>CAJHZI010000466.1:727500-962500 GCA_905160935.1 Enchytraeus crypticus
ACATGTAGCGACTATAAATCTGCTAGTCTAGAGTATATGAGAGACCTTTTGTTCAAAGCGCAAACATCATTACCATACGGCTACAAGTTTCTTCACCGTCACATCAGCGCCAGTTTCGTGAAGTGGTCGGTTCAATGTTTTCTGAACCAACTCTTATAGGAAGTGAAATAGGAAGTGGAATTAAGTAGACAGGATTTATCGACGAATCTTGATGTTAGGGGAAGTAGTCAAATTACCTCTGAATGATAGATTATAGATGAGAAAAGAACTAAGAGTAAGATGGAACAGCCGTTAGGCAGTGCACTAGAAGAAGTCTTAATAATTAATAATTAATTATTAATAGGCATTAGTGTGCATTATTAAGTTTTGGTAATGAGGGCTTAATATTTCTTAACTATAGTAATAATTAATTACAACAAATAAGAGATTACGTCTGTTAACGGGAAATAGATGTAGAAGTCAACGAAAGATCTGCAGTAGACAACGGGACAGTGGCTATCAGAAATAGACAACAACTTAAAGAATAGAGCCTAGTTTAACGTCAGTTTCTTGTCTCGAAAGCATATCAATGACAGGTCGAGCTCTGGATTTAAACCCTATCCCTATTGACATATAGTCGGCACCTAACTATATCTGATACCGGCTGAACATCAATAAGAAGTGAGACTACTTATACAGCTTATACTTAGCACAAAACTTGCATCTTCGACTAAGTAAGCGCCTTAAGTGGAAGGTTTTGTTAAAAGTTTGACGAGAAATACCGCAGGATTACATATTTAACAACAATTGATGGATTCGGGTGCCTCCTAAGTGTTTATTATTAAACAACAGCTACGGATGCTATAGTTTTATAATAAATATTTAAATAAACAAATAAACGACATTTCGTTCAGCAGTTTCACAAAGAAAATTAAGAAATACATAAAATATCAAAGCAAAATAAAATCTAATAATAACGTCTTTTAACGGGAAGTGGAAGTAGGAGTCAACGAAAGATCTGTAGTAAGCAACAGTCATGCTATGCCATGAAACTCCGGTTGATTTTGAGATCCATAGTTAAGATTTATCTCGAGTAACAGTAGGCCTGCAGTTATTTTAAATCTTCGAACATGGCGGAAAACATACACTCCAGTAAAATATTAACCACAGAATACCAGAGGCAGGAAAGTGGAAGCTCAGCGGGAATAGAAAACCAGGAGAAATCAACTCTGATAAACAGAAAAACAGTTTCTGGCAGTGTGGTAGTGCTATACGCTATTGTACTGTTTGCATGTGTTCTCAGAGTACGCAGGTATTACAAAAATAAAACCATATAACATACGAAAGCTCAGTGAGTCCGCACCGGGAAAAAGACGTAAAGAAGACCATAAAAGATATATATATATATATATATATATATATATATATATATATATATATATATATATATATATATATATATATAGCTAAGGCTAACGTCAGTTTCCTCATTCGAAAGCGATGTCAGTGACGGGCGAGCCTAGGATTTGGACCCCGCACATAGCCTACTGATCCGCGGTCTAGTATCAAGTTTCGCGAGTCAAAAAATGACACCTCTTAAAAAGTTTACATAAATTTCCGTGCCTGATGTCAGCTTACCCTGTAAATTTTCGAAATGATTCCCGGTCCAGTTCTACGCAAATTAGCCAAAATTTCATGGGAATAAGTACTTTGCAAGTCAAGTTACACGTATATCCTTTTCAGTTACTTGACGCTCTACTGAGCTTATAGGACACTCGGTGGTCAATACGCGTACTATACGTACTTCAAAGTAGAACTCATTCCTTAAAATTAATTATGCACATTTTTTAACTATTATAGAATCAAACTTTAGTAAATTTAGTGAAAAAGAAATAACTGAACTATTTACTATTATTAATATAAGTATTATTAATTAATTTAATTATTAAAGTATTAATTATTAATAATTATTTGTTATAACTGAATTGATTACCTAAATGTCTTTATTTATAACTTCTCAATTATTAATGTTCTTTAGTATTTAAATTATTAATTATTAATAATAATTTTTTTAATTCGTAATTGAATTAATGACCTATATGTCTAATTGTCTATATTGCTCACTTTTCAATTACTTCTCTACCAGACTGGAAAAGAGTTGGAGAGCCTGGAAGAGTGGATATCTACTGCACTACCAGAGAGGATATCAAAGCCAGATGTTGTGTGGAACACATTCAAGTCATGCTTTAATGATTTACGAATGCAGGGCTCGTAAATCCAGCGATGCGTTCAACCCCGCACTCCGGCTGACACAAGGATGCGATTTACCTGAGAGGCTTATAGAACGGACGACTAACCAAATTCCCTTTTTGAACATTTCTCTCTTCTCAGTTTACTGCAAAGTGGCAGGTTCTAGGTATATATTCATACTCAAAGTCTGCTTTCTCGCTCCATAAAAGCATTCTTTAGATCAACAAGTTAATCCTACACATAGTCTATGCCATATCAATAACTTATGTAGCCTATAGCTTGGGAAAAGTATGGCTTCTGAGGTGGTTTCCCGTTGCCTTCCTCAATATTGAATATTAAGATCTATAATTTACTACATTTTAATAAATAATTGTTATTGATATAAATTCAATATATTATTTTATTCTACAAATTAGACGAACACAACTATGTTGATACAGATTTTCAGCAATAGCCTAAGTTCTGACTAATATTATTGAAAATGTTTTCATGGTTAATTCTGACAAGGTAATTTCAGATTATTCCCCTCTTTCGTTTGAAATGTTCCACACGCATTCAGGTGTACCAATACTGGCGTAAAGTGAATAAATAATGCGCTCACGAATCCGTGGCAATCACGCACGCTTCCGGACCTGATTAATTCAGGATGGGTGTTTTCAGGAACAACTTGAGTCAGGAGTGTGCCTCGCATTTTATTAGAGTTTAGGTTATTAGAATATAGGTTATTGGAATTTAGGTTATTAGAATTTAGGTTATTAGAATTTAGGATATTAGAATTTAGGATATTAGAATTTAGGTTGTTAGAATTTAGGTTAGAAGAATTTAGGTTATTAGAATATATATTATTATAATAAATAATATAGGTTATTTGAATTTAGGTTAGAAACATTCGCTTACACCTTACATTGCTTATAATCAATGAAAACTTTAGGCATAATTGTGTAATGATAACAAATTGGAACATAGTTCGTAGAATATCGCTGACAAATTTTTGATTACAACTTCACGAACTTATTCAGGAGCCTCTACTATGATTTCACGATTGAGTTTCACTCACTTAACTCTCTTCATAACGTCAACCCTTAATATATAGGTCTACAAGAACTACGAATTGTAGTGACTTTCAGAAAATCAAAATTTTACAACAAGAACACCTCTATAGCCACTCCTTCCAGGCTATACGGTAGCCTGATTGCACATTTGAATCTAAACGTTTAACATTAAGAACCTGAACATACATGGCATAGATGTTAGGAGATAAATAAATTTAATGTTCGCTTACTCAACATGGTAATAATTAAATCCGATGTGTTTAGGCGTAATTCAGTAGAATTACATAAGATGAATCTTGTAAGTGACTAGTAAGAGTCTCTCTCTGCAAACATGCAGTTCTTAGATTCTAAAACCTAAACTACGCGAACATTGCGCGGACAATAGAACCATATAATCAACTACTTCTAAATGAGCGAATTCAAAATGATTGGGAGAAGCATCTCCTTTATTTAAACGGTGTTTAATATTCCGAAAAGCCACTGTTAGGCAGTTCAATGTCAATCAGGAAAAGAAACAAACAGCTGTAAAGAAAACGAAAATTAGACTACTAAATAACGCTACAAAATTAGTATTCAATAAAAATTGAATTGTCGAGGGCGGGGTAGGGGAGGTTAGATGGAGGTGTTGGGTGAAGCTATTGATATGGGAGCTCATCAGACGTTGTTCTGTTTAACTCGACGAGTGATTGATTAGAAAATCTCTTCCCAACAACCACGCTTCAGCTTCACTGCCTTCAGATCCTGGAGTTATAACAGACTGGAATACTCGTAGTCCGGCATCATTTACAGAAGCTTGAATTCTAGTTGCCTTTGAAAGTGCAGCCATTAGCAACTTCAATAGGATAGCAACCGATAAATTACTATTGACGATATTATGACATCCCCTAGATAGCTATGTACGGATTTATCAAGGGTCACTTTGGATTTTATGAACACTTTCTGGCCGGCTAAAGTTCGCTTATTACGCGCTTACTTATAATAAATACATTTAATATATAATATGTATATATAAAATTATATATATATATATATACATGTATAATATTGTATATATATATATGCATATATATATATATATATATATATATATATATATATATGTATACATATAGGCTATAATTTATTTACGACAGTCAAATACAACAGTTTTACGGAAGTTAGGCTTACGACGCCATTATTTACGACGTTTAAGCTCTGTCATGTCGTAGATTACGGCGGCATTGATAATTATCTCTGATAAAACTTAATAATGTATGAGTCAATTAATAGTACTCCCTACATAAATTTATGTATTTATTCGTTGTTTTTCTCTTGTGTGTTGTCACTTTTGTGTGTTGCCACTTTTGTATTAATTTGCTGATTTATGGTGAAATAAAGATTGATATATATATATATATATATATATATATATATATATATATATATATATATATTGTACATTGTGTAGATGATGTAACTGCTGTTAAGATTCTTCATAAATAAGTCAAGGTTTATGCTCAGTTAGGCTTTTAAAAGATAATTATCTATTGAATACTTTGAAAATGTTTCTGTACTTTTTTGGACTGATTTTCTGGATTTTGGAATTTGCACCGTTCGTGGATCTTCTTTTTGCTAGCCGTCTTCATTTTATCTCAATAGTGCTCGATGTTGTCGTTGCTGGCGGTAGCACTCTAATTGTTGTTGTTATTATTAATGTTATTATCATTAATATTCACGCGTTACTGACTGTTTAAAGTTTGTTGGGCATATACAGCAAGTTATAGGCCTATTGATTGACAAAAATAATAATTATTATAGTAATATTCAGAAACCGCGTAGGCCTGCATATAACATTTAAAACTTCCATTTTTAAGAATAATAAAATCTAAGGTTCGGAGCTCTAATGTTGACAACTGGTTGACTGGTTGAGAATGTAAGAAAAATTAAAAGTTTAGGAAATGCATGTAATTACCTTGCATTAGTTAAACAGCTATGTAATTTAATAAAGTGTAAGTAGTTATATTAAGTACTTCTTTTAACTGATTATAAATATTTAAATTTGCATTTAACTACTTCTAGTTACTTAAACCATGGCAGTTAACTACATGAAATTATAAAGCGACGGGCATTATTTAACATATTTTTAAACTATACTGACCATCGTTGATAGAAAACTGCAAGTACAAGTACCACACTCTCAGAAATCGGTTGAGCTATTTCGCACTTAATTTCCGAACACAGCATTGTTAATTCGGCAATACCAATTTAGTTCTAAACGTACGCGAGAATATGATCAAAACTATTAAAAGCTATACAAAGCAGTCAGTACCTACCTTTTATTTGAAATCGTTAATCTTATACTACTGCTAGAAGTTCCGTGTAGTTGACATACGATAAAGCCGCGTAGAAGTTAAATATCCTCATTACTAAATAGTAAATTTTCTCTTACTGAAATACGCCACGCTAACTTGATAGGATATTCTAGAGCACTGAGCTTGTAAGGGCTAACCTAATATGTTATAAATTAATATGCCTAGCTAGTTCTACACACGATTCTATTATAGTCCAGTTCTAAAAGATATCCAGATTCTTCTGACAAAATTAGGCAAGTATTTTAAATTACGAATTAAGTTCATCCTTACAAATTAAGTTTTATCCCATTAGCTACTCATGTAACATACCGCGCGTGTTTCAGTTTCCCTGGGCGGTTGCTGGTGTTTTACTATCCATTATTTTCTAATCCCGGTATGATGGTTAGTAATTTTTAGCACTGCGATAGCGTATCAATTGCTGCTAGCAAGGATTTACGAATAATCTTTCAAACTCTTGTGGTTTTTATTCAAACCTGTTCGAACTCTGCGTTCTAAGGTGGTCGCTCATCTAAGCATTAACCGAAGCCGATTTTGCTTAGAGTCGTCTAAGATGTGCACCCTGTACCAATGCGCTAAACATCGCTTAAACCAACATTATTAGTCGGCAACAGCGTTGATTACGAATAGTACAATAAATCAATTAAATCGACGTAAAGAGAAATACGACACTATCCTGTAATATCCAATACCCTGATGTTTGGATGTATCTTCACAAGTAACTCTAAACTTTTATATTAAATGGATCTAAGATTAGTAATTATCAATAAAATACCAAGATCAAAGTCTAAGCTTATGTGACAGCATTTCTACATTAAAAATATTAAGTCATCTATACGAATATCAAGCGTCATTATCTTAAAATAATTAATTCTCTCAATAACAATAAAATTTTAAATCCTTCACCTAACCACACGAATAGCTCGGTACTCGTCTATAGCATTAGACCTACAACACATGCTGGCTTAAATGTAATTTTGACAAGACACACTAGAATTCCTAAACTGCCGGTACTTGTTTTTTCTTTATTAGTTCGCACTAACTAAAACGTCATCCTACGTCATATAAAACATCAAACATCATCCTACGTCATCTAAAACATCAAACGTCTTCCAAGTCATCTAAAACATCAAAGGTCATTCTACTTTTCAAACAAAGCAATTATTTACTGATACTCTTATCACTGACAAGCTTTTCACTGATAAACCTTTATCACTGATATTCCTGTCACTGATGTGCCTACCAACGATAAGCCTATCACTTATAAGTCAATTCCTGATAAGCCACTGAGATAGATAATCTATCAGTTATGTAACGATATCCTATCAACGTTTGAGTTCGTAGGACAAAACACAACACCTCTACTCTCGTATCACTAGTCCCTGTGTGTTGTTTAGTAGTTGTAGATACACGGCATCACTGAGCTGTAGTCTAATTCCTGATAAGCCTCTGAGATAGATAATCTATCAGTTATGTAACGATATCCTATCAACGTTTGAGTTCGTAGGACAAAACACAACACCTCTACTCTCGTATCACTCAGTCACTGTGTATTGTTTAGTAGTTGTAGATACACGGCATCACTGAGCTGTAGTCTATCAACCGCGAACCTCAGAGTCTAATACTATACTGTTAGCAGTACCATCTGCAGCAGCAGATGAAGTAGATCCGAGCGGCTGGTCAGTGGCGGTGCTGTAGCCCGTGCCCTAGCTAATTAAACCTTGTGCCTCCTATCTGCTGTCCTGGTGCCTGTTGACCATTCGTACTTTAAACCATGGACTTGTAGATAATTAATATATATTGCATCATCGATGTTATATATAAAGGGTCCATGTTTAAATTGATTAGTACATCAGAAATTTTTCAAAACAAGTGACAAACAATATAAGTAAAACACGTAAAGTATTAATGAAAGAGTAAATAAATTTACATTGGCGTGGAGGGTCTTGAGAGAGAGGGGGGGAGGGTCTCGGGGTCCGGACCCCCTCAGCGATGACCGGCACTGGTCACATAAATAGCTAAGATTCAATATATTTTATGGGGGTAAAAAACTAAAATAAAGCTAATATTAACGTCAGTTTCCTCACTCGCGATATCAGTGACGGGAGAGCCCAGGTTTTGAACCCTGCACATATTGATCCGCAGTCGAATATCTTACCGACATCGCAACTGGCTCCAGCCAATATACGTGTATACGAGGTATAGCCTACGAGTAGTAATGTAGACAAGACACTGACACAGATTGCACGTTAGGATGATGACAAAATTTTTTTAAAATTAAACCACTTGCAATCGAGGAAACTTTATGAGTAATTTAAGAATATATGTTGTATTTTTGATTTTTTTGTAAAAAAGTTTCCCACCCCCCTCCTTCGAAGGAAAAATGTGAAATTTTTTTTCCCGAAATGGACATGATGCTTTTTCTGTATTCAAAAGAGTAATAGTAATAAGTAAGCAACTTTTATTAACAAATAAGATGCAGAACAGTTAGTATTCTGTAAAAAATATACAAGAAATGTTTACAAATTATTTTTTCCTATGAACTTTAGATTCAAAATTTCTATTTTTTTCGATTTTGCATGCAGTTCCTCCATTAGTTTTACAACGCGTTCAGCACTTTGGTTTGATCTGGGAATGTCAATTAATGACTCCTCGACCGACCAATTTGTCTCTAAACAATTAATTGCCTTCTCGGACTCTATATTTGTGAGTGACGTAAACAGTTCATTGAAGGACGCTTCATTGTAGATTAGAACTTAGAAATGAATGGAACCAAGCATTTGCCCATTCGTAGCAGATAAAGTCGCATGCTGGAGCGAGAATGCTACGCTACTCTGGTGTAAGAAATAATGCTATCACAGCATACATCGCACGCGAGTTTCATCTTGCCTGGTGTAAATTCGAGAGTTTCTTCCAGCTGATTCGAGGCCAATTTGAAGTTGCTTTTTAATGACGATATGCCTGACAAAGTTATATAAGAACTCGAAATCATCTCGCCATCCAGGGTTCTCGTCTGTATTAACATCATCGGTCGCAACGGGGTGGTAACCGGCCTTAAGAGAATCACAGTTTTCTGTTAATTTGTCAATGAAGGAATAGTTCAGTTCTGGTTTGCTCGTGGACTCTTGAATAAGAAAATCCATGACATGCTTCAGAAGGAGGTCGAGTACATGATGCTGACAGCCAATATACTGTGGCTTCTGAAAGCCATTGCTCAGGACATCATCCCTTATGAGCTTTACAATCCCTTGAAAAAGACCAGTATTTACTGCGGTCGTGTCGCAGATAATCATGCGAATATTTCCCAAGCATCTTATTCATCAAGTAGCTGATGTAGTTCCTTGTGAATGGCTGCAGCGGAACCACTGTCACATTTAAGAATACCGAGTTTGATTTTAGTTGTGATATTTTTCAGCAGCACTACTTGATACTCTTCCCCTTGCAATATCTTACCATCAAACTGTAGACAATAGGGATCTTTGTCTTGAAGATTTTGAATTATTTTGTTTTTCATTTTCTTTCCTTCTGATATTACTCGTCGCCAGACACCCGTCAGACTTGGAACCGGAACATCATGACCCTGTTCAGCAATGATTGCCAGAACGTCATGTGCTTTGTGTGTAGAAATATTGCTTTTCAGTACAAGTAAACCCGCTGTTTTAGTGCTTGCTCTTTGGTTCTTCTATTTGCACTTAGGCGAAGATGACGTGGAAGAAAAGGCTGACGACCCGGGTGAAGAATCAGAGGTTTCAGAATCCGCAGATTCTGTGACAGTACTATGTTTTTTGTGTGGGTTGCGATTGAGAAGAGCTGGTTTGAGGTTGAGTTGTTGATAGTCGGATTAGTTTTCCGGGATGGATTGAATCCAAAGGGGCTTGTTTGACCATTGAATAGCCAATCTTTCCTCCACTCTTAACTTGCCTCTGGTAGAGCTCTTTATCCTCCGTGGTTTTCCATTCTCCATCAACGTTGGTGACATCAAATAACTGAGAAATTAACTGGGAATGTGATTAAAAGCAGTCTACAACGTCCTATAACATTCAGTGTTAAATTGAAACCGATAGTCAAAATGGGGTATACATGTATGTGTGAAGAAGAAAAAGTAAAAGGTGGGGAAACTTTTTTAATTTTCTTAAAAATTGATGTCGCTACTGTCATTTGGATGCAATTGTTCCTCGAGTGTATGGGGTTTCAGTTTTGTAGCGAAAAATAATGATAATAGTCATCACCCTAATGCACGTACTAGTATTATTGAAACTCTAACGGGTTACAAAAATGTACATAAATCTAGTTAACGATACGGATTGTGTATTGTTTTTAATCCATGTAGACGTGCGGGTCTACATTGTAGCGATCTGATAAATAGACATGCAGTCAATGACATACGTACTGTGTTCGGGTGACCGGCGTCTAGTTCATCAGCTGCGAGTAGGCCTTCGTAATAACATGTCAGATCACTGCTTCAGTGATCGTTTTTCCTCAGGTGTTATTTTCTCTGATGCAATAGCTTTGGAAGTTTATAATGCTGTAAATTTACCGATAAATAAACCCGGCCGGTAAAATGTGACTTATTACCGATAAGAAAGATTTGATTTAAATGAAATTGGTCTAATATACAACCCTAGGGGTATCCTCAACCAGGGGTACCCACTGCAGCCAAGGGCACTCTCGCCTCCGTACCCGGACACCATAAGCGTCTCGATAAAATGGGAGAGCCAGGCCTGGCGACTACAGTCAAAACAAATTGTCCTGTTGGGACTGATTTTTTGTAATTACCTGATGGGGTGCAAATCCTGGGCTCGCCCGTCACTGACATCGCTTTCGAATGAGGAAACTGACGTTAACGTTAGCTCTACCAGCTTTTAAAGAACTGGTGGTCAATAAAAAAAGAACAATAAAATAAAAAAGCTGCAAGGCAACTCGAGATCGTCAAGTTTAATAAAAGCCCCGCGAAAGCAATCGGCTTTAAAACCATATATTGTTGTATATGGTTCCTATCGAACAGGAAACTGCCGTTAAACTTTAGCGTTGTGATATCCTCTTTTATTTCACTGATAAGCTATAGTATATCAGTGACGGGCGGAAAACTAGATTTGAATCCTGCACCTGCTGATCCGCTGTCAAACAACAACTTATCAACAAACCACCGGCTCAGCTCACCATGACAGATGACTAAAAGCTTCCGTCAAATATAAGTAGTCTGACATATGGATCACCATAATAAAATAAACTATTATTTATCTTTATCAAGTGAAGCCAAGTTCTTCTATAAAGAAATGGTTATGGGTAATTAACAATTTAATATGATACAAATGTTCTGTTAAACGTCTGCTTCTGTACCGCAAGGGACACTGTTCTCTTCAAATTTAAACTGAACATACATTAGAATACATTTGATTCTAAATGTATAAAAAGTTTAATGCATCAACAGAAAATATCATATATTTGCATTATAGAAAGCAGAAACTGGATCATAATTTTAGCGGCATCAACAGAAAACAGCAGAGAGCTCACAAAGAAGTTAGAGAGTAAGATAGAGAGTTAAAAATATAATAGGGAAAGAGACAGCAGCGAGACAGAAAAATTATGAGAGCGAGAGAATATAGAGAGAAAGACAGAGAGAGAGAGAGAGAGAGAGAGAAATAGAGAGAGAGAGAGGGATAGTACGTTAACAGTTAGTTAGTAAACAGAACAGATAAAACGGTTCAGTTATTGAAACAAGCTTCTTTCTGTCAGATTTCCGAAAGTTAGCTTCCATGAAGCAGGAATCTTGAAGCTAGCTCGCTGTCCCGAAGTCTAAAACAACAAAAAACAAAAAATACAATGCTACATGTTACAAAAATAAAATGAAGCCTTTACCAGATATTCAAAAGTTGTGATTAACACAATGGTCAAGATGTATAGTTCTCAGCAAACCAAGCATATGTTCATGTTTTAATCTCGTTGCAATGTGCCTCAACAGTTCTATAAAACGATGAACAAATGAAATGCCTAACTACCTAATTACTGATTTGTTTTATTTCATTGCAATTACAACTGAATTTAAGTTGAATTAAAGAGCATTAAGATTACTACAGTGATAAAGACTATTACAAACTTAGTGCTAATGACACTAATATATATACTAATATATATATATATATATATATATATATATATATATATATATATATATATATATATATATATATATACTAATGATGAGAAACGTCGACTTTAAGAAAAGGAGATATCTCGAAACTAGAGCATTTGCGAAGTGTTTATGAAGAAAGATGGAAAAGACTAGCTGGACGCAAAAAAATTACAAACGAACTAGTTTTTGCGAGACTTGTCTTACAAAGAAAAGCTGGATATAATATATCATTAGGCAGACCCAGCCAACGGATAACAGATGAATTAATACAAAACTCATCAAGTATAGATATGTTAAGGAAAGCCGAGGACAGAATTGGTCAGAATATGGACCTACCGTTAGGCAATACATTGAGAGAGAGAGAGATAGAGAGAGAGAGAGAGAGAAGAGAGAGAGAGAATAAAACAACACAATCACAACACAATCACTGTGTTTAATGCTGAGATATCATCGTAAGCAATAACAGTAATAATGCTTAAGTTACGTGTTGTATAATGAAACAAGGACCAGGTCCAATGTAGCCTATCATGCACATAGCATGCAATAAACCAACCTCAGAATTAATCAGAAATTCTGTTTATCAGCAGAGAAGCTGAAAATCGCTTAAATTATTAGCACAAATTAAAGATGGCCTTACATTAACTACTAGCTACTACAGCTGTGTCTTTCTATTAAAGGTTAATTAAAAATTAACTACACTTTAGTAGATAATTATAATCGACACATACTGGTAGGACTTGTAAATACTGGTTAGCGTAGGTAGCCAGCTTTAGAGCATCTGATATGTTGTCACCTTCATCAGTGAATATCAACAGTATAGTCAGGGCCAGGTTCTCTTCCAAACTATCAATCAATCGATCAATCAAACGATTAATTAGTCAATCAATCATTAGTCAATTAAACTAAAAATAGTTTAGTAATGTGAAGTTTTACATAACAATTTCAATGAATCGTAAAACAACGTATGCTAAAATAGCTAAGGTCATACGAATGAAGAAACGCAGGAAAAAGGATATAAAAGATTCTTAAAATTAACAGAGTTATTAGTAATTTTACTTCTTTGCAAAGGAGTGCCAATTAAAAGGTATTCATTCAGTCTTTCACAGATTAACAGCAAGACGATTAGCACAAAACCAGGAATAAACCTGGTCTAAAATGGATGAAAGATGAGTTAGTTTATGATCGAAATCATGATTAGAAATTGTTACACAACCAGTGACATAGATACAAACCATTTATTATACAGTCTCTTGGCTATTCCTCCACCTGGTATGAATGGCTGCAGTACGGAGTTAATTTCACTCAGCTCCCCTGAACGTTTCTCCAGCTCTATGAAACTCAAATCTTCTGATACCTTTCCAGATCTACTGGCTGTTGGCGTCATAAGATAGCGAGTCTGAACGCTACGTAAAATAAAATAATAATAACAATAGTAAGAACCAAGTAGTAATAACGGCAATTTCAAATTCCACTAACAGCAATAACAGCAATGAATTCAACTTCTGCAGTGTTAGTTAAATGTGAAAATTCAAAACCACTGACTCATTCTAATTATACCTTACTCTCTCTAATCATCACCTGAATTTCTCTAATCATCACCTTACTCTTTCTAATCATCACCTGACTCTCTCTAATCATCACCTGACTCTTTCCAATCATCACCTGACTCATTCTAATCATCACCTGACTCTTTCTAATCATCACCTGACTCATTCTAATCATCACCTGACTCTTTCTAATTATCACCTGACTCTTTCTTATCATCACCTGACCCTTTCTAATCATCACGTTACTCTTTCTAATGTTACTTCAAATTCAATACATGATATTTGCTATCAACACATCATTTTTAGTAAAATTCATTCCACATATATAGCTTCATTGTAACTGAAAATCAGCATATACCAGTATTATGCACTTGATGAACTGAGAAATCTCAAAAGCCTAAAGCCGTTATTAACATCAGTTTCATCATTTATTCTGACGAATATCAGTGACGGGAGAGCCCAGGTCCCTCTGGTCACCACAAACCACCCACTATTGTGTGAAAGTGTACCTAGCATATGATACGTCAATGCATAGTTTGAAGCAAAATAATCAACTAACTAACCAAACAATATACATTTAAACAAATATAAAAAATTAACACATCAAAAACTGCTTCAGAAAAGTCAAAATGAATGATGATACAGAACGTAGTGATAACAAACCCAGTTATCTGCCTGTCTAGCCTCTCATGGGCGAACATGCTTGTAAGAAGTAGCACTTGTGCGAAGTGACAATCTTTAATCCAGTTGATCAGTTCGTTCACATAAGCATCCGTCTTACCCTATCAATCAATCCCACGCTACAGTTAAATAAATCTAAGTGTAACAATCAATCAATCAATAATCAATAAGGATTTAACATCCGGTTCCTCGTCTGGTTCGTTCAGATAAGCATCCGTCTTACCCATCAATCAATCCCACGCTGCAGTTAACCAAACCCAAGTGTAACAAATCTGTAGCTTAACGACAGAGGAGCAATGATACAAGAGATACGATTAAGATGGCAGCCAGTCTGAGCGCAGGAATATTAAGAATAAACACCGTCAGGATTAAAAGTAGGATATTATAATATAAATTACTAAATTGGTTACATTAATAAATTAGTCAACAATTACCATTTATGCAATGTTCCGTCAACTTCTGTGTACCACTAAAGGCCAAGATAAGTACCACTGACACCTTAGAATAAATAGTATCCTTAGAAAATAAAGAAATAAACAGTATATAACGAGTAGAATGATTTGCCAATCATTTATCAAAATGTTCCATACTACATACCTTAAATATAAAAACTTTAAAAAAATTATATGTAATACTACAAACCTTAACACAAGGAGCCCTCTGTTGAAGAATGACAACTTTCAGAGAGGCATTTTCATACACTATAAATATCAAACACAGTAAATGATGTAGGTGCAACGTTTCTCCTCTCATTTTCTGTCCCCACTTATAGTATAAATAGCATGCTTAAGGCATGTATTCACACTTTAATTGTCGATTACGCTATCAATAAGAAAGCCGAACTAATCAATGAATGATCCCATCATAAAATGTTGCAATGTCCCAACAACAGGTAAAAGTATCCTTCAGACAGAAAATAATTCTGAGCAGAAGATATATGATAGCTTCTGAATTAATAGTAGTGTTCTGATTCAGCATCTGGCTTAAGCTACTTCTATACAACCTGTACCACAGTAAAAACTCCATTTGATTGCTTACTATACAAGTTTGAATGTCTCATTTAGCGCAGTGGTTAGAGGCGTCAGGTAACGTCATGAAGTTTTAAATGACAGATCCTGAGGTAAATTGAACTCTCGTGGGCTCGATTCTCAGCGGTGCTGATCTGAGAATAAACTCTCGGATATTCACAAGACTGGTTACAGGCAAAATTGATTAAATTTTCTAATAGTTTAAATATGTGGTATTAAAAAAAGTGATAGGTATCAATGTGGTTCATCATTTCACTATAATGCATGTCATAATTATTTGTGGGTTTTATACTAAAAAGTATTATTAGATAAAGGAATAAAATGAGATTAGAAATATTCAAAGTGACAAAAGTGTCGATTAAGTGCATCGATTGGGAACAATATCACATCTCAAAATAAACTAGAACAACGGTAACGGCATTTAGCCAACCAATAGATAGTTTGACTAGGCCGTTACCAACACCGTAACGGTGTCAAATGTCAAATAATTTTTTTAAGTCAACTAAAATTAGTTTTAGATATTCGTAACTTTAAACTTTAAATTAAATTGAATTCTATTAAATGAGCCAATACTACACTGACTTGAAGTTCAGTTTCTTAACCAATGCTGATAGATTTTCTATGTCAAGATAACTTTTTCAATCACGAAACTGTTAAAGAATTTCAAAAACCTTAAAATTTCACTCAGCAAATACTAGATAGTTTTAATCATTGATTGCAAATCATACAGTCCTTGGTTCTGAATAACGGAGTTTTAATCATTGATTGCAAATCATACAGTCCTTGGTTCTGAATAACGGAGTTTTAATCATTGATTGCAAATCATACAGTCCTTGGTTCTGAATAACGGAGTTTTAATCATTGATTGCAAATCATACAGTCCTTGGTTCTGAATAACGGAGTTTTAATCATTGATTGCAAATCATACAGTCCTTGGTTCTGAATAACGGAAGAAAGTATGACTAAGTCCCTAACATCATCCTTGTATGAGGAAAGGACGATAAATCTTTATTTTTTTATTATTTATTATTAGCTTTGATAAACTTCATGTAGACATCAATCATAAGCAGTTGCACAATGAATCTCTGCAACAGTAGTTAAAATGAAAATTAAATAGTTGATAGAGACCTTGCACAGAAGTTGCAAGGTGACAAGAAGCACCCGCAGCATACGGATCACACCCTACCACGGGCAGAACACATTCCATGTTAAAATACCCAACGAGACTGGGAGAGAGTGATGAGATAAAGAGATCTGTCGCTAGCTGACCAACATTTCCTACAGATACAGCGGGCTGCACAGGATAGTAAACACAATAGGCAATTACAAACAACATGCATCTTAATGTTACAAACACTGGCATAAATGTCATATACACATTACACAACGATATGTAATCTCTAAACTGCTTGCATAAACCAAGAGTGTATAATATATATATATATATATATATATATATATATATATATATATATATATATATATATATATATATATATATATACATATATATATATATATATACATATATACACACATACAGTAATCATCATCATCATCATCATCATCATCACCATCTTCCCATAAATCCCAGTTTAACCAGGGTTGGAATACGAATAGACATTCTCCAGTACTCTCTGTCTCACACAATATCATCAGTCAATCCCCTATTTTTCAGGTCCTTCTTAATTACTGCAGACTGGCTGGCTAGACATTTCCAATCTACAGACTTTATTTCATATCAACAAGCACGATATAAAACAAACTTCACGATAACATACTCTTAACTAAATTTCCAGTATCAAACTACTAACAATGACTGATATTACAAAAATTATTTAGAGATGGTTCATTTTGTGAACAGAAGACTGGATAAGAAAATGTGTAATAAAAGTTGTGTGATAATAATCTCATATGTGTAATTATATACATTATTAAGCTTGAATGCCACTAGGGCTTAGCTGCTTAAAGATCAGCTGACTTGTGTAGAGTTTGGACCAGTAGGTAGGATATCAATTCCTCATTGAGACCTTAACAGCGTAAAACGTTGGAGGCGAAATTGGCTACTCAAATCCGTCATTTTTCAACAGAACTGCTAGCTGGGGCAGCCATTAAAACAATAATATTTGCACAAAACATAAAATCTATATATTTCAAATTATGTACATACAGCTATCAAAGTGAAGCCGCTCCAATCTCTCTTAGTTTCGTCTACTCCTACAAACATGACTGACTCTTTGGTGCAGTCTACACGTTATGATATTTTGAAACTTCTAAAAGTTAGAGATTGGAAGACCAAGTTGGATTTTGTATATGAATTTATTAACCAACTGTTTCATGTATTATAGTCCGTTCTGTAACAAAAAAATTCATTCATAATAATCAAAACAAATTATTAAGTCCTTAATATTTTATGAAACATTTTCAATATCACTGTAAATAGCTGCTAATAAAATGCCTATACAAATGTACCATATATATGTATTCATTAATTCTAACTAATGCAGCTTTAATGACGATTCCTAAGCAAAAGAATAATGTGCATCTTTCAAGAATGCTAATCTTGAGATATGCTTTGACTGATTTAATTAAATATTTTCTGATACAACTGTCTGGCAAGACAATATTTTACAAGTTGCAGATGGAGCTAGAAAAGTCAGACTAGCTACTTAATAACTATTTATTAAAACTCCTGCAGTATACCAGTATCTGTTATCCACTATTTAAACATCACAAAAATTGATAATGACAACAGAAGGAAAAGTAATGTAAAACCTGATTTAAATCTTAATTTAATTTAGCAAAAACTTAAATATAAGCTTTCAGTTTATTCGCTAAGCTCACATTTATCCACAAAAATCCCTCAACTTCATCAATATCGAAGAAAATATTTTATTTTCAAGATGTTATAAATAGGTTTAAAGAATTTCTAGCCAAAGACCTTTCAAACTACAACTGTATAAGGTAAGTCCAACACAAGGCATTTAAAGCATCGAGAAGTCATAGAATATTAAATATGCTATTTTGAGCAGCATAAACTTCAATTACAGCCTTTGGAGGTTATGGAACGACTCGTGGCGCAGTGGTAGAGCGCTCGCCTTTTGAACAAGAGGTTGTGAGTTCTGAGACTGCATTGCGGCGTAGGTTTTTCTCTTCTGAGGGGCGAATAAAAACCTAGTCGTCCACTCATGGTGGTGTCAGGCCGATGGATAACTAACCTTAAAGTTCCATCTGCTATCTAGTCCCCTCCATGTCGGATACACGGCATGCTAAAGTTGTTAAAAGGAAGTTTTAAAGCCTTTAGAGATTAACAGAGTAGACTATCAGCAAGCTGATATGAGTAAAAACTAAAGCAGCAATTTAAGTGCTACTGTCATCAATGAAAAAATCGAACACTATTGAGCCAGATCTGCGTCGACAAACAGAAACGTTCAATTATTGCTTATTATTATTATTATTATTTTGTTCAATTATTCCTTTTTCTATCAATAACTTCAAACAGCACACAAAAGATAGGTCTTCAACTGCCAATGGAACTGTTGTAAAGTATAGATATGCCTTAGCATGATATACTCTATTAAACATTAAACATTTCTATATTCTGCCTGATTTAGTGGTATTTGATAATCTACTTTATTATATACTCTATTAAACATTATGATGCACAAAATAATAAAATAATAATAATAATATAATGCAATATCATGCCTAATTAAATCTTACTTGTGTTTACAAACAAATAAAATGCAGGAATTAAGATCAAGAACTAGCTGATAAATTAAATGCAGTCTTTATTGTTTAATATTCTCCGTCCTAGACCTCCATATTATGACATTAGCATCGACATATGATGGCTCTAAATAGACATCTACTATAATTTATCTCATCTCAATTACTATCTAAGTATTGTCATCTACTTAGCATTCGTATTAGATTAATATAATAATACGCTAAGACGGTGGCGCATTTTAATTAAAATCTCGAACGATATTATAAGAAAATGCTAATGTTTTAGGATAATTATTTTAAAAAGGTAATACCAACAATTACAGTGCTACAGTCATCAATGACAACATCGAGCACTATTGAGACAAAATCAAGCCGGCGAGCAAAAAGAAGGTCCAAAAACGGTGCAAATTTCAAAATCCAGAAATTCAGTCCAAAGTAAAAAACTTACATAGTCTGATAGCTTCATCATTGATAGCTTCTGCTGCTTCTAACGCAGTGTATAAATGTAGGTCTTGTTTGTAATTATTAATTGGTATTTTTGTATATACGAGAATACAACTCAATTTTCACTCAACTATTATTAATATTAGCAGGGTTGTTGTATGGCAATTTTAACGGCAGTTTCATCTCTCGAAATCGATATCAGTGACATGCGAGCCCAGGATTTGAACCACGCACTTACTGATCTGCTTTTGGAAATCATCATCATCAAGTTATTAAGTAGGTCATCAGCTGTTGCTCAGTCAATCATCATCGTAGAACTATTCACTAGGTTATGGCTTAAACTAGTTATGTTCAAAAAAGTCGTTCAAACATCATGTATGCATTAACAGGCTAAATAAAAATTGTCATCATTGAATAATTATCTAGGTTATATATATATGCTGAGTCATCATTATTAAGTCATTTAATTAATTAGAATATCAGTATATGTCCCTTCTTGCAGCAAGCTCTCCAAGCTCTGCTTCCAGCACACTGCTCCACAGATCTGGAATTCTCTTCCTGTCACTCTGTGCACCCCCTCGTCTTCTCCTGATCATCCTTTCCTTCCATATGAACAGTTTCATAGACGGTTGAAGGCTTTTCTCTTTGACCACTCCTATTCAACCATTACACAGGAACTCAGACCAACACGCAAACCTCCATTCCACTAGTACCCTTCCTTGGACTGACCTCCCGGATTTTGGCTTGCACCCTTTTTGGACTCCACACCCTGCTCATCGGATTTGATTTGGTACCACAGTGCTCAGTGTTGTTGTAGACGACAGTAGCACTCTAATTTTGTTGTTGTTTTTGTTGTTATATATGCTAAATCTAGTCATCCTCATGAAGTCATTAACTGCCTCAATTATATAGTCATTGAATCACTAACTAAGTTATTATATACTCTATCAAATCATCACCATTACGACATCAACTAGCTATTAGTGTATGCTTAATCAAATAATCATCATTAAGTCCTAAGTTCTTCTTCTTTGAGGTAAACTGTCAGCAAATTTTGAAATCAATTTATTACTTTTTATGCTAAAATGATTGCCAAATCCGGTAACAACTCGGGCCAGATTTTGACAAATTTGCTGCAACCGGAACTGGATTTGAAAAAGTGCCAGAATCTGGTCAAATCTGAACTGGAATCTGATACACCCTTAATAGTAATAAATTAGAACAAAAGGAATTAATATATAAATTAATACGTAGGCCCTATGAATTAATGAACTAATATAATACATAATAAAACGTAATGAAAAAAGCAAAACTCAATTATACTTGGAATCGTCAAGTTAGAGGTTTATAGTGTTGATATAGCGTGCTAGAAGTGGAAATCTTTTTCCTTTAAATATCATCACTCAATGTAAATTGTGAATTAAATTGTTAATTGGGCGTATTAATTAAATTTAATTAATTAGCCAAATTAATCAATTATATTGTGATCACTTCTAGTTTTTTATGCAGGTGAATCAAAATACATTTACTTATATTAAAGTATTATAAATATTTAAGTACTTATGATCTTTTGCCAGCAAATTAGACTCTAAGTCTTGATGTTACTCTAAAACTGAATGGAGCCTGTGGCGATGTTGGTAAGATATCCAAAATGGGTTTAAAAAAAAACTTCAAATCCTAGTCTCTCCCGTCACTGGTATCACTTTCGAGAGGTGAAACTTCTGTTACCATTTTCTTACCTTTTCTTACTGCTTGAACATGTACTCAATGTAAAAACAGTGATCAATGCTGTAATTGTTAACTTACCAAAACAGTTATGTGAAATTTAAAAATCTTTTAAAATATATATACATGTATATATATAGATAGAGAGATGTTTAGATATAGTTGTTTTTGTTCGTTTTGTTAGATATTTCTAGCCTTTAAAGGTCTAGCTAGATTCAAGTTTGATTTTGTTGGCTGCACAGCTATTGGAAGATGTGGGAGGAAGATGATGTTGATGTGGTAGCGCTGGATCATAGCTATGGTAAAACCTGGAGCGCCTATCCAAGCTGTGATCATATTGAGCCTGCGCAGTATCTCTTCTCTAACGATGTGGCATTGACTGACGCTCAAAGGTTAAGTTATATACAATTTACTTGAGTCTACTGTTAACTTTAATGTGTCCACTTGGTATAATCCAGTATATATTTTGATATTTATCCATTCTTTTAAGTTTTTGTAGCATTTTCTGCAGCTTAAGGCGCTCTCCTATCGAATGCCCTTTCTGACGTTATTTTGGATCTAGTTTTTATGTCGCCTTCTACGACACGTGAATATTTGCACGGTTGATCTATTCTCCAAGCAACCTGGACACAACATGAGAAAAATAATCCGGTATATAGTAACTTTTGGAAATATATTTTAGAACCCTGTTGATATTTGCCTGTATCACCAGCACCAGGTTCTTGCTAGTGTTAACCAACTGTACATGACAACTTAGTTCTCAAATTAATAAGTATTTTGTATGCAGGTAATAGAGATACTGAAGTAGAGATACTGGAGTATTGTAAATGCTTACTTGAAGTATGGCTGTAGTTAATTTCTATGCAAATCTATCAGAATTTATGGCTTTGTTAAAATTCATGTTTGATAAGATGAAAATTACTTGATACTAAAATTTCTTGGTGCTTGGAGACATATACTTAACTCTTCAATACATTTTTCTTAGTCATAATCACAACTTCTTATTGTACTTTTTATGTTTTTTTATCATCCTAGGTCTGGTTTCTGCCAAAGATTTCTCTATGATGTTCCTCTACAAGACTCTATTCTTCACTATTTCCTCGACGTTCGTACTTTTTCTTCTGTTCTCTCGTGAATGCCAATTCCAGCAACCTTCAGGATATCTTCGATTCAGTCTTTCCTTTTTTTTGAGTCTTTCCATTTTTCTTTTAAGTTTTCCATCTTATTTTTTAGTTAAACATTGTAGATCTAGTTGTACTTAACTACTCAAAAATGTGTAAAACATTTGTATTGAGCAGCACTAACAACTGGAATACAGAGAGAGATGATGCAGTAGTCGATGTGGTGACAGTATATGACGATCGTTCAGACAGACCTGTGTATGACAGTCTGCGAGCTCGCACACTGATGTTGGAGTGTCAGAGAAACGTTAACTTTGCTCGAGTGAATGAACCGCAAGAAGACTGGGACGAGAGACATTCTCGGTTGCTATAATTCCTTCTTAATAGCAATAAATATAAAGCATTGTCAAGTATATAATTTATATAACAAAAAGGCACACTGGATGAGGAAGAACAGATGCTGAAGGCTATATTATATCATTTATATCATACTGTATTTAAAATTATATTATATATATTTTATTTCTTTGTCAATAATAAAAATTTGGTATTTTAATCCCTTGTAGTGTAAACATTAATTGATTAATATATAAATTTAATTCCCTTGTTTCCCTTGTTATGTGAGGGACACCGAAGATTAGACCTACTGTTAACTGTGTATGTCATAAAAGGCAAATGTTTAAAAAAATTTAGGAAGGTTAAGGGAAACCACCTCAGAAGAATATAAGGTGTGGATGAGACATAGCCTTTTGTGAATGAATTAACTTGTTGATCTATGGATTGTGAAATCAGACTGTGAGTAGGAACATCTACCATGGACCTGCCTCTTGGCCGTACACTAATTATATTTATATATTAAATGGTAATTATAAAGGTACATAAATAATTTAGTACCTGTTAATAGTCAGTTAGTGCTTAGTGGAATTTCATGTTATTGGATTTTGTCAAATTCCAGATCCGTATTAGAATTCTCAAGTTAAATTCAGAAAATTTTTGAAAAGGCTTTTAAGATTTTTAGTTTAAGGTTTACTGTTTTAATTTGTATCGTATTTTAATAGTTGTATTATTATTCTTTACTATATGTAATACTTTCCACTGCAGGGCAAGCTGGACTCCACAACAGTCCAGACTTTACTCAAAAGTTGCGAAAGCTCTTCAGGCCTATCGACTAGCACGACACTCCTACAAGAGCGTAAGTAGTCACTCGCTCGAAGGTTCATTTCCATTTTCTAACTTAATTCCTGTGATGTGTCTTATTTAGTTCTTCTCTTATCCTGACAGTGTATTTTTATTAACTTTATACTGACGTTGTTGCTACTGCTACTAAAGGTATCAAATGGTGTTGTATAAGATTTATAGATTTTCAGCGTTAGACTGTATAAATTAAATATAAATAACGCTATGTTAATTATACACGCTCATATACAAGGATTGTAGGCCTCTTGTATAATGAGAGAATATGTTAAATTTAACCATTAAACGGTATCGTAATTTTTCACCTTAATTTGGTAACCTGGAGTGTGTTTGCACCCCAATGGTTTAATAGGTATAAACTCGATCTATTATTGTAGTAATTCATACAAATAACAAAAATTCCTCTTGTAATAATTTCTTTACAATTATTATTCTTGGAGAGTTAGTATTAATTGTCACTCGGGATTTCTATACAAGAATATTTGCCCAATCCACACAAGTATTGAAGATAACTTAACTTATGTATCTTTGTTAGCAAAAGTTAACTTGCGATACCGTAACTAAAATAGTGTGTTGTTATTTGAATAATGTACTAAGTTTTATAGCTGCTAAATGTTTACTAGAGCTATATGCACCAGTGCATAGGCTTTAAAGTTTCTAGCTGCAACTGTGACAAAGCATTGTTGAATGTTCTTCATAGCATGATTTCTGACAGGTGATGCAACGCATGCGCACTTTCTTGTCCTGTTTTCATGGACATATATGGCACCTGCCCTGAGTTTTGTGCACGGTATTAGGATTCACTGGTTTAGTCACATCAAAGCCCAGGAGCTGCAGAGCTAGCTTTGAACCTTTCTGCATGACTAATGAATTATCTAATCGCCTCTCTTGTTCCGGAAGAACCAGACTGGCCGCAAGGTCTGACAGGAACCTGTGTCTCTTGGTGCTCTTGTCTTTGTTCCAGTCTAGCATTTGTTCAACCCATATCACATAAACTGCCACTGCGGCAATGTCCAGAATATTCATGAAGAGACACGGAGTCCACCGTCTAGTGCTTCTTTTACACGAGTAAGTACGGACCAGGTGGTCGAGATTATCAAAACCGGATATGCTTGCATTATAATGCAAGATTATATCTGGCTTAATGTCGTTCTCTTTCGAAGTATGTTTGCCGTGGTGCACGATGCTAATTAGTATAACAGCTTTTTTCATCTCTGGAACATAACTGACTAATGAAAGTTGATTGTGGAATCTAAGGATTGAAGATTTAACTTTGCGTGAACGTGATTTCTGCATTTGTTCTGTAATTTTTCGCTTGTTTTTTCTCATAGTTCCAACGATAGTTGTATTGACCAGAAGAAGCTCTTGTGCTAGATTTATTTGTGTAAAGAAGTTATCACAAGTAACATTACGACCATTCATATGCCGGCTTTAGACGCTTCACAATCTGTTCTCCTTGGCTTTGATCTCGTGCTGTTTGTGGTAGCCGCCTGAGATAAATTTCCCCTTTGAGTGGGGAGATTTGTTTGAGAACAGTTAACAAGAGTAGCATCAGCTCAAATAATATTGTTTCACAATAATAAAATGCACTGTAGAATATGATTTCCTATGTTAATTTATTGGGTGTATTTACACCCCAGGTTACCAAAGTACATATACTCATATAATAGGCCACACCCATCACCCTCTATGGGCGTGGCATTCTAGTCACTTTTGCAGAATTTGAGTATGGGGTAACTGAAGGCATTCCTAGAAGGACAGCTGATAGTACACGAAGGGAGAGAAGAAATCGGTTGTAGAAGGAGGCTGGGGTGTATTTACACCCCAGTTTACCAATTAAGGGTTAAGAAAGAAAATCTTCACACAATATGCTTACAATCAGGCAAAAAGAATACAAAAACACACAAACATTGTAACAATCCAATCATTAATCAATACACGAACAATAGGCCATCAGAGAAAACGCTACCCATTCTATTTAGAATTAAGAGTTACAGTTAGAGTCTTCCGTCTACCTATTATCCAGAGTTAAGATTAACAGAGTTATATACACAAAAAAGAAATAAATATAAAGAAAACCATAAAGAAGCAGTTCTCAATATTTATCATTAGAGTTAATATCATTTGAATATTACGATCATGCTCGCATGTCTGTCATGTGTATTTCTTGTGTTCTCATTTACTTCAAGCATCTTCACGAACCCGTGATGAGGCGATTGTACGTGGACAAGACTGCCAAGAGAGTACGGCATGCATTTGCTAGCACATATTGGGTAGGTCAAATAAGATCATTAGTATAATATAGGAAGTTAAAATCTGCTGTTTCCATTTCGTACGAGACACTATTAGAGACAGTCCAACTGTACCGGTTGGTTGGCCGAATGGATATTGTGCTTGTTTGTGTAGCAGGAGGTAATCAGTTAGAATTCATGCCCTTCTGTTTCTGACAGCATCCTTTTGGCATTCTAACCTAGGACCAATCTACGTAACATACTAGCCTGCTTTGGGGTAAATTTTTCATCACTGATACAAATTAAGGAAGAAATTTGAGATATTTAGGCTCTAGTATGCATGCAGAGGATAGAGGTATATTATGTAGCCCAGTGGCCAATTTACATACTTAAATTATTTGTTGATAATTGTATTTAATGAAGTGATTAAAATTGATAATTATAACAATTATAAATATGATAATAATTATATTATTAATTAATTTAATATTAATAATTAATTACTGTTAAAATAATAATAATTATTGTAATGTTAATTATTTCTGTGTTTACATTATTAATTAATTATTTAGTTATTGCTAATCGTTACGTATTTAATCGATGTATTTGATGTACCAAGTATTTTGTGTTAAAATGCTTCCATGAGCATGATGGTGTATGTGTATGTATGTGTAAGTATGTTGATGTGTATATGACAGGACAAGACTCTAATAGAATGGCTACACGGTATGTTGATGGATAACGTGAGCCACTCGACTCTGGCTGCTTATCTCGATGTTCTGCAGACACTTAGAGCAAAGGTTTCACTTCATTGTATACACGATTTACTTTTTATTTTGAAGCTAACTTTCAAGTCTATTTAGAAAAAAATGTTATAAATGCGATGTAAATGGATTGAATCTAATTTGAAAGGTTACAAATGACTGTATGTTGAAATGTGTTTTTAGGTAAGAGCTATTGGTCAGGCTACTTGATTACAATGTGCTATGAGCACAGTGATCTATGAGTTGTTACAGTATGTATATATTAAAAACTAATAAGTTGAGCAACCTAATAAACTATCATCCCAATAAACTAATAATTAATTGAGCAACCTTTTTATAAAGTTTGGTAATTATAATTATTACACATTACACAATGGATGTGAGTGGGAAAATGACCGTGACATTAAGTTCTTTGGACGTGCCATTCGGCTGAACATTAGAGTTAGATAGCGCTCTAAATTAGATGTATAATTATAATAATTGTTTAATAATTTTAATTGTTTAGTTCTATTTGTTTCACTAGATTCTATAATTCTAAATTTCAGTGCATGTATGCTTGTGAAATGATACGTATGCCTATTGTTCAGTAATTGTATCTACAGTTATTGTATTATTTGTAGATACCTAAGCTAATAGACAGTATTCTGGAAGGCACTTACGCTAAAGTAGGTCCTATGAGTTCAGAAGCACTTCAACTCTTACTCAAGAGGCCCTGGGATCCATTCACCACTCAGCAGCCTTCCTATAAACAGGTTTAAATGATCATCCGATAACATATTTGACTTGCTGGGTGAGCCTAGTAATTTCTGCTTCACTTTGCTAAGAGAAGTATGCTTATTATTTAACTTGCTTATTATTTAACTTGCTTATTCTTTGTTATTTTCAGCTTCATTACCCTAAGAGCCCATCATGAGCGTGGCCTACCACTTAAGCATTGTATTTGAAATCTCGTTTTTATTGCTTTCATATATATTCTACATCAACTTTACTCTGTATTGTAAATTTGTAATCTGTTATATAGTACCATGTAATACTGTGCAGTACTCTTACCAGTATGTTGTACTCTGTTTAGTACCATGTAGTACTGTGCAGTACTCTTACCAGTATGTTGTACTCTTCTGAGTAGTATTAGCATGTAGTACTGTGCTATTTCCCTGTGTATCAATAATTGCTAACTATGCAATCACTCAATGTTGACTGTTTTTGATCCCTTCTTTATTTTGAACGGATGGCCTTTTGCTTCTCAGGCAAGCTGGTTATTCATTTGGCCATCCTTCTGGTATGCTAAGTGTCAAATACTAATTATTTAATTAATATGTTAATTTACTGATTTTTTTGAATAATAAGTTATGTATATACAGTTTCTTTCTGGTCGACGACTGAGCAAGTAAATTATATTTCTATTGTTTTATTATTAGTATAATTATAGACTAGAAACTAGTTGAATAATAGTAACCTAGAAACTAGTAGAATAATAAAAAATTTGAAGTGCATGAAATTAAATAATTTACCGTTTAATAGTTCTCTTTAATTATATCAGCAAATTTGTGCAATTATTCTTGTTCTGATTTATTATTTTCTGACCTGTAGCGGAGACTTCCCAGTGACTCAGTTATTCTAGTTGTGCCTGGAGTGTCTACTAAATCAACTCCAGCGGTCTTCAGGAGGCAGAAGTTCTGGAATGTTCAGCTGGGACATTTAGGAAAGGTCATTCCATTAT
Source organism: Enchytraeus crypticus (assembly GCA_905160935.1). Taxonomy (NCBI): domain Eukaryota; kingdom Metazoa; phylum Annelida; class Clitellata; order Enchytraeida; family Enchytraeidae; genus Enchytraeus; species Enchytraeus crypticus. The sequence goes on from CAJHZI010000466.1 coordinate 755,447, forward strand.
TGATTCCTACTCAGAGTGGATCTCAAATGTCGGTATCGGTGTATAGAAGGAAATTGCACTACGTTTTGTACAGCAAACTCGTTGAGGTAATCTGCTTAAGAATATTTAATGCAGTAATATCTTGTGTAAGTATATATAAATAAATATGTAAACATCATCATCATCTTCCCTTTAATCTCAGTTTAACCAGGGTCGGGATACGAATAGACCTTCTCCGTTCCTCCCTGTCCCACATCATATCATCGCTCAATTCTCTATTTTTCCTTATTTTTAGTGTGAAACATGGACCATAAGGAAGGAAGATATTAGGAAACCAGAGGCTTTGGAATTGTGGATATGGACAAGAATGGAGAGGATTAGCTGTACTCAAAAAGTTACAAATGAGGAAGTTCTGGAGAGCGTTGGTACTGATAGACAGTTGATAAATGTATTAAGAAATAAGAAGAATAGTTGGATAGGACACATTCTAAGGGGGGACGGTCTATTAAAAGAGTTCTCAGAAGGGAGAATGGGAGGAAATAGAGGCAGGGGCCGGCCGAGATAAGGTTTGTTAGATGATTTAAAGACCCACTCATAAGTGGACATGAAGAGGAAAGCGGAAGACAGAGAAGAATGGAGATGTTATATACTATGGACCTGCCAGTAGGCAATGCACTAAGATATATATATATATATATATATATATATATATATATATATATATATATATATATATATATATATATATATACTGTATATTCCTGTACAGAGATTCTGAGACTGTTCTAGAGGTTGTTGCTTTTGCACCCGAGTGTGCATAAAATATTTTATTGGATCCGAAAATACCTATTATATCCTATTATATTGAAAAAAATTCCTATTATCTACTATTATATTGAAAATTCCTATTATATCCTACTATATTTATGAACTAAACTGAATGAGACTCTTAGACATTTGAAGAAGCTCACCAACTATTAGCCAGTTAAATGTATTTTTTCGGACATATACTTATATGATCTTGTCAGTAAAGTTGTGTATTGACTGTGATTCCCTTGAGTAGTTACTTTAATAATTTACTGCTTGAAAAATGATTCCTGTAGTTAAAATAATATAGTTGAATTTATTTATACTATTTAGTTAAAAGAAGAAAAGAAGTCTGTTATCTTGTTTGGTTGGGACATCGGTTCATTAGTTGCCTGTCAGGTAATGTGGTAGACTTGTAGCTACTATATAATAGACTTGTAGCTATTATATAATAGACTTGTAGCTACTATATAATAGACTTGTAGCTATTATATAATAGACTTGTAGCTATTATATAATAGACTTGTAGCTATTATATAATAGACTTGTAGCTACTTATATAATTGTAGCTACTATAATAGACTTGTAGCTACTATATAATAGACTTGTAGCTATTATATAATAGAGCTATTGTATATAATAGACTTGTAGCTATTATATAATAGACTTGTAGCTATTATATAATAGACTTGTAGCTATTATATAATAGACTTGTAGCTATTATATAATAGACTTGTATACTAATAGACTTGTAGCTATTATATAGACTAGACTTGTAGCTATTATATAATAGACTTGTAGCTATATATAATAGACTTGTAGCTACTATATAATAGACTTGTAGCTATTATATACTTGTATAGACTTGTAGCTATTATATATTATAGACTTGTAGCTATTATATAATAGACTTGTAGCTATTATATAATAGACTTGTAGCTATTATATAATAGACTTGTAGCTATTATATAATAGACTTGTAGCTATTATATAATAGACTTGTAGCTATTATATAATAGACTTGTAGCTATTATATAATAGACTTGTAGCTATTATATAATATAATAGACTTGTAGCTATTATATAATAGACTTGTAGCTATTATATAATAGACTTGTAGCTATTATATAATAGACTTGTAGCTACTATATAATAGACTTGTAGCTACTATATAATAGACTTGTAGCTATTATATAATAGACTTGTAGCTATTATATAATAGACTTGTAGCTACTATATAATAGACTTGTAGCTATTATATAATAGACTTGTAGCTATTATATAATAGACTTGTAGCTATTATATAATAGACTTGTAGCTATTATATAATAGACTTGTAGCTATTATATAATAGACTTGTAGCTACTATATGATAGACTTGAGATAGATTGTAGCTACTATATAATAGACTTGTAGCTATTATATAATAGACTTGTAGCTACTATATAATAGACTTAGTATTATATAATAGACTTGTAGCTATTATATAATAGACTTGTAGCTATATAATACTTGTAATTATATAATAGACTTGTAGCTATTATATAATAGACTTGTAGCTACTATATAATAGACTTGTAGCTATATATAATAGACTTGTAGCTATTATATAATAGACTTGTAGCTATTATATAATAGACTTGTAGCTATTATATAATAGACTTGTAGCTATTATATAATAGACTTGTAGCTATTATATAATAGACTTGTAGCTATTATATAATAGACTTGTAGCTATTATATAATAGACTTGTAGCTACTATATAATAGACTTGTAGCTATTATATAATAGACTTGTAGCTATTATATAATAGACTTGTAGCTATTATATAATAGACTTGTAGCTATTATATAATAGACTTGTAGCTATTATATAATAGACTTGTAGCTATTATATAATAGACTTGTAGCTATATATAATAGACTTGTAGCTACTATATAATAGACTTGTAGCTATTATATAATAGACTTGTAGCTACTATATAATAGACTTGTAGCTATTATATAATAGACTTGTAGCTACTATATAATAGACTTGTAGCTATTATATAATAGACTTGTAGCTATTATATAATAGACTTGTAGCTACTATATAATAGACTTGTAGCTATTATATAATAGACTTGTAGCTATTATATAATAGACTTGTAGCTATTATATAATAGACTTGTAGCTATTATATAATAGACTTGTAGCTATTATATAATAGACTTGTAGCTATTATATAATAGACTTGTAGCTACTATATAATAGACTTGTAGCTACTATATAATAGACTTGTAGCTATTATATAATAGACTTGTAGCTACTATATAATAGACTTGTAGCTATTATATAATAGACTTGTAGCTATTATATAATAGACTTGTAGCTATTATATAATAGACTTGTAGCTACTATATGATAGACTTGTAGCTACTATATAATAGACTTGTAGCTATTATATAATAGACTTGTAGCTACTATATAATAGACTTGTAGCTATTATATAATAGACTTGTAGCTATTATATAATAGACTTGTAGCTATTATATAATAGACTTGTAGCTACTATATGATAGACTTGTAGCTATTATATAATAGACTTGTAGCTATTATATAATAGACTTGTAGCTACTATATGATAGACTTGTAGCTATTATATGATAGACTTCTAGCTATCTTTTATTTTGAGTATTGTGCGAGATGACGATGAATGGGCAAAGATCTTGAAAACCACCATTGTATTTTTCCTAAGGTCAAATCTATATTTATACACTTGGTTATGGTGTAGCTGCTGTGATACTAGCCGCCAATAATGCAACAGCAGTTTGTGCTATTACCCCAGCATGGTTGTGGCTGCTAGCAGCAGTGTAGGGTTTTGGCTGCTGTAGCAGTCAGAGTAAATTTCGCCAACCAAGCAGAATGTTTAGTTCTGTCCTATTCTCTATCCTATCAAAAGACTTGTCTTTCTCATGAATATTCATTTCACCAATATTCAGCCAGTTTTCAACCGAAGATTTTAGACATAATGCACTAATCTTGATATGCACTAGTGCATATATATTGACTTTAAAGCATATAACTGGAAGCTTTATGGGACGAATGTGTTGATCGGTGATGTACTCTTTGGCAAACAGGAAAGCAGTTAGCAGTACTCTATCACTTTTAAATCAATTTAATTAGTTTCCTACTTTTATGAATAATTATCAGTGTTTTATTACTATCAGTACAAATCAAAATTTAAGTCAGTGCTATACATTTTGACAGAGTTATACAGTACATAAATATATCTGTGAAGTTTTGCAAGTTTGAATCTTAGAAAGTTCTCCAGTAGGTATACAATACTATCAGTTGATACCAAGCTATTGATTATCATTATTAATCTAGGTATATTGTAAATATTAGGTTGCGGCCAGCCTTGCATTGTCGTCCTCGACCAATCCTGTGACAGCTATTGTATGCCTGGGAATTCCCCTGTTGTCGACCAATGGCGAGAGGCGCGGGTATGTGGACGATGTTCTGCAAGAGATCCCTGCTCCTACGATGTTTGTCATAGGAGAGATGGCGAGTAGCGTAACTAGGGATGAGGTGGAAGAATTGAGAGAGGGCTTGGAGGGGCATGGTAGCAGTCTACTGATTGTGGGAGGGGCTGACGATGCTCTGCGCGTGTGTCATGTGAAAAAGAAACGAGAGGCAATGACCCAGAGTATGATAGATAGAATAATACAGGTAATTGTATTTTGTATTCGTATTTGTAAATTGTATTTTGCTATCAAACTTAGAATACTTTAGCTTATTGCTCTTAACGTGAAAAGTAAAAAATATTCAGTAAATTTAATTAGTCATTATTAGATAAATCATATATTGATCCCATTCTGTGTCCGGACTTCTGAAGAACAGAACTACTGTAAACTGCAATCAATCTGCGTAAGAGACTACAATGCATGCGCTGAGGGAGGTTAAAGGAAAACAAAGAAGCTATACTTTTCCCAAGCTATAAGCTACATTACAATAAGAATAAAGACATTCGTTAAGGAATCAACTTGTTAACAAGATCCATGGAGTGCTCTTTATGAAACGGGACAACAGAATGCAAGTGGGAATAAGTATGGCAGAACACTAGAGAGAGCGAGCTATTATTGTCCAGGTTTTATTAATACGACATCATGAGAGCCATTAATAAATAATAATTATGAGCTATTCAATCTAAACTCTAGTGCTAATATTGTAGTATCTAGGAGAATAGTGATCTTTCATATTGAACCAATAACTAATCCTATCTAATTTCTCTTTCTCCTTCGTTTTTTAATTCCATTTGTTTTGTATTTTGAACAATTAATTAATCCTATCTAATTCTATTTCTTTCATTTTAACTTCATTTCTTTTCTATTTCTTAGTCTAGTCTAATTAGTCCAATCATAAAATTTGTTACATATTAGGCCTATTTGCTAAAGGTTTATGAGAAACTATTGATATAAAAGAATCACTAGAAATAAATTCAGAAATACTGGTATTTTTTTTCACTGTACAACTTGCGAGGCTATTTACTCTAGCGCAGCTTAAGTATTTTTAAGGGATTATTTCATTTCAAATTAATGAGGTTCCATTGCTTTACTTATACTGATAATATCGGCTTACCTCAACTCTTGTGAAACATACATGTATACATGTATGCACATTATGTTTTTTTAACTAATATCCCAAATTGCTTTTACAATGAAGTCGTATGGAGCTGATCTATGCTATTTAAAGTTTACTGACCAATAGCCAATTCTACTAAATTAGAGAAATTTCTTTTGGATATCTCTAAAAACTAGAAAGTTGTATATTTGCGATTACGGTTTGGGTCAAATAAAAAATTTCCTGTCAATTAATTAAACTAACCCATCTTTTCGTTGTCTTTATATGTAGGACAAAATACGTGAATTTCTGCAGAAGGTTTTGAATGGTTCGCAGCCCGAGTCTAGTATGGATACATCTCAGTGCCATAGTCTACTAGCCGATCCACAAGCGGCTTGTAGTAGATCATCTACTGGTAAATTATTGGTTAGTAACTTTATTTTACTATTATTTTTAGTATTATGTTTAAAATTTATTTTATTTACCTCATTTTTGTATCTTGTTTGAATGCCTCAATAGCGTAGTGGTTAGAGGTGTCAGAAATTGCCTGGCAGTTTTAACGTGTGGTAGAAAGTGAGAGGTATCAACGTGGTTGATCATTTCATTATAATGAGTGTTATTATTATGATTATTAATAGTGTAATAATATAGCGTAGCTTTGTCAATAATTATTCTAGTAAATATATGCATAATATTCTGTGATTTAATTGTGATGCTACTAATTTGCAACAAGTATATGTAAGTAGTGCTTGAAATTTATGTGCTAGTTTAAATGTGCTTGTTGTTTCACATTGTTTCGTATTTTAGCATTGCTGCTTGAATTGGTATAAATTTACATATAGAATAGAAATTTAACAATTGGACAAACAAAATATGCGTAGGCTACATTTAGAGTAATGATTGAGAATGATTGAAGGGACTGTTGCTAATTTTAGTCTGTGGGCTCAGCGGGTGATCTCAAGATCAGAATCTCTACGTCCACTCTACGAGCTTTTTCATCATCATCTTCTCTCGCCTCGTCGTCATCATGGACATCTAGCACTAAAAATTCTTCTGATTCTTCCTCCTACTCAGCTTATAAACAAAAAAGTAAGTTTTCGTCATAAAATTAATAAGTGTCCGATTTATCATATATTTGTTAATTGTATGCTATTCTCTACTAGTGTTAGACATATTAACCATAAAGAGTTCATTGGACATATTGTATAGTTGTTGAGCTGACTTATCATTACTGTGATTTTTATATTATTATGATATTTACGCAAGGTTTTTTCGGATATTCTTGAGAGTAATATACTTCGCCTGGTTTTATGAATATTTTACAAAGCATCTTTGATAAGGTCCGTGTTATTTCGATCATAATTAGTCATCCGAGTTTAATACTCAATGTTGTCACGGTCGACGCTCCTCCTGCACTCGATAATGTGCCAATAATGTGACAATAGAACGAACCATTCCATCACGTTGTGTTGCGTTGTTTCAGGATCGAAGCATGATTCAAGATCAAGATCTAAGTCAGGTTCTTATAGTAGTAACAGCAGTTCCAGATATACACACAGCTAGTCTAACGGTTGAAGTTTTTGAACCCGCTTAACTGTTGCTATTATTATAGAATTTTTGATCGCTCATAATCGATTATCTGATGGAAGATTTAATAGTTTCCCGCATATTTTCAAGTAAAACTTGACTTTGAAAATTCATAGCTATAGTGACTAAAATAGTAGTTCGGAATATTTTTATTTAAGAATGTGTGTGCATATAGACCTGTATTATGTCCTGGATGCTGAAGAATACACCAACGTAAACTGATAGTATCGTAAAAGGCGACAAAGCACTAAAATCCAAACCATCGTCAGAAAGAGCATTCGGTTGATGAGTGCGTCGGCCCCAGAAACTACTATAAAATGTTCTTTAAAGAATGGTATACATAGTTGGTATACCTGTATATCCACGAATGGAAACAGTTATTTGCAAAACACTACCAAGAAATATTGTAATTTATAATAGCAGTAAATATCACATTTACAAATAGATTTTTACGGCGTTGGTGCAAGGATAAGCCGTAACAAGTCTAAACAGATTGCATATTTTGATTTAAATTGAAAGTTAGCTGCTATTTTGCTTAGAAACAATAAATAGAAAGTTAAGTTTAAAAAGTTTCCACATTCCAAAGGAAGATGGAGAAAATCTTACTTCAAATCTATTGTTTTGCTTATAGCCATGTATTCTGCTAACTCGATCATAGATTACTTACGATTGTTAGAACGTTAGCAGTGTAATTCCTCCATATCAAAATCATTGATTCGATTGTTAGAATGGTAGCAGTGTAATATATCAAAATCATTGATTCAATTAATTACATTTAAAAATCAGCTGCGGAATGTTAGCAGTGTTGTTCATTATTATCAAATACATTGGCTCATAAATTTGGGTTGCTTTGAATTTTTGCTTAGTCTACCTGCTTATACATTTACAGTGTTGTGTTAATATTGATGGTAGTCTTGACATAGGTGGATTAGAGATTACATATACCTATAATATTTTCTCAAATACTAAAATTATCTCACGAACAATGAAACGTCGACTGAATTATAATTTTTGTATTATTTAAGTTCCTCATTAATGATTTTAATTTTTTAATTGTGCAAAAATCAGCATTAGAGCAAAATTACTTTAATTAATCACAATGGATTTTATGAATATATAAGCAGTGGTATAATATCCAGTCGTGCACCAGATAAAGCTATTCTGGAACATCTTAAATACTAGTTAAATTACAGTTCAGTATCTATAATTAAGTATATAACTGATCTATCAATATTGACTACATTTCATTACAGTTCTTTAATCCACAACTTCCAAGCCAACTAGACCACAGCATTTCAATATACAAAATCCTCCTATAGGTGTCAGCACATCACTGCTAGCGCCCATGGTCAAAGTGATGTAGCAGCTGTTGAAATGATCCATTGAAATTTACTATGGATCAAAAAATGAATTAACTGCTTTGTGTATTTGCTTAAGGAGCATTCGAAGACACGAAATTGTGCTTCATGGATTTCGTCACAACATACCATGGATGTGACAAAATTGTGTGGTCATTAATAGATATATTGCAGACGCTCTTCCTTCACTAGCAAATATAAAATAGACTCCTACGCGATAAATTAACTAATATTTTCACAGTCTCTCTTGGACTTCACATAAAGCAATTGCATTAAAACACTAATATTTCCATAACAGTAAAGCCTTCTATATAAATCAAAACTTTAATCAGCGTCACTCCATTTCAGTAGGTTCTGCTAGAGCACCAATGCTAGAAGGATTGTGTTTGTTTAGCAGAATGGTGTAGCTGCTAATGAACTGATCTTTGAGCTGAGGCAGGAGGCTATGTGTAGCCCTCCAATGAATCGATCCAATGTTTTCAGGCTTACCTCCCGGCATCATCTCAAGTCGTAAATACTGCAGCCACAGTTCTACAAGCATCATTAAACTAAGATCAGACATTCGGTATTGATTTTCTACCGTTTCATAAGATGCCGAAACGAAAATTAATAACATAACGGCACCCTGAGTCAGGAAGCACAGATGTTTGTTTAAGGCTCACTTGTTCCTTGCTCTCCATGGTTATTAGTAATCGTTGCCTTTTGATGGCGCTTCAATTGCAGTCGGTGCGGATTTAAGAATAACCTTCCAACACACTGGGAATGGTTAAATTTAAATTATTATAATCATCATTATCATCATCTTTCCTTGAATCCCAATTTAACTAGGGTCGTGATATGAATATACCTTCTCTTCCATCAGTGTTAGAATTTCTTAAAGGAATTTCTGGAGCTGGGCGCTCACATACCGAATGCCCTTTATGACGTTTTTAAATTATTATACTAATAATAGGCTAATAGCAGTTAAATTACTACAAAATTAAGTTACATTTCATCCTACTATGGAGCCGATAGAGTAGTACATAGAAAGTTTAGTTTATTGATCACTAGGCTTCAGAGTGCAGAACAACTCCACTCACCCACATTGTCTGCACCGTACTGCTGCAGCACGGCGTCGTACACTTTTCTAATCTTCTTCATCTTGGGCTTTTCCTGAAGCAGTTTAAAAATATATTAAAAACTTAATTTTTTCAGTTCAAAAGAAACAATAAAATTCTGCACACTACATACATGAAATATAAGTTAGACATTAGACAAAACAATTTAAGTCAAATGTGCAAAATACAAAACTGTAAAGACTTTCAAAGAAGTGAGATTTAATAAATTCTACTACGTAATAAGTTTGTCTTGAAATGGCAACTAAGACGGAGCTCAATAAACTATGAGTAGAAACTCTTATCATTTATTTAATACTTTACCTGGTTAATATGTAATAAATTTTATAATACCCAATAAAAAAAATATAGATAACCTCTTAACTAATCTCTCCTGGTGCATGCTATTCATGACGGCATTATCATTCTTACTGTGACAATACTGTAGTGACTAAAAGCACTTTAAGTTCCTCTTTGTTTATAGCGTCTCTGATGCAATTCAAGAAAAAGACCAAAATGAATTTTGATTTAGTTCACCATAGTGTACATTTAGTTTGTGTTTTTTCCTGTTGCATTTGTTTGTGAGTTGTGCATGAGAACTATACAGGGTTGAACGACCCTTGTTGGTGTTCTTATAAATTGAATTGAATTTAAAATAGACTACTTTGAACAAAGCAAGCGGCAAGAGAAGCTAACCTGTGAGAGTTCGGCTCTAAGATATATGTTGAACAGATCCACCGACACTGGAGGCAACGCCACTACTCTGCATTAACAAAACACATTCGCTTTTAGAAGTATCAGAACAATTAAGCTTTAAGCTCATTAGAAATCACACATTCACAACTAATCAAATCTACATAATGATTTAAATAAGATCTCTCTCTCCCTCTCTTAGTGCTACTGACAGTCCATTATGACAGTCTACTGGCAGGTCCATGGTATATAACGCCTGCACTCATCTCTATCGTCTGTTTTCCTCTTCATGTCCACATAGGAGTGGATCTTTAAATCATCTATAACATTCCTTTTGATATACCATTATTCTTGGAGGATTCTGCTTACGATGAGGTGGGCCTCTTATGCCTTCCTCAGCTTTGACTAACGTTTACTGGGCAGGGGCGTCATTCCCTGAGAAAACAATTCTGTTTACCCCAAATAATACATTAAATCTAAATTTAATATCTTCATTAAAGATATTTTTAATGAAGTCATAAAAATATCGCATATAGGACTATAAATGGATATAAAGCATCCCATTAGCATCTATTAAATACAAATACACTTTGACAGTAAACTTGCGGTATGGAAACAGCCTGTATTCCTCTTGCAGCATTCTTTATTCCATGAAAACGCTTTTAATATAATCGACCAATTGTTTGTTCAATTTTCAGTCTTTCAGACGTGTTCTTCACAAAGCAAATTCAAAACAACACCTGACTTCAAGGCTACTTGAAGCGTTCTTACTCGTTAGAAGTTTAATATAAGTAACTATTACTGGCAGGTCACTACTATTAAAGCAGAGTTATGTTACAAACTACTACTATAAAGATATTAAAAAACACATCTACACAGATGTAGTTTTATTAAGTCGCAAAATAAACCAAACTATTACCTAAGATGCTTTTTGCAGATAATTACACAATTATGTAAAGCTCTTTTGAAACTTTGATTGCAATTATTCATTACGCATTTACTCTACATGCCTTTCAACCAATTGACTTCACAAAGTAGACATTACTAAAGAATCTAAATCGAATCGAAATATCTCACTGTTATGTTGAACAAAAAATCATTCAAGTATGTATGACAACTGAATGTTAGCTAACGTCCTTTAAAGTTATGTTAGCTAACGTCCTTTAAAGTTATGTTAGCTAAAGTCCTTTAAAGTTATGTTAGCTAACGTCCTTTAAAGTTCTGTTAGCTAACGTCCTTTAAGGTTATGTTAGCTAACGTCTATGCACATAAGTTAACCTAAAATAAGTAAGTAGAGCAGAATGCCGCTAGATACCTTTTGTAAAGCTTTCTCACAGCCTTAATATCACCACTCAGTGCCAACCAATCCAGATAGGCGCGTTTGACATACTGACAAACTGCTTTAGACTTGCTTTCTAGTCCTTTCTGCATAATAAACACAACAGCAACATAAAAAAGTTTATAAAATGACAATAGAACTAATAAAGCAGCCATAAACTTCAAAAACAGCAAATGTAAAACGCAATGGGAATCCACTTTAGAAGCTATATTTTTCCCAAGTTAAGGCATATATCATCATCATCATCATCCTCCCTTGAATCCCAGTTTAACTAGGGTCGGGATAAGAATAGACTGTCCCAAATCCTCTCTCTCTTACATCACACCACCAGCCAATACCCTATTTGAGACTTTTCCATTCGTTTAAATTTTTGTAGTAATTTCTGGAGCCTAGGCGCTCACCAACCGAATGCCCTTTCTGACGTTGGTGTGGATCTTAGTGCTTTAGTCGCCTTCTGCGACACGTCCAGTCATCAGTTGGTCAATTCTTCAAACAACCCGGACACAACACGGGGAAACAAGTTATGGCATATATAAGGTATAAATAAGGCATAGTCATTTATGAACGGATAGCTTGTTATTCTATGGAGCGCACTTTATGGAGCGCAAAAGGTTGACTCTGAGTATGAAAATATACCTAAGACCTAACACTTGGTAGAACACTAGAGGAATAGAGAGATATTTCGAAAACATCCAGTGACATGGAGGAAAAGAATAATTCAGTAAAATTTAAGAGAAAATCAACGAACAGAAATATAGAAATGTAATAAGAGAGATGAATATGAAGCTACCTCAAACAATACAGACAATTGTTTATCCTCTCCATTGGCCACACACCACTCGTAGATAAACCTCCAAACTGCCACAGCTTCGTCATTCTATGATAAATACAATGGAGTCAATTAACAGCTGCACTTGTTTAGAATGCCGATTAAAATTATTCTATATATAAATGTCGACAGTATTGAATATTGAAACTTCCGTAATTGAATCTACTAGATGAAGGATCTGACATACCTTTGACAAGGAAGCTCCAGACTGATTAATGAACTTTTAAGTAACAGAATAGCTACAGACTTGTGATAGATTAGACACACTTTTAACAGAGTAGCTACAGACTTGTGAAAGATTTGACAAACTCTTAACAGAGTAGCTTAAGAAGAGTAATAGAAGACAAACCATTGAGAGAGCGGCTACTGAGAGATTGAAGATCAGACAAACCTTTGAGAGAGCGGCTACTGAGAGATTGAAGATCAGACAAACCTTTGAGAGAGCGGCCACTGAGAGATTGAAGGTCAGACAAACCTTTGAGAGAGCAGCTACTGACTGGTGAAAGCAATCAGTAAGCAGAGAGGCACTGGAGGTTTGAGAGTAGAGCAGAGAAAGCAGACTCTGACGTGACAGCCAAACAGAACAAGATCTCTTGTGAAGACTGATTGTAATCGAGCTTGCCTCTACAGCATTGTCCAACCTTCCAGCTTCTCGCAACAATCGCATCTATCATGAGATATATATATATATGCAAGCATATATAAGCCATGAATGAATCTCATAGCAAAAATCAATATTCTAAAAACGTTGACCTTAAGAGTCATAACCAATGCCATTTAAAAAGAATAGAATATTACTGGCAGCGACTAGTTTGCCAAGTCTTGCTGAAATTTTAATCCAGCTGCATACTAGCAAATATCATACCAGCCTCCCAAAATATTTCTACCTGAACAATAACTGTGATGCAAGACAAATGCTTGCCAGCAACACCCACCAAATGCATTTACCAACTACAAGCATTCATAAGCAGTCTCAAATGAGTAAGATATCTGCATGAGACTATACACAATTAATATACATGCATACAAAAAATTTAAGTTGTATACAAATCTAATTAATCACAGAACAATAACTGATAAAATTTTATTCTAGGACATCAGAGTGGATGCCATACCCATTCCACAGCCATGCTCTCAGACAGACGCTTCACCTCAGCAGCTCTGTGAAATGTGCGATGTAAGATGTCCAACAGCTGTAAACACAGCAGATATTAGCAACCAACTAGCATAATAGCAACAATCTCCGCCAATTTTTATATCAGTATCATAGCCCACGAGTGGTCTTCGAGACTACTTTACAGGTTTCTAGCAGGCTATTACCAATCATTTCCATGGTTAATCACGTTTTTGTTATTGATAGTGCCAATTGGCAGCAAGCTTCGATACATGCTAAACTTTCAATGGGCCCAAGGGGGATATCCTTCAATTGTGGATTCACCTGGGCTTTGAACCTAGACTACATGCGTACGAGGCAGAGGAAGCAGATACTCTCTAACTGAATCCGTTATGCCATATCCCCTCCTCAACATCTTCATAACAAACCATATTAGGTCCCGTTCACTGCAGCATTGATAAACAATGCAGTATAATGTGCATTGTTCAGTTTTAGTAAATGATTAAACAAACCTACTTAAGCGATTGATTAAACTAGAAAATGTATTTATTTATTTACTAATCTGTTTTGCATAGCAGAACAGAGACACAACTTTTACAGGAAAGGACAACTCAGTGCAAAATCAGGTATACCTAAGGCACAAGGCAATTATACGGACCCTCAGCATATATACTTAGAAATATGTAAAATAGCTAGGATATAATCAGTCAATTATAACAGCAAGAACAGAAAGCTAAATTAATATAATAATACATATAATTAGTTAGTGCTAGCCAAAGACAGTTATGCAAAAACTAAAGCAGATAGAAATAAAATATAATAACATTAAATGAGTTGTAAAGTGATAGTCTTAATGCTCAAGTTCTATTAATGTATTTAAACAGATCTGAGTGCACAGCATTCAGTTCTTGATTCATTGCCCTAATAAATATTGTAATGTGCCCATGATTAAAATAGATGCGCACTACAGTCAATGTAAAGCTCGAATGCTTGCAACATAACTGTTTCAAGTAATACAAGAATTGAAAGCTCAAAATTTGCAGTTGTGGAAGAAGATACAAACATACCATTGAAAGCTTTAGATCTAACAGAATATCTAAAAATAATTTTAAAGGTTAAGGTTTAACTTTAGTTTCTACCTAAACCGTGCCAAAGTCTCAACAAGAAGGTACTTTTCATGATATTGATTAAGAGAGCAGCATTAAATGAATTGATTGATAGAGGAATAACCTCAACTTGCAGCTGAGCCTCAACAGGGCGCTCAGCAATCTGAACGCACGTCTCCAGGTACATATCCCACATACTTTCTGCAAATATACAACACAGAAATCCGTTCATTCAATGGCTCGTTATGTTATAACAAAAAATACTAAGATGTTCATCCATAAAGTAGATTGTACTGAAACTCGTTCGTAAAAACAATCCCAGAAACATATGTCCTAAAAACACATGTGTTCTAAAAACACATGTGTCCTAGAAACACACGTGTCCTAGAAACACACATATCCCAGAAACACATGTGTCCTAGAAAAACACATGTCCTAGAAACACATAAACACAAGTGTCCTAGAAACACAAGTGCCATAGAAACATTTGTGTCCTAGAAACACATCTGTCCTAAAAAACATGTGTCATAGAAACAAATGTGTCATAGAAACACATGTGTAAAAGCATTCTCTCTGTTGTGTACAACAAAAATGCAACAAATAAAACAAAGAATACCACATAAGGGGTTACTCCTATGACTTTCATGGGTAAACCAGCTTAAAATAAACATTTAGACAAATCTGGTAAACAGCAGGCCTAACAATATAAAACCTGAATATGATTAAAACTTACAATGAAACGTAACAGCATTTGTCATATACAGTACCTGTCAGTAACAACACTAGTAGTACTACAAGAGAGTAGTGTGCAGTAGAGTATATGAATGCTACACTGTTGTCTTAAAAGGCTTTGAACGAATTCTAAATAGTCCCTTCTAATGTTTGCAATAGTACAAAAACTGGATGTCTAATGATCTAAAAACGAACTGGCACTCAACTATTATAATACCATTTATCCCTAGCATATTCTTGGATATAAAATTAAACTCTAATTACTGTGCTTGTTTATTCATTATAACCTTACCATTAGATGTAATTTAAAGAATATGTACAAAAATTATACATACCAGTTGGAATACGCCTTACGCATTCATCAAACAGCTTGAATGATTCCATAACCATTTGTCGAGTCTTTTCTACACATAGAAATAGGCAATTATCTTGCTAATTCAGAACATAAAGTACATTAACATATTATACTAGGCCACTATCAACCATAAAAATTACATTGTTTCGCAAAACATAAGTACAAATTTATTTAGCTGATTTTATACAGGCATTTAATTTACATAGTGTATGTCAACTTCTATGTGTAATTTATAAATATCACGATTGTTTTCATGCAGACACAAATGTCATCAAAAACTCATGCAAGCCTAAAGCGATACAAAACAGTAAAGATACAATGTCAAGCAAAAACAATCCTTCCGTTCAAACCGAAATGCAACCATTTATACAATCCTTCCCTTCCAATGGAAGTTCAGACACAAAGTTAACACTATTTAACAACAAAAACATAAATAGTGTTAATTTTATTGATTTAAGGGAGGTTTGAAATCATGCCACTTGAATACAGTGGCATTGCACATCAAGATTCTATTCTTCTGCGAAAAATAAAAATCTAAAAAAGTAAAACACACATTATAGTGAAATGATCAACTGCATTGATATCTATCACTTTTAATACCACTTGCTTAAACCGTTAGGCAATTTATATCATTTTTCGCATAGCCAGTCCAGTGAATGTCCGAGAATTTACTCTCAGATCAGCGCGGCTGGGATTCGAACCCACAAGGGTTCAATTCGCCTCAGGATCTGTCATCTAAAACGTCACGACGTTACCCCTACGCTATTGAGACATTCTAAGACATCTACTTATATGCAGACAAATATTCAATAATACAATTCGACTGGCAGAAGACAAAGCATACATTAAGGTAATGTCTATTAATTACATAGCCACAGGGCCACTTGACCTTTCAATAATTGTCTTCACTTTGCTATAAAGAAAAATCTTTCTGATAGCAGAAATCTAAAAATTACTCAACAGATTTTAGAGAAAACGACGAGGATTTCAATTAATGTTCACTTCTTCGTTACAACATAGAGAATTTTTCAAAAGGTATATGCTCTACAAACTAAATCAGCAATCCATTCAACTGCGTCTCAAATTTATAATCATGTGCGAGTGATGGTAAACACTAGTACATAATTATATAATCACACTAAACAATAAGTGATGCTGGTTTTTATTTAAACCCAAAATGCAAATCAGAATAAAGGCACAGACACTCGTCTCACTTCAGATGCAGTCATCATCATCATCTTCCCTTGAATCCTAGTTTAACAAGGGTCGGGATACCAGTAGACTGTCTCATATCCTCTCTGTCCTACATTACATCATCAGTCAATCCCCTATTTGAGACTTTTCCATTCGTTTAAATTTTTGTAGCCATTTCTAGAGCCCAGGCGCTCAGCAACCGAATGCCCTTTCTGACGTTGGTATGGATCTTGGTGCTTTAGTCGCCTTCTACGACACGTGCAGTCACCGGTTGGTCAATTCTTCAAACAACCCGGACACAACACAGGGAAAACTTCAGATGCAGTACGTTGAAATGAGAATGTCTGCAACGGACCTGCAGACAAAGCCTCACTGCCGCTAGCCCCGCCCTCTTTCAGTCTCTCCAGCCTATCCAGCTCCAGCAGAGGTCGCTTTGCCACCACAGCTATCGCCATCTCGTGCTCAGGATATCTCGACTGTAGACTAAACAAGATCACGTGGGAAATGAGACAGCAAACCACTGATTAAAAATTAAATTAGAACTGTATAATATATAGAACAAATCAACCGTAGGCTTTTTGGAACAAGAATAATAAGAGAGAACTGGTTTGATCTTGATCATAATCTATGCGACCATGTTATGTTTATCATAACATTAACCATAACATTAATTATGTACCATTATGCTAACCATAACATGTAATGGTTCAAAAAAAAAATAAAAAACATGAAACCATTAAAACCATAAGAAATTATAAAGTTGACGATGAATTGAGTGAAGGAAATAAAGAACTAACCTAAGAACTCTTATCAACCTAAGACAACTCAAATAGGAATAATAAATTCCAAGGGCTAGCAAACAAGCAAAGGAACACTTCACAAGATATAAGCTCAATGCTAAAGCTAAAAACTTCATTAGACACAACATAAGGGATCACCGAAATGCAAGTATATAATACACTACCTAATATTCAGTATTCAAAATTTAAGTAGCAACTATACTAAAATTTATTTAAACGATTAAATTACACCACGAAACCTTCACTTATCTAGAAGTGAATGTGACAGCAAGAAGAAGAAACTTATTATCAATTAAATGAGAAGATTCAAAACTTCTAAATCAGGAAAATTTCACATCTGAGTGAAATTAACTTCTAGTAATCATTATATAATATATTATAGAATGTTGACTGTTGAGCCTAGGACACTAAGAAATACATTAACCAGTAGCTGCACCTGGCGTAAGAGATAAATAAGCAAGAACTGAGGAAGGCAGCAAGAAACTAGCTCAAAAGCAATGTTTTTCAAAAGCTATAGGCTGCATAAAATACAGATAAGAAATAGCCTTTGGTGAAAGGATTAACTTGTTGAGTGCTCTTTTTGAAGCGTCAAAGCAAACTCCGAGTACGAATACAAACATAGGACCTGCCAATTAGCTCATATACAATATTCTAAGAGTTAAAATCAAAAATACAAACTCATTGAAGATACTGTCGACAATTGAGTCAGTAAAACTGAACTCTAAGCTAACAGTCAGGAAAGACAAACTGAATTCTACGTCTACAACAAGCAAACAATAGGATCCGTCAAGATATGAGCCGCAATGAAATATTGCAAGTTTGGGTCATAGTCAGCTCACAGTGATCAATGTTAGTTTCTATAATAAAGAAACTAACATGGCAGAAATTGACATTGGCTGGAGCCAGTGGCGATGTCAGGAAGATGTTCGACCACCGATCAGTATGTGTGGAGTTCAAATCCTGGGCTCGCCCGTCATTGACATCGCTTTCGAGTGAGGAAACTGATGTTAACATTAGCTTCTTATTTGATAATGCAGGCAAAAAAATAGCTGTATAGCTTGCAATGCGATGGTAACATTGCAACTATTAACACATGACTGACCCTTTAGCTTGCTGTTAAGTTGTTTGACAGCGAATCAGTAGATGCATGGTCAGTGCACTCCTCCTCATTGACAAGCTATCGAGCAGAATACTGACGTTAAACTAATTTAAGGCTGAATAGACAAGAATTGCATACCAAATGTAAACTAATTCAATATTTCTAAAGCAGTCACCAGATACATAATAAAAGCTTTACTAGCTAAAACTAGGTTGGAAGGCATAGTAAGCCCAAAGCATATATTTCAGAAATCACCTCAGTATTGCAGTACCACTTTTACAGGTGATGAATGGCTGTCAAAAAGACCACAGAAAAAAACATTAAAAGTCCTGAATCTCTGAGAAATTTTTACTACATAATGATAAGAAACAAAATATGAACGAAAAAATCAACAAAACATAGCAAGACGTACCTGGTATCTTTTCAACAGCATTTCTATAGACAATCTTGGCTACTTCACCGCTGTGTATTGCCGACCTTGGCGCATCCTAAAAACATAATTCACTTATTCACAACGCACAAGAAATCAGAAAGTTGGTGAACAGCATTTGTCGAATTTAAACACCAGAACCCAGCTAATTAACAATTAATTAATATGCAAAATGTGCTAAATTAACTAAGCAACTTTATTATCAATAGTCACTATTATTACTAATTTTAGCACTCTACTGTATTTCAGTTATATTTACATTGTCGTTTCTAAAAACAACACGAAGAGAACATAATTTGAATTTTTATTTTCAGTTTTTAAAGTATCTTTCAAGTGAAAGTAAAACCAAATGTGTCTGCAGAAGCAATTAAGATTCATGATTAAATGAAGACGAAGTAAGACATATTACTGTTAACCAACCATTAATACAAAATCAATCGACAATCAAAATTGCCACAAACTGCCTAATGCAGACAACTTATGTCTTATTCATTTTAACTCACATCACTCCCTGAAGCCAATCCAAGTACTTCGTCACGCTTCTGCAGCTATACAAATCAAACAAAAGATAAATTAAAAACCTTAAAAGATATTATGTAGCCTAATACCATATTTTAATAATAACATAACATTTATAATCTAATAACATCTCTTCAGCATATCATGCTATGTCATGTGTTGATTGATGCTATATTTACAGTACTATATTACTACACTTTTTACAGTACTATATTTCTTCAGAAGAAATTCGCTAATTATGTAAAAACTGAAATCTAACTAAATCCAAATTAAACTTTTCACTATTCCTCACACAATGATCTGGTACAGTACTACATTTGTATTAGGAATGATCAGCCACATAAATCCGTGGGAATTACTGAAAGATTAACAATCTCTTAACGACATCATTTATAAAGTAATTTCTCTTCAATATTTTATTTTATTTGTTTCTGAAAACAAATTTTGATGAATCAGTTGCAGAGATGGGTGTTGTGGGGAAGTCCCTGGCATCATATATACATGTAGATGAAGACGTTAAACCTGTTATTATTTTATTATTAATAATAATATTACTAGTGACATCATTGAAGTCCAAAGTAGTATAACAGTATTTGACTACATTTGTTTAACTGAAAATGTTTTATCTATTAGGCTTATGTATAGCAATAGCATTCATTTATCCCTATGCCTAAATGCCTATATCTCTATCAAACAATTGCCATTTCAATATATCAAAACAGCGCATACCTTCTCAGCATTAAGAAGTTCCATGCGAAAATACTGAAAAAGCAATAAAACAATTCATGAATATAAACCTAGATTTTTTTATATTCCTAGATTTTATGTCCAGACTTTGATAAAGAAGGCCTTTGTCAATCTTATTATTATTATTGTAACAAAGTATTATTTTTAAGATGCACATTAACTATTGTTATAACTTCGATTTCATAGCAGCAATTTCAAGCAAAACCTTCTTTCATAGAAAGCAGTAGTTTTATAAAAACATATTCTAATACTGTTCCACTTCATGTTTCATTACCATTAGCACTATTACATAAAGTATTTACATGCTTAATCACATAACTTTGCATAATTGATGTATTGTTTATGATACACGCATATATATTTATAATATTTATATGCATATTGTAGCAAATACGTGTTATTATAGTATTTGTTGTTTTCTTAGTGACAACACTGTAGTAGTTCAATCTACTCTATACTTTGCCCTTTAATTAGTCAACGTGGGATGTAACCCTATAGAATTCTTCCTTATTCTTGCTGAGGTCCTGACCGGAACACTTCTCCTGGTGTTAAGAAGATAGAGACGTTGAGAGAGAAAGAGAGATTTCTATCCTGTGTCTTCTGTGACTTCTTAAGCTAAGTTTACTTGTATACTTGTGTAGTATAGTGTATTTTGGGTATAATAAAATGTGGTGTATTTTATTATGAGAACACTGTCGTCATATTAGTATTTAATATTGAATAAGACACAGAGAAATTCTTGTGTAGAATTTAGAGCCATTATAGAGTGATTCATTTCACTGTGGTAACTGAGGTAGTTTCAACTTGTGATATAGTGAATATATCTGAAATATCCCTAGACTAAATTAGAGAAACACCTCATTATTACAATATATATAAAAATTATGCTAGTTTAGTTACACTTAAAAGCTACATTAAATTTCTCTAAAGATCAATAGAACAAATGCGTCCAATCAAAAAAAGATTTAATGTTTTTTAACACTTTTTAGAAACATTTTGCATTGAGGAATTAGATAAGCCTAACGAATTTTCAAAATTTTGTTTCAACTGAAGTGATATACTCTGTCATAGCTATCAGAAAGTATGACACTGTCTTTTCTTTCTCCACTAATAAGAATAACTCGTTGAAATCTTTTATCCTCCATTTAATGTGCCTCCTCATAACTTTATGCCATGAGCTCTCCAAATAGGCACAATTTTATGAGCTCTGCATAAGCATAACTATGACTGCCTTCAATGGAAACAAGACTTCATTAAACTTAGTTTTAAACACTAATTAATATACAGTATATATCCACAAAAATTTACAATAATAAGTTGAAATTCATAAGGAAAAGTTTAAATAAAACTTAGATCCGAGCACTACCTCAATCCACAGTTGTCTGTCATCGGGATTAAATCTAATTGCACGCTGCAGAATATGTCGAGCATTATCCATTGATGATCTGTCGTCCATCTCAAACTGAGCAGCCATTATCCAGAGACCTAATGTTCATAATGTCAATAGCAGACACTATAAACAGGATACACTTAAAAATACGAATAATATATACCATAATAAAAACATTAAACATGCAAAAGATGTTCTACGTAGGAATTTACTTATACTCGCCAGGGGCTCGGCCATTTTATTCATATACTCGACAGGAGCGCTGTAAACAGCACTACTTAAGACTTACAGCACTGGCTCATTAAATTTTTAATAGGTACAGAATAGCATTCAGAATGGAGTTTGTAATACTAGCCTTTATCTTAAGCTATTAAATATCTTACAATGTTTGTATTTCTTGTTAATTTCATGTAAACATGTAATATATTGGTATGTATTTGCCAAGTTAATAGTGCTCATTTTAAGATATAGTTTTATATTTGACCAATAACTTTATCATAACCTACCTGATTTGTGAGGGTGTACTTTCAAAACACTTGTAAACAAGTGACTAACGGTAGATAGCTCTTTCTGAAACAATAAGATATGGTCTTTCTTTAAAGAGCTTTTATAAATTATACGATAACAATACATCAATTCATCAATTGATAGTTTGTAGTATTTGTATACACAGTATACAAATACTACAAACAGGCTAAAAACTATTATTGAACCTTTCGCTAAATAGATTCTAAATGTAAACAGGATAGAACAAAATCATAAATATTTAACCAAATATCTTAAAGAAACAAAAAGCTAGCAATTATCGAAATACTTCAGATTGGCTCCAGAAAATAGCTGAAAATGAGATTTTCTTAAATAACTTTGTTAAGCAGGTGCATTAACCATTTAGCTATGAAATTATCACAATAATCTTAAGCAGATGCTACATATTATAGTAGGTACAAAATTACAAACTACAATGTTATATAGTAAAATTCCTTCCGAAAATTGCAGATTCAGCTTCAACGTTAGTTATACCATTCAGTACAAATTTGTATAAATGACACACTGTCTTAGTATTTCTCGTTTATATTGAATCGATAAAATGCAGAGCATTATACAAAAGCAGACCCACGAGTAGAATTAACTTTACAAAAACAAAAAATATAACAAACCTTAGATCTTGCAAAGGCTATACTATTTAACCATATTGACTCATCATCCTAAACACAACAAAAACTTCATACAAAAAGCAGCAAAGCGTCAATTTTACATGTTATTGAAAATATCACATGTAAATATTTGGCTGGAGGCAGTGGCTACGTCAGTAAGATATTCGACCTCAGATCAGTATGTGCAGGGTTCAAATCCTGGGCCCACCCGTCACAGACATCGCTTTCAAGTGAGGAAACTGACATTAACATTAGCTTCTTAGCTTTAAATTAATTAAATGTTCATAAATAGCCAGTAGTAAATACATTAATTAAATAAACACAGACATCAACTGATCAACCCAAGATCAATAAAGTGAAAAAAATTGAATCCCATAATCTTGCTTAAGATAACAAATAGACTAACCTTGTCCAAACATAATTAACAGAATCACATAATGTTGCTTAATTAAAACAAAAGCATTTTCGTTTTTCCTCAACATCACATCGCAAATAGCAAAACCTCTCTCTCTTACTGCACTGCCTACTGGCAGGTCTATGGTATATAAGCCTCCAATATCCTGTGTCTTTCACTTTTGACTTCATGTTCACATACGAGTGGATCCTTAAATCATCTAACATTCCTAATCTCGGCCCTCCTCTATCTCTATTTCCCTCCATTCTGCCTTCTATGACCTCTTTTAGTAGACTTCCTTCCCCCCCTTAGAATGTGTCCTATCCAACTCTTTTTCCTATTTCTTAATACATTTAGCAACTGACTTCTGTACCCACTCTCTCCAAAACTTCCTCATTTGTACCCTTTTGAGTCTAGCTAATCCTTTCCATTCTTCTCCATATCCACATTTCCAATTCCTCTAGTTTTCTGATATCTTCCTTCCTTAAAATCATGTTTCACATTAATTTAATATCATGGTCCACACCAAGGTTTTCACTTTTTTATCTTTGTGTCTTTCTTTAGACTTTTTAAAAAGTTCTTTCCTATTACTGAAGGCCTCTTTTTTGTGCAATCTTACTGCATAGTCCAGTCAACATAGCAAAACCTATAGAACATATAACTTTAGCGTAAAATTAATACATGTTTACAATAGGTTTACAAATTCACTACAAGTCTAACACAAGTTTATAGTTTAACAGATCTTTATTAAGATATTCTGGGATTAAAGTATATCAAAGGAAGTATAGAAGAAAAGATAAATAAAGATACTTACAGCAAATCTCATGCAGGCCAGCTAAAAACAAACAGCAGAAATGTACAGAAAACTAAACAACATCACTCCATTTCAACAATATGTACTTTACGATTCTTTGAGAATCAAGCACTTCTAGAGAACAAGCAACTAACTGTATATGCATATTTCGAAAGTAATCAGCTTCTAAATAGCTTCGGAGATGTCCAAAAGTCGTCCCTTGTCATCAAAAAATATTTGTTAACCTATTTCAACAGATCGATATTATTTTGTGCATTCTTTTACACAAATGTTACTGCTTCATCAATTCAATCTTTAAGATTTATGTGAAAACGATAATAATAATAATAACAACAATAAAGTTTTAAGTTTTAACATCCATTTCCAATTTCCTCACAGTCCTCACATAAGGATTGACAGGGACGACCCTACATCAATTGTCACTACAAATCAATTCACCAAAAAGATTTTAAAAGACAAGCTGAAGAGTGAGAAGAGACATATTGCGATAAAGACAGCTAAAAAAATTCGCTGATTAGAGTGATACACAAGATTATATTATTATTAAATTACATCATATAAAATATAGTAACTACAAAAAGTATAAAAAATAATATAATATAAACTAGTACACACAATATATATATAATACTTAAAAACTATCCTTAAAAACTCATAATTAAAAATAAGCTTTGATACTTAAAAGACATTAAAACTTCATAATAACTTGAACTGAGGGTAGATAATTTTACTAACTGAGCCTAATATATCAACTAAGCCTAATGAAACGCATTTCAGGAATTAATTATGCATTAGACTTCAAGTTCCAGAACAGTAAATGGTCAGTAGGTTTTACCTACTACAGCTGAAAGGCATTCAAAATATTTTAATTATTACTTGGCGATATTTACAAAAAATGTTATTTTAACTAAATCATGCAGGATATAAGGTAGAAACGCTACCTTATAGAGTTTATGAATTCTCTGCACAATGCTAACGTCGATTTCTTTGCGCATCAGAGATATGTTCAAGCTACGTCGTCTCTTTCGCACCAGAGCCAATACACGCATCTCATACTACAAAAAAATGTAAATAATGTCTAATATAATTATATCAGTATTTTAATTTCGTCACAAACCGACAGGATCAAGATATATCACACAGACATAGAATCAATTATAATACAATCAAAACGCAATACAAGAAAATACAGTTCTTAATTCCAACTCTAGCATTAAACGCATCATAAATTAAATACAGGAGTCTACCATAAGACACTTCAATGTCCAGAACCATCAAGTAATTTATAGTCAAACTAAAACCTTCACAGGGATTATCTAGTTCCTTTAATGTGCCTTAAACTTATATTTCTACTGGAGATATCTCGGCTATTCCTAATGAAATTAAACATTTAAGTTTAACTTTAATATACTTAAAAATCCAACCTGCCCAAATCTATCATGCTGACTAATGTAGTTTGGACGATTTCTCAGTTGATATTTTATTTTAATTGTGCTTTATCTGCTGCAGGGATTTCAAAAGTGCGTACGCATGATATGTGCGGGCTGCTATGCCTAAAATAAACTAAAAATAAAAAGTTAAAAGTATCAAAATACAACTAAAATACAAGGCTTAAGTAAATCCCACCTTCCAATGCTTTTAATACAATACTACAGAATTCATGCCAAATAATAAAACAAATTAATAGTGTACATCAAAAAATCACTCTGAAAAAGACTAGACAGATGTACATATACATTACATACTCTATGTTTGTTGTACAAAGCCCAGTGATCTGGGAACAATGGAGTCATTATCTAGAAATCCTTTAGTACAAGAATACATTATAATTCAAATTTAATCATTTGAGTTAAAGTTAATAGCACCAGCATCGTAATGTAAAATGTCTAAAGCGGAAAGCACATATTTGTGTAATGTGCGATGTAGTGTGTAATATGTGATGTAGTGTGTAATGTGTGATGTAATGTATGATGTAGTGTGTAATGTGTGCTGTAATGAGGATTACACGTCCATTACTTGAACTGGTAACCATGCTAAAGGCACTTAAAATCTCCACATTAAAATAGTACTCTTACAGGTCATTCAATAACCTGGTTAAACCCAAGTCAAATTGGGATCTAAGGGAAGATGAAGATGGTGATGATATGTCATTCATTAAGTGATATTCAAGATATAGGAGTCTCTGAACAAATGACATTAAATTGATAGACGAGAAGTAATATTAAGAAGAACTAATCACATACAGCAATGTACTTCAAATAGTCCTTCTTCTCCCTTACTGTCTTTCTCATCTTGTATTCCAGTGCTCTTCTTTTCTTTAAAATTGTTCTAAAAATAAACAGCATTTGAGTTTAATTTTAAATTTGTTAAACACTTTCGCTTGTAAAATAGAGTGTTTGATATATAAATTATATTAGGCATTTACAATCTTTTAATATTTATAACATACTTTAAACATAAACCCATAAACCCATAAGCGTAATGAGCAGATACGCTAACATCTAAACTTACAGCTACACATTTCACTTTTAAATTTTTATATATTTTTCGTTTATGTTTAATGTGAATCTCTTTATTCGTCACACACAAAAATTGACAGGTTTACTCATACAAGTTCAATAATAAAGTGAATAACTGACAGAAATAAGTTAGCCAATTCGCATTACCTTATATAGCAATTCCAGAGACTTAACTAAAATTAAATGGACTATGCTGCTAATACCTTATTCGAAAATGCATTTATAACTGTGATTTTTATATCATACTATGATCCTTAATCAAAGTTAAGTTCAAAAACATTAAACTTCACACAAATAGTCACATAGTTTCTCTGATAATACCTTGACTGTCTCAAAACTGTAGGGGTAATGTCATGAAATTTTAAAGGACAGATCCTGAGTTGAATTAAACTCTCGTGAGTTCGAATCTCAACTGCGCTGATCAGAGAGTAAAATCTCAGACATTCACCTGCCTGTTTACTTTTAAAATTGACTAAATTGCCTAATGGTTTAAATATGTTGTATTCATCATCATCCTCCCTTGAATCCCAGTTTAACTAGGGTCAGGATACGAATAGAGTGTCTCAAAACCTCTCTCTCCTACACCACACCACCAGCTAATCCCAAATTGAGACTTTTCCATTCGTTTAAATTTTTGTAGCAATTTCTGGAGCCAAGGCACTCACCAACCGAATGCCCTTTCTGACGTTAGTATGGATCTTAGTGCTTTTGTCGCCTTCTATGACACGTGCAGTCACCGGTTGGTCAATTCTTCAAGCAACCCGGACACAACACGGAGAAAATATGTTTAAATATGTTGTATTAAAAGTGATAAATATCAACACAGTTGATCATTTCACTATAATGTATGTTTGTTATTTGTTTATCAGAATGAAGGGCTTAGTTGAACCTAAATCATAACTTTTATACACCACCTTCAACTACAGATCAGATATAGTTTAAGTTAGAGCATGAATCATGACGAGTACTAAAACATTGCGAGTTTTCAGTAATTATCAGCATTGATAAACAGAAAGTTTGCCAAAACTTTCAAAGAAGAAGATTCTGGTAAAAGGGTGACTCCTATCCAGAACACATCAAACTCCCTGTTTTTAATGTGCTTCGACATTTTTATTGCCATCTCAGCATTGACTTCTATGTTGGAATACAATGCTAGAGTTAAGTTTCAAACATAATGCGCTTAATTTAATATTGCAACATCTATATAAATTAAGCAAAAATTGTCTCAAAGCGTCTTAAAGTTTCTTGAAATTTTAATGCTGAAAGTGTTAACTAAGCTTAAATTCTACTTTCCCCAACATTTTCTACATTCATTATCCGTGACTTTTTTTGTGATCACTTTAAAATTCCCTGACTTTTCCAGGTTTTCCAGAACAGTAGTCCCACTGAGGTAAACCTTATACCTTATCCTATCAACTTACCTGCCATCTCCACTATAGAAATACTAACCTCCTTAACAGTTCCTACTACTCAACAGTTACCTCTAAGGCGATCATTCTGTTAGCAACTTCTACACTCGAAAATTTCTCCCTCTTCATATTCGATCAAGTATGAACTATAGCTTTTATTTCTACCTTGGTCCCATCCTACACTACGAAGGACTGCACTGTTATGGCTTTTGATTTCTCTCTGATATACGCACCTACAAGTGCTTTCGGTTTTGAGACATGATTAGGGATACAGTTATGGTCAACAAAATAAAAATTTAGTTTAAATACAAAACATACTTTGTTTCTTGCTCGGTAAATAATCCAACACGTCGCATCTGCTCCAGCTCCGGGAGCATTTCCTCTATGGATTGTTGTACAAAATCAGCCATTTTTATTCTAAATCGCTAAATTATACTAAGTGTAGAAATCCTGAGAAATAATTAGCAATTGTAATAGCAACTGCTAAAAAATTTGTAAACAACACGTGCAATTTGTAAACAAATATAGAAATCTTGTTATGTCCATTCAGGTTCTACATTTGTTTCTTCTTATTTTGACAGAGATTTATTTATTACAAAACGGTGTGATACCGTAGATAGCTAACTTAGGAAACATACGAAATAAAACATACGAATATGATTACAGCATGCACTGTAGGAGAAGATATTGTCATAATAATAATAAAGCCATAATAAGAAAAGTAATATGTCATGAGAATTTTGTTTCTAGGGAATAGGTATTCATGAATGTATGCACTGACATTGTGTTTATGTGTGTGTTAATGTGTATACCTATGTAGGCCCCTATGTTTGTATATCTGTGTGTATGCATGCATTTGTTATAAGTGTGTGTGTTTGGCAAAGTGGTTGATCTGTGTGATCAAATATATGTGCGCATTATAGTGAAATGATCAACTATGTTGATATCTATCACTTTTAATACAGTATGTTTAAACTGTCCGTTTGGCAAATTATATTTTTTCCGTAAAACCAGTCCAATGAATGTCCGAGATTTTACTCCCAGATCAACGTTGCTGCGATTCGAACCCACTAGGGTTCCATTCTCATCAGGATCTGTCATTTAAAACTTAATGACATTACCACTACTCTATTAAGACATTCACGTTTCGTAAGAGGCGACTGAGCGAGAACTGAGGAAGGCAAATTGCTTCTAAAACAAGCATGCAATTGCTTCCTGACTATGTAGTATTATGTTAACTGGAAACCACATAAGAAGTCATATTATTCCCGAGGCATGGGCTACATTACGGTGTATATAAGGCATAGCCTTTTGTGTAGGTATTACCTCATTAACTGATGGAGTATGAAAGCAGCATGTGAGTAGGAATATGTACCTTTGACCTGGCACTTGGCAGAATACTATATATATATATATATATATATATATATATATATATATATATACTATATATATACATGTATATATATACTGTATATATATATATTATAATATATATATAATATATATATATATATATATATAATAGGTATTCTATATATATATATATATATATATATATATATATATATATATATATACAGTATATAGAATATATATAATATATATATATATAATATACTGTACATAAATATATATACATGTATATATATATATATATATATATATATATATATATAGAGAGAGAGAGAGAGAGAGAGAGAGAGAGAGAGAGAGACGGATATCGATAGATCTCAAGACTACATATAAGAAGACGTATAGACGATGATAACGTTAGTTTCATTTCTCCATAGCGATATCAGAGACGGCGAGCTTGAAATTTTGAACATTGCACATACTGATCCACGGTCGGGCATCTTACCGACATCGCCATGGGATTCATCCAAAAGAGACGTGACCTCAGAATTTTAAAATGATAAATTTCTGAGGTCACGAAAGATATGTGGAAGTCTTAAAAGTATTTTAGACTTCCACACTAACAATTAACAATCGCAGTACTTCATTTAGCCTACAGGTACTTTTCTGAACTCCACGACGACAGTTTAATATCGGTAATGATGGTCTATATGCACATTTAATGTCATTTGTGCACATCACTGCCTTGTCTATCAAAAGGTACTTTTAAAAAGTATTCTCAAATGCATTCTCAAAATACTAGCTTACTTCGTTTTCTACGCCAAACACTTTTGAAAAGTAATTTATATTAGTATTTTCTAAATACTTTAAAAAGCACTCTCAAAAATATTTCAAAATACCTTTCATGGGTATTTTTCCCTTCACTGTCTAATGATTGTCATGTCTAAACATAGGCTAAACCTTCAGTATAATCAACATTTTATTTTATATTAGTCTAAAATTTCATATTAAGTGTAGCCTAAATAACAAACTAAAACATTTTCCGGTTAATGCTTAATTAACTAAGCAAATAAGTTTCATTAATTTATCTTCGACATAGTAGTCCAGCATGTGAGAACCGGTTTAGAGGCCGCTGAGTTCAAGGTGAAAACTTGGCGCGGATTTGACGGTACGTATTTTCACTGGCGCCGTTGCCGTCAATCTAAGCATTTGAAACAGAAAAAGCATCTACAGTCGGTTACAAAATAATAAAAACAACGCCGTTCTGTTTAGTGCCTAACCTCGAGTCATTGATGCTAATCAGAATCTAATCCTTTATTAATCATAAATCTGGGAAAACCGCATATTGCGACAATTCAATACAGCATATAACATAAAAAAAGATTCATAATGCAACAGATAATATTTAAAAAGTTTAATTAAATGCAGTCTCAATATAACAAATGTAATAGTTTGACTTAGGCAATGATATTCTATTTAAGAATCTCTAATGATATATAGATAAACATCGAAAAACAGAAGCAAATAATTAGCAAGTTAAACTTTTAGAACAATATTAATTTTTGTTAAATAAATCGAGCTTTAGGAGCGCAAATTAAAGCTATTAATTTGTAGAATAATTTAGTTTTTACGAGTTAAGTTTTTGTCACGTAAACTAGTACGGTTAGTAGGAAGTGTGAAACTTTTTACTATGGTGCTCTGGTTCAGACTCGAACCTATGGACTCCAGATTATCAGGCAAGCGCATTGTCGACTAGACCAGCCGATAGAGACAGTAATTTATTGGATACTTGCAGTACAAAATCTCTCTTACCTTCTCCACCCTGCGCTGCTTGGCGTAGTACTCTATGACGGGCTGTGAGATGCTGTGGAAAGTTTTGAGACGTTTCTCCATAGTTTCGCGGTTATCATCGGCTCTGCCGCTCGTCTTGCTTCTCTCCATCATCCTCGTCATCATCTCCTCGTCAGAGACCTCCAGGTACAGCACCATGTATGGCTTCGTTATCTGAGCAAAATTATTAATCAATCAATCTTTCAAGCAAACAGCCAATCAATAAATAAATCAATAAATCAAGCAAGCAATCAAGCAAGCAGTCAATCAAGCAATAAATCATATCAAACAATTCATCAATCAATCAAGAAATTAACCAATTAAGTAATAAATTTATCAAAATTTATCATTCAATCAACCCATTACTTCTACAGGGTATGCCTACACGTGACGAAATGATATTATTCTACGTTTTCTGGAATTAATTATTAGGTTCCAAAATAAATCCGCGTGACTTGTAGTAAAGGGTCAAATGTAGAATTTAAGATTTCACTCATAGGCAGATAATCTACCATGAAAGCACAAATTATATTGAAATTACTACGAATCAATCTTGTTTCTAATTTGGAAGATATAGAATGGACTAATTGTAAACTGTACGAGCCGCACAAGTTAATTAAGCAAGAATGAAAGAAAGTACTCGAATCCAACTCTACATTTCTATTATGAGTATATTTATCTGCGAAATTAGCAAGAATACAAACAATAAAAATAGGCTAATTCGTAATATTGTATGTAATCACAAAAATGTAAAGCCGGAACTAATCTCTATACCTCCTTTTCGAAGTCTTTCACCTGGTCGAGAGAGCGCGGGTAACCATCCAGCAAAAATCCTTTGGCCTTCTTTATATTGGCCAGCATCACTTCCTTGACCAGAGTTAGCACAAAGTCCTAACATACATTTAAAAAATGAAAATTATCTTACACTGAAATGTTTGATCAGTGGAATGATGATTAGTGGAATGATAATCAGTGGAATGATGATTAGTGAAATGATGATCAGTGGAATGATGATCAGTGGAATAATGATTAGTGAAATGATGATCAATGGAATGATGATCAATGGAATGATGATCAATAGAATGATGATCAGTGGAATGATGATCAGTGGAATGATAATCGATGTGTTGTTGCCAAGACCAACTGAAGCATTAAGTACAGAGAATGGAAAATTCTCTCGTTTGTCGGCTCTGATATTTTACGTCTTTGATTTTCCGACAAGAATCGCTACTGAAGTTAAACCAGACTTTTGACTTGGCTTTGGATTTTGTGTTAGCTTTGGATTTAGTGTAAGTCTTAACATTAGCATGGATGTATTCACAATTTATCATGGAATTTGAGAAATTTTGCAGGTAAACTCTAAACAGCACATTATATAAAAATAAATTTCATAAACGTTTAATGGAGCCAGTAGCGATGTCGGAAAGATATTCGACCGCGGATCAGTAGGTGCGGGGTTCAAATCATGGGCTCGCCCGTCACTGCCATCGCTTTCGAGTGAGGAAACTGACGTTAACTTTAGTATTACCTTTAATTTTAACGATCTTATGGTTCAGAAATTTTGTGTAACAAAACATTAGTAACGAGAGTAGAATAAGATTACTAATGGCATAATACATGTAAATGTGCCATACATTAGGAACAAGATCGCCCTTGTTCATGATGGCTGTGAGATTTTTGCCTCTCTCGCTTCCACTCTGAACCTCTTGGCGCAGAAGATCTCCAGTGGAGATGTGGAGATATCCGAAATCCTTGACGATGTTACCGCAATGGGTTCCCTTACCACTACCCGGACCTCCTAGAGTAGAAATACAGATTTCTTAAGCACAGAGGCTAAAGATCATCATGATCATCCGTGATGATATCTAACAACTTAAGTAAATCTGTTTTGATGATTTAAGTAAATTACAGTTAACTTAGAATGCATGCCTTGATAAAATACACTCACGGAGTAATCTAAATCTCTAAAGGTAACACATTATTCTTGATTGATTATAGGCCTAGTTGTCTATTCTTCTCAATTTCTGTTCTGTAGCTGTATCTGCTAATATTTCTCTAATTGTCGCATTTTTTCTCATTTGCTATGATTGCTATATCCGATATGATTGCTATATTCTCTTATTGACATCGTCGTGTTTTGTCGAGAATAATAGCCTATGACCGGCATTCATTAACTGTCAGAAGGTTTTCCTTCATTATCATTCCACGTTTCTGGACATATCCAATAGTTTACTCTCTCTTCGGCTTGGCCTGAAATCGAACCCACGAATTAAAGTCAGTTGAAATCGGCTCGTGATCGATCATTTAACATTCATGATGCTACCTGGGGCTCTACACACTAAGCTATTATAACATTCATAAGCACATGATGCAATTGATACTAATCCGACGACCAGACCTCCAGCAGCACAAATGAGCAGAAGTTACGCATCAGACTCGTGTTTGACTTCGTAGCGATGTGTGCTGTGGGAACGCCCCTGACTTCATCCTTGGATGATGAAACTTACTTTAAGCCTTTATTATAATTGCTATTATTAACTTTGCACTATTCTGGAGAGCAGTTCACTACGCAAAAATTAATATCAAATCATGGATTTTGTCTATAAAAATGATATCTATCTGTTCCTGTATACATAGGCCTACTGTACAAAGAAAGAAAGAAATAAAGTAAGAGAGAGCGAGAGAGAAAAAGAAAATATGAAAACTGAAAACAGTATGAATGAGAGAGAGAGAGATAGAGAGAGAGAGAGAGAGAGAGAGAGAGAGAGAATCTCTTGAAAATCCGATAATCGTGTTAGTGAGAAGAATGACAACCGCCAATAAGGGAAGTACACGTCAATAATATCTCCAAAATTTACGATACTGGTTCTTAGTCAACTCAACAAAAATGACGTCAGATTTATAGAGACTCTACTCTAAGTTATTCAAGGAGTTTATTCATCCAGAACACAAATGATTTGCAATAGTAAATATAGGCTACAGTCCATGTGAAAGTGAAACTACTGGATTAGTATGGAGTTGTTTAGGCAATTTAGTGGCAGATGAAGTGCATATCACTTGATGTAAATGATATAATTTTATTATGTCTAAACTTAGATGACTTAAAGACGAGACCTGTACACCAGCCTTGAAGTATTGTTCAGATTATTCATCCGAAGAGTCTATACCATATAAGATTATGTTTTCGGACAAAATTCTAAATGTTGCCAACTATATCAAAATATTGATTTAAAAGTATTTTTTGAAAATTTTTAACTCGGTGGCCGGCAACGAAATTATTCAACGTATAATGTCGATACAACCTAATCGTTTTAGATTTTTTTTAATATAGCAAAGATTTTTAATATTTTTTATATTACCTTTTCCTGCATCTTAATTGCATTGACAATTAAAATGTGAAATTTACATTTAGGCCTACTAAGTCGATGTCTAGATTAAAACTAACGTCAACTGTTTTGCATCACAGATGACATACTACTATCGAGACTTGAATTAAATTGCCAGCAGTCAACTGAGGCTGAAATTGATATGTAGGCCTATAGGCCTAGCTATTTGATGCACTGCATTTGGATCATTCGCTTATACAAGTGCAAGCAGACCCTGAAATTGGATTCTGAAGAAAACCTGCACAAAATATTGCTCGCTATTTACTTACGCTGCTTATATTTCTCTGCCTTATGCTTAACATACATTTTAGTGCATTTATTCCTGATTAAAAAAATGTAAGGATAAATATAAAACACTTATATGACAAACTCACCCAGTACGAAAATAACTTTCGCCCTGACCAAATCTGAAAAAGAATAGTGCAAGATGTGTGAATCATCTTTTACTTAGATTATTTCGGGTTAAATCCTTTATTTTAATATTTCTTGTATACAAGAAATATTAAAATAATGTAAAAATCAATCAGTCAAAAAAACTTAATTAATGAACCACTTAATCAATCAAGCTATATATCTATCAGTCAATCAAGCAATCAGTTAAACAACCAATCAATCAATAATCAACAGAGAGAGAAAGAAATATGTTCAATTTAATTACATATAATAGTGAGTAAATAGAATAATTAATCATAGAAATAATCATCACTCCATTACTTAATTACTGTAATACAAAGCGCACTTCCTTGAAATGGCACCACAACTATTGTGAATAAATAATTAAGAAGACGTTATTTCATTACAGCAGAGATGATTTCAGCGGCTCTGCTCGAGTGACATGAGAAGCTCGTTAACTAGGCTCTTTACCAATCGCGAGGATTTAGCGTCGGCTTCAACATCCATAGAGGATGCTACGGCGTTTCAGACGTTGTTGCAGGCCTATGCCAAATTATCTGTAACATCTATTCTCGCAATTATTTTAAATCTGCAAAAAACCAAAGCAAGCAGAGATTGATTAATGAACTTACCAGGATTCGGTGATTTTCCAGACGCCATTCCTCCTGCTCTTCGTTCTTCTGCAGGTTTACGATACTCAACTTTACGATAAACTTCTCAATATAATTATCTAGGTTTTAGATCTACCAATATTAAAGTTTTCTGCATCGTGAAATAGTAGGCGATTTCACGACGCAGGAACATCATTAACAGCATTAATGTGATAAATATTTCATTTGTGTTTCGCAAATATAAAAAATGAACATGGGCACACTGCAATCTAAAAGGCGATTTGAACAATAAAAAGAGACCGATTTCCACCACAAGGCACAAGTAGGCTACCAGTAATGTAATAAGTAACCAACACAGGTGGCTTACACAGGCTATTCTATAAAAATTAAAGACATCTTTAACTGATGGTTCATTAGCCTATACAATATTGTCGAGGGTAATAATTTTATGATTTTACTTTCACTAACTAACTAGTTAACTAGAACCAACATTAAGTCCATAAAGATAACTTAATAAATTAATAAGTCAATTTACAAGTATGGCCTACCTAATTTGACAATTAGGCCTAGCTGCTTGTCCGTTTAGTATAACATACTTACATTTGTAACATTTCTAATTTACCAAAATTAGACATTAAAAATTATAAATTAGGAACTAAAGAAATAAAAAGATAAAGCAAATATACATGTACAGTAGATACATACAGTAGGCCTACATATTGCATGTGGGTCTAGATTTTACTTGTTACACGTACATGTACGTGCCTAAATATTCACATAAAAAACAATTGCGTATTTATAAAAGAATACAAATGCTTGGTTGTCTATTAGGTTGACTACATAATAACTAAAGTTACTATGTAGGCTAGTTATTAGAATTAACACTAATTTAATTTGTTACTAAATTTGCTATGTATATTTCGTAACCTGAATTATAAAAAGAGCTATCAACATTACTTAATACAACTATAATTCAGCTACAATGCGTCATATGCACTTAATGCTTGGAACTTTTAATAGCACCAGTTGAATTGCCTCTAGCGGTCTGTCAGTCGTTCAAATAGCTTATACTAAAAGGAACGAGCTAAGGACAATTAACTGTGTAAGACATGAGATAAGCAGAAAGTGTATAAGACTTGTTTCTCTTTCGATTTTCCTAAAATCTACATATAGTATTGATGCTGAAAATTTTATACGTTTTAGTTGTCTTAGTAGAACCTAATAAGAGTAAAATTTTGAGAATGCACTTTTCTGTGTACAATATAGGCCATATATTGCAATTGCGTATGTAGACGTATTAACAGCACATTTACTTGTGGCTTTAAGTACTTGTAAATAATATCGTAGAAAATATAATATTTAGTTTTAGTTAATCAAATTTGTCTAACAGAAAAATGGGTCTCAAAATAGGGCCTATAGACTCAACTGAAACTGAGCCTAACAGTAAATAACTAAACATGCCTGTCAGAAACAAGACTAAAGATCCTATAGCCTAACATTTGATATACGCCACAGAAATAAGCGCTTTAGTTAACGCAATATACATAACATTACGTACTGTATACTAGATCAAACAGTAAAATTAGATCTGAAACAGTTCGGTCACAGGCACAGTGAACAATGCACGTAACAGAAAGTCAGCAATATATGGTAGTCCTACTTAGTAAATAACCAATAAAAACAAAAAAAGGCACAGTGAACAATGCACGTAACAGAAAGTCAGCAATGTATGGTAGTCCTATATAGTAAATAACTAATAATAATAATAATAATAATAATAATAATAGTAATAATAGAATGTCTTAATAGCGTAGGGGTAACATCATGAAGTTTTAAATGACAAATCCTAAGGTGATTTGAATCCTCGTGGGTTCGAAACCCGGGGTCGCGCTGATCTGAGAGTAAAACCTCGGACATTCACTGGACTGGTTATACGGAAAATGGTCTAGATTGCCTAACGTATTAAACATGTGGTTTTAAAAGTGATAGATATCAACATAGTTGATTATTCACTATAATGCGTGTTTACTTTTTTTTACTATACATGAAAAATTTCCATGAAGTGAAAAACAAAAATTTAAATATTTATATCTTACGTCACTGATTTGAATTCAAAGAAACCTAAATACATGTATCTGTGCTGACTAACTGAATTAAGCTAACTGAAACATTAAGTATAATAATAACAATAACAACAATTAGAGTGCTACAGTTATCAATGACAACATCGAACACTCTCTCTTTCTCTCTCTTTCTCTCTCTCTCTCTCTCTCTCTCTCTCTCTCTCTCTCTATCTATCTATCTATCTATCTATCTATCTCTTAGTGCACTGCCTACTGTAAGGTCCGTGGTATATTACGCCTCCACTCTTCTCTGTCTTCCGCTTTCTTCTTCATGTCCACATATGAGTGGGTCTTTAAATCATCTAACATACCTAATCTCGGCCTGCCCCTGCCTCTTTTTCCCTCCATTCTACCTTCTATGACCTCTTTTAATAGACCTTCCCCCCTTAAAATGTGTCCTATCCATCTCTTCTTCCTATTTCTTAATACATTTATCAACTGGCTATCTGTGCCAACTCTCTCCATGACTTCTTCATTTGTAACCTTTTGAGTCCAGCTAATCCTCTCCATTCTTCTCCAAATCCACATTTCCAAAGCCTCCAGTTTCCTGATATCTTCCTTCCTTAAGGTCCATGTTTCACATCCATACAATAGCGTGGTCCAAACCAAAGTTTTCACTATCTTTATCTTTGCGTCTTTCT
The DNA here is from genome assembly GCA_905160935.1 of Enchytraeus crypticus. Taxonomy (NCBI): domain Eukaryota; kingdom Metazoa; phylum Annelida; class Clitellata; order Enchytraeida; family Enchytraeidae; genus Enchytraeus; species Enchytraeus crypticus. Next base: position 793,851 of record CAJHZI010000466.1, read on the forward strand.
TTAGACTTTTTGTTAAAAGTTATTTCCTATTATCGAAGGCCACCTTTGCTTGTAAAGCTAAAAAAAAGCTAAGGTTAACGTCAGTTTCCTCACTCGAAAGCGATGTCAGTGACGGGCGAGCCCAGAATTTGAATCCCGCATCTGATCCGCGGTCGAAGATCTTACCGACTTCGCCACTGGCTCCAGCCAGCCCATTCTGCTATCCTACTGAATATTTCAGTCTCACATTTCCCGTCATCGAGCAATATTGAGACAAAATCAAGCCGGCGAGCAAAAAGAAGATCCAAAAACGGTGCAAATTCAAAAAATCCAGAAAATCAGTCGAAAGAATGTACAAAAAGAATAACAGTAGCCTACTACACTGAACGACGTTTCTTAACAAAAATATCGTCTTCTAATATAAAATATAGCCTACATATATTTTTTAGCTGTTATTAACAACATTCAAATTATAAAGGTAACAGAAATGTACTAAACATCATGACTTCGTCATCCATCCATTCACCGTCAAGATAAAACAAATTTGTCATCTGTTCTGTTCCGGATTAACTCATGATGTAACAGCTACTAAGCTGTTTAAACTTGTGAAATTTTCTAGGTATCGTAATCATTATTTTGTGTTTACTGTATCGTGAGTGAGAGATGGGTCATAGAAAGAAAAGCTCATATGTTAGGTATTGTAACTAATGTAAAAATATAAATCTATATGTAATATACATATATATATATAATATATATATATATATATATATACATGTATATATACCTTCATCAACATCATCATCTACATCCTTCCTTGAATCCCAGTTTAACCAGGGTCGGGATACAAATAGACTGTCTCAGATCCTCTCTGTCCTACACTACACCACCAGACCATTCTCTATTTGAGACCTTTCGTTTAAATTTTTGTAGAAATTTCTGGAGCCTAGTCGCCTTCTACGACACGTGCACTCGTACAGTCGCCGGTTGATCAATTCTTCAAACAACCCGGACACAACACGGGGAAAAATTTCTCATATATATATATATATATATATATATATATATATATATATATATATATGTATATTCGTTAAGTCAAGCAATAACTGATGCAGAGAATCCCCCGAAGAGAGATACTTTGACAATGTATGTTTTTGCTGAAGGAGATTGTAATTCCTAAGTTATGAAAGCGTAATTTGAAATTTCGATATGTGCTTTCAATATAATATATGATGTATTTTATTTATTATTTGTTGTTGTTTACGTCAGATCGATGTATATTCTAGTCAGTACAGTAAATTTGTCAACAGGCTAACAGTTCAAATACTGTAATGTAACACAGGCGCAATTTGCTTAGATTCGAAATGGAAATTCCGAAAATTATTTGAGGATAGACTTTTCATATTATTTTGAAAAGTTTAATTTTAACATAAATTTACTTTACAATGACAACGGAATTGCACTATGTACATGTAGAATAAATAATAGTTAATTATTCAACAAACTGAATAATTAATTAAGTATCTATTTAATTTATAAGTAACTATAACTATGATTGCCAATGTAAGAGAATTTTTATTGAAGTAAAATTAATTACTGATATAATATTGGATTATAATTATTAGAAAACAAACACTTATACTACGTTTAACATATATACATCTTTATTTCACCAAAACATATGGTAGCATAACTACAATAAGTACATAACATAAAGTAATCATCATCATCATCTTCCCTTGAATCCCTCTTTAACTAGGGAAAAAAGGATAAAAAGATATAAAGTAATAAATAATTAATTTAATAGAGTAATAATCTCACTTATTACAACGCATATTCACATACATTCAATTTCAGCTAAGCAACGGTTTATCCCGACCTTCTTATTAGAATATAAGAATTCAAAAAGCAGTTTGATGAAAAGCTAGAATACGAAAAGTTTTAAAAAGACCACAGCTCAGAACTTCTTCATATTTTAGTTGCACAAGCTTTAATAGAGAAAATGGCTTCTTGCAAGACTCGCTCAGGTATGTATGAAACTACTACTTATATAAGTATGTATGTATTTATTTAATTACTTTATTTATTACTTGTATAATTATGTATGCATTTATTTAAGTATGCATGTAATTATATAAGTATCAGGTATGCATGAAACGATCTACTTGCATCTAAGTTGCTTTCAGCTTTCATGGATGTGTCAGTTCGTCTTTAGACTGCTTTTTTGGATTTGCACTGTATTACTGAACCTCCTTCGTGTTGCACGTCGGTTAGACTTTAGTTACATAGAATTCGTGGACGACACGGTGTCATTGACTACCGTAGTACTCTAATTGTTGTCGTTGTCGTGTGACCGTGTTTATTCTGTTCAAGAATCTGATATTAAGATAGCGTCAGAGTCGATCTGAAACAATGCTAATCATTATTTTTCAGTGCAGGCCTACTGAATTACACCTTAGTATCTACCGACCACTCATACCATTCAATATCCTAATTTCTTAGTTAATTAATACTTTAATATTTTAATATTAGTCTATTACTATACCGATATTCCGAAGAATTTCAATAACTCCGAAGAACATTAAAGCTGTAAAGCCAATGTTGACGTCAGTTTCATCTGCCGAAAGAGATTTCAATGATCGGCACGCCCAGGATTTGAACCAGGGCTCAGAATTAGGAATCAGAAGTTAAATAGAATAGTTTAAAGTGTTCTGTGAGTGTGCTGTAAATTATATGTCAAATAAACTTAGTGTAGATTCTTTGTCGAATCACTTCTTTTCATATAAACTTAGTTTAGATTCTTTGTAAAATCAATTCTTAACTCCAATATTATGCGTATTTTTTAGGATGACTCGTAAGGTTTTATTCACCGTACAGGTATGCGCATTTTATCGTCTAAGTTTTTATGAACAAATCTAAAGTTTTTATTCGAACTCTCTTTCCTTCATGACACATTAATGAAATTTTTCTGCAATGATTTTCAGATAGTTTTCTTGTCTGCCAGATTTACACAGATCTGATCCGGGCAAAGGTCATATTCGTACTTGGTAAGTATTTAATGCGTTCAGTGTACCACAGGCTACTAGCTTCGTGAGGTGATTAAGCATTATTAGGCTATATCTCTTTGTTATTTCTATTAATCGCTGTAGAAGACTTATGAAGACTTATTTTAATCCGTGCAATCACAGGAAGGAATAAAATTTTCGGCACGACTTAGATTTTAAATTTTAATATATCTTAAGAGTCTATGCATATTATGCTCCTTTCATGACATAAATGAAATTTTTCTGCAATGATTTTCAGATAATTTTTGGAAATCAAAAGATTTTCCAACAACATTGATTCCCAACAAGCAGTTGGGAATCTATCGAATCAACTAAAAGCTAAAGTGAGCAAGTGTGATGATATACTCAACTCATAAAGTTTAGAGAGAGAGAGAGAGGGAGAGAGAGAGAGATAATGATAATCTGTCCCTGCTATCATGTAGCTCTCTCAGAATCTCAGGGCATCCTCCGTCATAAACTGCAAGGTCGAAACCGTCTGGTCTCTTTTATTTAGAGTCCATAGCAAATAGTCAGGTTACCTCGTTGTCAAGCCATGTTACCTCGTTGTCAAATCAGGTTACCTCGTTGTCAAGCCAGGTTACCTCGTTGTCAAGCCAGGTTACCTCGTTGTCAAGCCAGGTTACCTCGTTTTCAAAACAGGTTACCTCGTTGTCAAGTCAGGGTAACTCTTTTAAAGCCTGGTATTTCGCTACTCTTCACCACGCGCTTTTGCTCATTGCTAGCTACAGTAGTTATGAATACTGAATTTTAAAATTTGAAAGTTTCATATAGAAAATGGTAATTAATTAAACGAATGGTTATGTTGTATTATGCTTTGCTGTATTGTAATGTATTAATATTATAGTCTATCATTGACATCATTTGTTTTTATTTAAATGATTCAATAATTTCACACAATAGAGTTAGAAAAGTTTCACAAAATACAACAATTCACATGAAATGAAAAGGACACAACTGTTCGAAGACTCTAATCACTACATACTTGTAGTATTGCTCAAGTCGTATTGTATCCAGGAGGTCCTGGTAGTGGTAAAGGAACCCACTGCTCAAGGCTGGTGCAGGACTACGGATATCTCCACATCTCCACTGGAGATCTTCTCCGCAAAGAGGTTCAGAGTGGAAGCGAGAGGGGCAAAAATCTCACAGCCATCATGAACAAGGGCGATCTCGTGCCTAATGTATGGCACATATACTTGTATTAACCCATTAGTAATCTTATTCTACTAAGTAATTCAAAGCTATGTGCTTAAATCCATTTCGCCTCTGTTTCCGCACCAAAAGCACACTGTTGACGAGAATTTCGGACTCAAATCCTCTAGCTTATAAATCAGGCAGGAATGATGCCTACTCAACATGCGTTAAGAACAAATTTATAATTTTAAGCTTTATGATTTATCGGAAGCTTTATCTTTTAAATATCCTTCCTGATATATTCTATATCAAAATTTTATGAATAAGCAGATGTTCGAATATTGTACAGAGTGGGTTGGAGTAATTTAAGAATTTAGCATAGACAACCAGCGTGTTAGCAAAATTCATCTAGGGCAGATATAGTTAAACCAAAATTAGGTTGGCAATTATTACCTATGACCAATTGGTAGCTTTTAATTCTGCATTCACAGGTCTAGTTATCACACTGTTTGTACCTCTTCTGCTAGAAACTCTTATAAGACTTGACTACCGATCTAGTAAATGCCACTCTGTTCTACACAGAGTAGCGTGCATACTTTATTGATTGATCGCTTTACAGTAAATGAATGATTAAGCGTTATAAGCCTATTATATTTATTATTTATAATCTATTATCTTTATGCTGACTGTTCAGGATTTTGTGCTCGCTCTCGTCAAGGAAGAAATAACTGCAAATCTAAATAAAGTCCGAGGTTTCTTGCTGGACGGCTTCCCACGCTCGATGGATCAGGTGCACGACTTTGAGAGGCAGATAACGAAGCCATACATGGTGCTGTACCTAGAGGTCTCTGACGAGGAGATGATGACGAGAATGATGGAGAGAAGCAAGACCAGCGGCAGAGCCGATGATAACCGCGAGACTATGGAGAAACGTCTCAAGACTTTCCACAGCATCTCACAGCCCGTCATAGAGTACTACGCCAAGCAGCGCAGGGTGGAGAAGGTAAGTGACATTTTGCACTGCAAGTGTCCAGTAAATTACTGTCTCTATCGGCTAGACTAGTCGACAAGGCGCTTGCCAAAATAATCTAGAATCAACAGGTTTGAGGCAGAACAAGAGCACCATAGTATCAATATGAGTCGAATTCAATTACCAGATAGCGCTGGGGTGAAAAGGTAGACCTAAGTGAAATTGCACATTTTTCTCGTTTTGCAGAGATTTAGGAGTCCGAATTATCGCAACATTTTCAATTATAATGTAAAGTAGACCTTGAAATATTTCTTTTTACTTTTAATATGATAGTTGGTATGATAATTAATCATCGCTCAAATTGTTCCGGACAGGAAGAGCCTAGATTGCTTCATTTAATTTCACGCAATTATGACCATTATCAGTTTGACTACGTATGTGCATCTTGAGCACTAACTTTCATAAGTCTAGAAGTACTATAAATTTATCTCTTTCAGATGAAAGGTACTTTTTTTCCTAAGCATCGCCAGTTGACAGTTAAGTAAGAAACAATGTAAATCTTCATGCAAATATATTTAGTAAATTCTCTACTTTTGTCGATTAATCTGAAATTTGAACCCCTGTTGTTTCCGTTAATTTGTTTCAATGGCGTACAGTTATGGTGAAGCCTGACCTTCAATAGATAGAGTACGCCATAACAAAGCCAGTAGATTCAGTTTAATCGATATTGCCATGTGAGACTTTAGTAAAGGGTTTGTTTTGATTTATTTGCTTAGGTCGACGCAAACATGGATATTGAAACTTCATATAAACAAATCATTGCTAAAATGTCATATTAAAGTTTGATCAACGATCTCATTGTCCTGGGTTATGACTGGGCAAATCTTCAGGTTAACCAGACGTTAAGTAACAGGAAATAATATTAGTATTTACTGTACGTTATTAATTATATTAACACTAATAATTGGAATTGTCCACGTTTATAAGAGCAGTTATAATAATTTGCAAGCAACTATTTATGAAGTAGTTGCTTTAATCCATATCTTGCAAATTAGGCATACTGAGAACAAGTCCATACATAGTTCTTATTTTGCAAATTACTGAGAAGTCCATGCTGACCTCTAGTATTGCTTGCTCTATTTCAGAGTCTCTTATGTTTGGTGATTATATGGCCACTATTATGTAAAAATAAGTTGTATAAAAAATATTTGAAGTTTAAATTTTAGCAGTTTAGAATTTTATGCAAACGATAACCTGTTTTAATTAACTGGGGAAATCACAATAATTCCTTGAAGTCCCAAACATCATCCTTGATTGAGAAACAGGCGCCAAGCCTTTACGTTATTATTAAATTACTCATGGCTGACTGGATGATGAACAGCATACTGAACAAGCTACGTTGCAAGTTACACGTCAACGGTTTCACACAGATAGAATTCTACACGGAGAGAATATATTTATCGACCCTATAACTTGCTGTTGCAGTTGCCATAAGTTAAAATTCTAACCTCAGCTCATCCATCAACATTTCTTGTAATGTTTCGTAAGTTATGACCATTGCAGCTGGATGGAAGTATATAGGCCTACGAACAGTTTAAGGCAGCAAAATTGATTGAAAAGTAAATTTACATTACATCAAGCAAAAATAAAAGTTGGTGTTTTCACTGATGTGTCCGTAACACGATCCGATACAAGACTACAAAACAATACGTAAAAAATATTTTTACAATGCAAATCTTCCAATGTTAAAGCATACGACAAATAAATAAGGGTATTCTGCCAATTAAAGCCATGAAGCAATTGTTTGCCTATGTCGTAACATGAAAGAAACTTCCAGAGGCCTATTAAAAGAAATCCACAGAAAAATGTCGTTGAAGAGCAAATTTTTATTATCGTTATTAATATACATGTAGCTTTAGCAATTAGGACGCTCAATAATATTACAAAATTACAAACATTCGCACTGAAAAGCTTGACTTATGAAGCACCGTTGAAGTTAGGATCGACTGTGGTAGCTTCACTTGCACAATTTGGCAAAATTAATCGCAAGATTTGATTATAAAGACATTTAATTGCTCAATCGCTGCATTATGTTGATTAAATCTTGAAAAAAAGGGGCCATGCATGCTGATGGCAGATGTTCAGGATTTAAATATCGCGGACGTCCCTGACATCATCTTTGTTTAAGGAAACGGACGTTAAATTATTATTATTATTATTATTACATCAGTTGACTTCAGGATATCTTAACCAGTTACCCCTACACTTAGCTACATTGTAGGCCTAATATTAATGGCATAGTGTGTCGTTTTATCGTGTCGTGTCCGGGTCTCAGAAGAATAGACCAAATATAAAACTGCGCGTGTTGAATAAGAGCCAAAGAATAAACTGAAGAAGACAATGTGAAGCCACATAAGAAGCCATTTAAAATGATTTGTTAAGTGTAAATCTCTTTAATTACATTTTCTGCCTTAAATTGGACAACAATTAGAGAGCCTCATTTTATCTAGTCTGTCTCAATATCGATTTTAAGACATAACAGCCAACCCACGGCCCATCTAACGCCTCCGTCCCACTGTTTCACAACCCACACACACAGAAATTGATCAACTGTATGAAGAAACATTCGATTTTATTTCACATGTACGGTCCACAAGAGTCTTTATGGACTACAATATATTGGACTAACTAAAAATTAACTGTTTATAGTTTCTAACAAGCTTAAGAATTTTATGCATTCGTCATTCAGAAAAAGTTGAATCATCGCATATTACTGATTTATAAATAACTAGACGATTTTATAATCCTAAACTAAAGCTGTATTATACTTTAGAATTGCGAAGTTTAGCTTAACTCAAATATCAACTATACGGTATATTGTTAATGCAAATTATAATTATTTCATTCTACACTGTGCTTTTTATAACTAATACCCAAAATTGTTTTAACAATAAAGTCGTAAGAAGTTGACCGATGATCTTGAAATTGACAACACTTGACCAGCATCCAATTCTACAAAACATAGAAATATTTCGTTTGAATATCTTTAATAACGTGAAAGTTATAGTTTCGCGAATATGAGTGGGGTCAGATAAGAAATTTCCAGTACAGGATTACGGGCGTGTTACTTTTAGCGTAGATTATTTCTATAAAAATACTAGCTAACACGCAATACAAAATTTCTGCTAATGCTATTTTGAAGAGAAATCATTTATTTTCAAAACAACGTAAAATACGTGCTGATATGTTCTTAAATGACAAAGTTATTGAACTTTTTATACATGCAATGCATGAAGTGAATGAACGAAGAGGACGGCGCTACAGTGGCTGCGGTGATAGCAGTTGTACCCAGACATGCAATGCATGCATTAAAGGTTCAATAACTTTGTCATTTAAGAACATATCAGCACGTATTTTACGTCATTTTGAAAATAAATGATTGCTCTTCAAAATAGAATTAGCAGAAATTTTATATTTTTCTTGTTAGCTAGTATTTTTATAGAGATAATTTACGCTAAAAGTAACACGCCCGTAATCCTGTATTGGAAATTTCTTCTCTGACCCCACTCATATTCGCGAAACTATAACTTTCACGTTATTAAAGATATTCAAACGAAATTTTTCTATGTTTTGTAGAATTGAAAGCTGGTCAAGTGTTGTAAATTTCAAGAACATCGGTCAACTTCTTACGACTTTATTGTTAAAACAATTTGGGGTATCAGTTATAAAAAACACAGAGTATATCGAAATCATAGTCTTTTCAAATTTTACTTTTCCACTCATAGTCAAACACGAAACAAATTTTGGGGCCCTCCAACATATTTTCTGATTGTGCCACTGAATTTTTGTAATAATCCTTAAAGATGTTTTCGTTTTGTTTAAAAAGCGCTAAAGTCACTATTAAGTTCTGATTAGCTTTTGCAGCGGGATCAAGTTGTTGATCGATGAGGCGCCTTTTCGGAGGGGGGGGGGGTATGGCCCCTTGGCTCCCTGGGTCCGCCACTGATGACGCGCACCAGATTACTGTTAAGAATGAATTGCAAGTAGAAATTTATGAATCTCATTCTTGTGAACAACGTGGTGACCTTCAGGTATTGTCCCACAACGCATCTTCCAGATGAAGTCCTGCAGAAAGTATGTGGTAGTGTGTACATGACTGTATAATTTGTGTAAGACTATGAACATGTAGAAATGTGTAAGTGTATAAGTGTAATATTACATTATGATTGGGAATAGTTATATTATACATATCATTTGATAGAATGCTACTGACATAGAGACTATAGGAGGTCAACGTTTTAAAATTATTCCTTACCTTACTGTGCGTTTAGAGTCATTTTACCTAGAACCATCATTGACTTTCAAATAACTAGCATTATTTAGTAACTGCTGTAATTTCAAGAAATTGGAACCCATCTTCGTGGAAACTTGCAAAAGTTTATATAACATTTAGGCTACATACTATTCTCGCTGCTGAATCTTCAACGTTTCACAAGCCGAGTACAATGGCGATGTTCCACGTCTTTATCAGCCGACGTAACGGACGACCAACAGTCGTAGGTTGGATTTTACTGGCTCTAATTGCTTGGGCTGCCATATCGTTCGTCTACTTACGTGACGGTTCAAAATCAAAGGCAGGTCGAAAATTCTCGGAAACTAATCCAAAATTTCGAAAAACGGGACAGTCCCAGTCAACGGGTGTGTCACTACTAAAGGACATACTAGGATCTACCAAAGAATTCAAGACAACGCATGGAAATATTTCATCTAAGATCAAGGATGAAGAGAAAGTGAAAAAGCAAGAAACGAAACCTGGAATAAAGCACGAGATTGATATCTTGAGACCGAAACCAAAAGAGTTTCCAGTGAGACTGCTTCACGAGCCACTCAAGAAGTGCAAGGAAGGCGCTCAACTGTTGATGATAGTTCTCAGTGAGCCAGAAAATTTCGGCGCTAGGAAGATGATACGACAGTCATGGGGAGTCTATGATGCTCAGCGTTATCAGAAACCCTTGGATATCATGTAAGATTGATAGTTCCTCTACAGGACAACGTTGCTGGTTTTTATTTAATTTAAGTTTCTGGGTTTTTTATTTCAAGAAGCATGCGTACCTTCCCAAATTACATATAAAATAGAGTTAATAGTTAAACTAATTTTATTTTAAATAAAATATTTAAGATTTAAACTAAAAATATGTGATAAAAGAGACTATATTTAAGAATTCAACAGACTTCAAGGTTTTCTTGATTACCAACTGTTGAAAACAGCTTTACAATGTGATAGGATCTCAGTTCTAATACCGGAATAGCTAATTCTTCGAAAAAGCTATAACTGATGATTACTCGAAAACAACAATGAATATGTAGAAGAGTTCACAGATATGCATTAGCTATTGGTCTAATAAAATAAAAAATACTTTCACATTTAGGCCAAATAGGTAAAATAATTTATACTATTTATTATATTCAACATTTTAAAATAATATTCTTTATTGATGCAGTAAATAAAGCATAGCTACTTTAAATATTCTATGCAGAAGTTATTATTTTTACTAATGTAAAATAATAATATTATTAATAGTTTTTGATTACTAACAATATTAACACTACTAACATTCTATTTATGCTCTTTTAAAATTGCTAATAAGCTATGCTATTTGAACAGCTGGCAGACTATATTCGTAATGGGAAGAACGACGAAATTCGACTCGAAGATAGCAAAGGAAAACACTAAGCACTCAGATATCCTGCAGTTGGACTTCGAAGACAATCCTTACGAGGATACTCGTAAATTTATGTCAGCAATTAACTGGGTCACGGATCGGCTGCCGAAAAGCTGTAACCTCCGCTTTATCCTCAAAACCGAGGACAATATCTTCCACAATATGATTGCCATCAGCGGGTGGCTTAAGGCTAAATACTCCAACCATCTCACTAAAGAAGAGCACCTTTATGTTGGAAAGTTACTCCGTAAGGACAAGCCGATCCGAGACGAACGAAATCCCCTATACATTCCGAAGAGCGACTACGCACAGGATGTATTCCCGAATTACATTCAAGGTCCCATCTATCTCTTCTCCTACTACAGTTACTCTCAGCTGGCACCGCTCATGAAGAACACTGTTCCTCTGGCGATGGAGGACGCCTACGTAGGTCTGCTGGTCCAGAAGAGTGGAACGATCATTCCAGTTCACAACGATCACTTCCATCTGCTCGCCAAGCCTCGAGAAAAGTGTCACTTCCTCAGGATCTTCTTCATGTACAATGTGCTGCCCAGTGAACACGTCTTCATATTTAAGACTATTGACGAGAGTATAAAAGAGAACAAGTGCTTAGATGCTGACTCGGCTCCTGTTGCACATTAGCACTTTCTTAACTTCTCTTCTGGTAGGTCGTACTTTAGTTTTAGAGTAATAATATAGACTGTGAACAAGATATGTATACATTAATTTATAACTATTTTATTTATCATAAAAATAGAGTTTTTAGTACTTTTAACTTAGTATGGCTCTGTATATTAAACAGTGCACTAAGGTTTTAAGTTTATCGCTGCTCTCATGAATGTTTTACACAAAAATTCAAGTTTTTTATTAAAGATACGTTTATATTAATTTATTTTAAAATTCACAAGTATATGATGAAGCCTACACAATAAATCTAATTGATAGCCATTTGCAACATACATGTAGTAGCAAAGAGTGTAATGTCTTCCACAGAGCCCGTATTTTATATGCAGCAGATTAATTTCCATAGTAAAATGGCTGAAGCGCATTTATGCAATATTTTACTACACACGCTATAAATGACTGTCTTATAGTAATACAGCGGTTTAAACGTGTGGTATTAAGTGCGATAGATATCAACGTATTTGATCATTTCACTATATTGCGTGTTATTTATTCTATTTCATCTATAGAACAGCATAAGTTTACGTAACAATTTTCATAATAGCAATCAATTAATCGTAATCAATTAATAGAAGAATCCGAACATAAACGCTGCGACACCAAGCCCTACTACAGCGTTAACATTTAGAATTCTCCTAATCAATGACTTCTCCACCAGCAGATTCTGTCTATCAGAAAGCGATTCCTTCATTTCTATTGACTTATCACTTTCTACATCCGGCAGTCCGCACACAGAGTTAAACCATTTCCGCCATATTGAACTTCTCGCTTTCTTTCCATCGGAGTGTTTTGACGATATATCACCATCTACGAAAGAATAAGCTCATAAATCAATCAGTTAAATATATATTTATGCAACTGTACTGGAAGATAATAATCGGCCTATATTCTGGTACAGTATTTACAGAGTACATGTATACTGGTAGAGTTATGCAATTGGCCTCAATTGCAATGAAATTGTGTCAAATATCTCAAATGATTAGTTACCTAGGTCTAACTTCAATATCTATCTCAGTTGTAGGGCTACATAAAACATCTGCATTTAAGATGCACATAAACTTACATATATTTTCCCTTAACTTATTTTATTGAATACTGAATATGACAGTCAATGAAATTTTATTTACAAGTTAGTTTGAATTAATTCAATGAAGAATTGTCTTAAAAAATTGTTAATTAAGATTTAGTGATAAACACCGATGTAATTATCATCTACTAAAATGCTGCGTTTTATTAAAATTTAAAATTTGTCATTCCTATAAAATTAGAAAATAAATTTAATAAATAAATAACAATAAAGCAATAAAATAACTTCGTATATTTGGTCCAAGAATATTGACAGTCCAAGGCGGGATGTTGAGTTGATTTCATCAAATTAAAATCCAAAGATAATAAAATATAAAAATACTATAGTAGTATAATAATATAAATATTTTTTCCTTGTTAGGTCCTCGCCACTGAAGAATAGAACAATCGTAAGCAGCACGTGGTGTGAGAGGCCACTAAGCAAGTCGTGAGGAAGACAAAGAGAAACCACCTCAGAAGCTATTATTCCCAAGCTATGGGCTTCATTAAAATGCAAATACAGCATAGTCTTTCGTGAAAGGAATAACTTGTTGATCGATGCAGAGCTATCAATAGAGCGAGACAGTAGACTGTGAATAGAAATGTGTGCCTCGCACTTGACGGAACAATAGAGGGTTTGTGTATTAACATAAATGGTCTTACCTTCAGCATTAGGAGAGCTAGAGGCTTCAGCGGCTTTAGCCGACGCTATCGCTGTTGTTGTTGCTGCTGACGATGTTAAAGAAGAAAGAGAAGCGGTTTTGCTCTTGGTGTCAACATCTTCTAATGTTATATTCTTCTCCTTTTCATTTTTACTCCACCAAGTCAAACCTACCAACTGTTGTTGAAAGTATCACAAGAACATGTATATATATATATATATATATATATATATATATATATATATATATATATATATATATATATATATATATATAAATTAATTTTCCACCAAAACGCTAATTTAATAAATTGTATTAATATATAACTTATATTAATGTATAACTTATATTAATGCTATGGCTTCTATGACAATGACTTCTATGCATCACATAAACAATGACACATCTCTATAAATACCAGTTCATGACAATGACTTCTATGCATTACCTAAACATCGACACATGTATATAAATACAAACTCATGACAATGACTTCAATGCATTACCTAAACAATGACACATCTCTATAAATACCAGCTCATGACAAGACATCTATGCATTGCCTAAACAATGACACATTTCTATAAATATCAGCTCATGACAAGACATCTATGCATTGCCTAAACAATGACACATTTCTATAAATACCAGCTCATGACAATTACATAGCTCATGACAATGACATCCAAGCATTACCTAAACAACGACACATCATTATAAATGCAAGTTCATGACACTGACACGCTTCAACAATATCTAAGTAATGACTCATCAATATAATACCAGATCATGACTTCTTGGTTTGGTCACCAGACTGACCAGTATGACCATTATGACGGTCAGTGCAAAGTTCATCATGCTAAAGTACGTGTAGTGCAGGTCTGCCACCACTGCAGGTCTAGTATCTAGCTGACCACAGGAAGGGGCGGGGTAGACGAAGTCCAGTATCATGCGTGTTATGCCACTAGCGTGTCCAACGGCTAGTCCACACAGGGCGCCCTAAATATCAAGATATGATTAAACTGTTTACTGGCACGAGTCAATCAAAGAATTTATAGTACTAATTATAATTATGCTTGCACTTAATTAGTAAGAAATGAATAGATGAGAATAACTATTGAATAGACAACATTAAAAATTGAAGATAATTGCAGAATGGGTAAGATATAGTTTCAACCAGTTTTAGACAATTTTGTTGCGAGATAATTGCAATGGCAAATGTGATTTTGCGCATACAGAACGAGCCATCTCGTATAATACTGAAACTCTATGCACATAAATAAGTTCGCTTTTTAAAACTACTGAGATAAGATCACAAGGTCGACAGTAATCTTCAGTTCACGTCACAGTTCTTGATAAGTGCCCTCTTCGAGTGGATGGACGATGTTATGTGCCCCTAAAACTTTCCAAATTCTTGCACGGTCATGAAATTGATCAAGTATATCATTATTAGCCATTGTTGCAACATTGTCATATATAAGCCTTCACCCGATTGTTTACTACATAAAATTCATTGAAAAACTTACGATTTCTGTGATACGACGTGAGAAGACGGCCAGAAGAAAGACCGCCCCAATGGGCGTGCCTAGGTACCCCTGTATGGATTGTATATAGACGAACAGCTGCCCACCCGCAGAAGATTGCAGTAGCGGTATCCACAAAATACTAATCGCACTTAGCACCAGTATTACAATCCTACAGAACACAAAGTAAGAAACTGATTGCGGCATAGTGTTAATAAATTTGAAAAATTTATTGAATTTTTATTTATTTATTTAGTTTACACAGATCAAATCGTCTCCACTTTGTGATAGCTGCCTGAAGTTGTTTGCTTTGTGGGTTTCAAATGTAGTACGCTTGAATTAGAATTTTAGACGGTAACTCGAGTAGCCTATGTAAGTGAAGAGTGAAGAGAAACGTCTCTGATATAATATACGAATAGAAATAATACGCAATGGGGCCTAATTCAGTTTGTGTTTTTATGTTGTCTTATTTTCCTTTCTTGTAATACTGCCACTAGTTTGGTGAATAAAAGAATATATAATAAGTTTCTGAGTATCAAACAGATAGTTTGACTTAATGGCTGATTGATTAATTGATAACAATTAACATCGATTGATAAATTGTTTTATGGATAATTGTTTGATCGACTGTTATATTATCTGAATGTTTGGCGAGTATACTGATTTATTGATAAATTATAGATTTATTTATTGATAGATTGATTGACATATTTAGCAACTTGATTTACCTGCCTACAATGAGAAGCTCTCTCTGATTAGCTGTTGGCCTGACTCGTTGCCATAGGTCCATGGTAAACAAAGTACTGGAGCTGTTGAATATTGAGGTCAGTGAACTCATAATGGCAGACATCATTACAGCCAATAGCAAGCCACGTAGACCTATAGAGATCATACTGCTACCAGTTATAACTCATAATACAATCAGTCATAAATCATAATACCACCAGTCATAATAATAATAATAATAAAGGTTTAACGTCCGTTTCCTCATCCAGGGATGATGTCAGGGACGTCCCCAACAGCACACATCACTACAGATCAATTCACCCAGACCAATCTGCAAAAGAAATGTGCTGAGGAGAAGTAAGGTCCTAAACGAAACGAAAGGTGATCAAAAAATGGTCAGGGTAGATTGATTACGTCTACGGTGGGAAAAGGTAAGTCTTAAGCTTGCTAGAGACTGTTGAAAAACAAGAACAAGAGCGAAGATTAGCAGGTAAAGAGTTCCAGATTATGGGTGCTGCGTAAGAAAAAGAACGTCTGCCCAATGATGTGAGAATATTTGGAACAGAGAGAAGATTGGCATCGGTGGAACGAAGTGAACGTGAGGGAGAAGAAGAATTTCAGATAAGTAAGAAGGCTTGCCAAATCGCAGAGTTTTGAAGTTAATAGAGCTATTTTATATTTTATGCGTTGATTAACAGGGAGCCAGTGAAGCCTGCGAAGTAAAGAAAGAGAGCGAAATTGAAGTCGAGAGGACTTGCAAACAACACGTGCAAGAAAAATTTGGACTTTAAATCATAAATCGTAAATCGTAAATAAATCATAAATCGTAAATCATAATACCACCAGTCATAAATCATAATACCACCAGTCATAAATCATAATACCACCAGTCATAAATCAAAATACAACTAGTCATAAATCATAATATCACCCGGTATAACTCATAATAGCACCTACCATAGACCATATATTTTTAGCGATTATTTACTCACCAATGGGCAGCAATGTCATCACAAGAGCGGGGTAGGCGATGTTAGAGCAACCGATCTCTATTCCACAGACTTTAGAACATTCCTCAGGATCAATGCAACCAACCTCATCTGAAAATGATTGATAAGTATCAGCCGCGCCATTCCAATTAATTAAGCATTTCTACATTAAGTTGGAACAATAAGACCTACTGTCCAATGACAAGAAGTGAAGTGATTTATGTTGAGTTTCACTTGCCAGTGTCTGGCCTTTTCGTAATTTGAAAATGTTCAATTGTATGGATACCAACGGTTTTACTGTAATTGGTAATGTAGTAGAAATTTTTTGTATTTCAGGCTCAAGTAGACTCTGCTACAGCTACTAATTATGGTATTACCGAACAGAGCTATGGCTCTTCTATGGCAGCCTCTTTTGTATTGTTATTTGTTTATCTAACTTCATGCACGTTCCTAATTTGTATAGTCTGTGCTGTGATGAACAAATATACGATACTAAACGAAGTAACAGGATCAAGGTCACCGGCTAACAGGTCAATTATTTTTTTATTTTTAAATTTTATTTATTATTAAGATAACACTGCAATTTTCGTAAAACGCAATATTTTTGCAAGATCCATCCTGTAAATTCTGCCCACAGACTATTTTAAATATCTCTTAGATTTTGATATTGAGGCTACGTTATGTATGATTTTAACATTGTGGTATTTGTTATTATGTGCATTTCAGTGTTTACGGCTTGTTTTACTGTATTGTTTTGCAGTAAAGTATTGAGAAGCCTTACATGTATTCTATGAAGCATTAAACATTGAACAACATAAAGTACAAGAAGTAAAATGACAGGAACAAGTTCAACACTGACCCTTATTAAATCAAATAAGCGTTAACAATGAAGCAATAAGAGAATATACTTCAATAAGTTTCAATTATTTCGCAACCGTCTTGCAGTGGTTCAAACTCTTTTGATGGTATTTTAATGAATGGGATGTAAATTAATTATTAGCGATTTAAAAATGCATAAATATGTTTGATCTCATTGATTTAGTTAAAACTTGGCCTTACTTTACTCATATATAAAAAACATATATATACTAGCCTGGGTACAGAGCCCGACTGATCATGCCGGGGAATATCATAAGAAAGATGGGCGTGAGCTTGAGGTACCCGGCAAGTATGGAGCCCGCCTTGGCGTGGGACAGGTTCTTAGCTGCTAGGGCTCTCTGCACTATCACCTGATCCGCGCACCAATACCAAATACATCCTACACAATACAGTATTAAATACGTCCTACACAATACAGTATTAAATACGTCTTACACGGTGCCGTACTAAATATGTCCTACACAGTTCAGTATTAAATACACCCTACACAGTGCAGTATTAAATACATCCTACACAGTGGAGTATTATACATTCTACACAATACAGTATTCAATACATCATGCGAAGTGAAATACAATTAAAATATAATAAAATAACATTAATCAGCTTTTGTTGATTATGATTACTATGCAACCTAAATATATTATTATTATACATGTATTGTATATACATGTAAATATATGTATCTATATATAAATATGTAACTTATACAACAGTATATATACTGTATATATAAATTTCAATATCTAAAAATAAATATGAAAGTATAATATATATAAATTCATATTACTTAATTGCACCTGTGCATGATTGTAATACCTATGGAGGACTGGAATATTAGTCCGGGCCAAGGATTATCGGAGTTTACCGGATCTCTGAAGACATGGAAGGAATCTTCTCTTGGAAAACCACACTGACTGGCAACAGTGCCATTGCTGACATCATTATCCATGCTGATATTAGGCACGCTAGATGAAGGAACGGCTCTCAGGTAACGGTACTTAAAGTTTTCATAGCCGCCTATCTCTACAAAGCCTGGCAATCAAACAGTAGCTTTATTGCTCCAAAAAATATTCCTTTAAAATTCTATCATTCTAAAAATGCTTATTGTTTTTGTATCCTATAAAAGTTGAACTTAGGCAACCATTAAATAAATTCATTTCCCCATATAGTAACAAATATAATTCATTATCACGATATCGCACCATAACATAAATGATGTTGGTTTGATAGTTCTCCAGCACAATCAAGTCTGAGCTGCTATTTAACGATTACATTCGACTTAGTTAACCAGTTTATCGAATTCTTCAACTGGTTTTAATATCACAGCTGAACTAACTTACAGATCATATGATTTCATCAGAATCAGTATATAAGTTTTCAGCCATATAAAGATATTTATTTTGCAGATTCAGAAATTAAAAGCTATCTTTAACCTGCGCTAAAATCATAATCTGCTAAGCAACGTGCAGTAGGATTAATAGTAGACTATAATACCCAATATTATAAACGGAAAGATATTCTCGCCGATAGCAATCTCTACCATTTGACTTTATCCGCGAGATAACCAATCTGCTGTTTGCATACTATGAAACTTCTCTATTCTCACCCTTATCTGAGTCTGTAAAGTCACATTTCCAAGACTTCTAACCATGTAAGCGGATTTCGCGCTCTCCTATTGGCTGGAGCCACCTGC
This sequence comes from Enchytraeus crypticus, assembly GCA_905160935.1. NCBI lineage: Eukaryota > Metazoa > Annelida > Clitellata > Enchytraeida > Enchytraeidae > Enchytraeus > Enchytraeus crypticus. The sequence goes on from CAJHZI010000466.1 coordinate 812,946, forward strand.
GACGGTTGAGTATCAGCCCCTGGCGACGACTTTTGTTTTAATCTATTGGTGAGAATAACCGCCCCATCTCGAAACAATAACTATCCCGTCACATGTAGCTGAAATCAGCTCAGATACCGATCGACATCTCGTTCATAAGATGCACAAGCGACTTACGGCGACGATATCGTTCTGATCTTAGCTTTATAAGATCGGCGGTAAGTAAATACGTAAGTAAAACGTGTAGTACTACTTGGACACTTAGTTCGCTTGTTTGACCATTATTTTTTTTAATTGATTATATATTAGTCGTCAAATTCATATTTGCCATAATTCATCAAATTTTGCACATTTTTCATACAATTTTTCCGCTTTTACGTTACTCTCTTGCTATTTTCTAATAACAACGACAGAGTCAAATAGGTAATTCACTACAGCATCTTTCCACCAATCACCTCAGCAATAATCAGTCTACACATTTAGCCATATTATGATTTTTCTTGATAGACTAGCAAAAAACATTCCTTTGAGATCACTCACGCCCTAAAGAATTTTAGTAAACTTTATATTTCTCCATTTCGTTGGAAATTAAAATTGTTTAGCTCCGATACTTTGTACATTAATATTAACACAAAATATTTAAGTAGGCCTAGTCATATTACAACTTCAATGTTCACGAATTTCACTGTTTAGATAGCATATTGTATTAGTAATTTATACTAGGCGGCCGGTAATATACTAAAAATTATCTTGTAGAAATTTCGCAGCAATCGAGTTTTATGATGAAAAGCTGAACATTGACAATATCAGTCAAACTACATTTCTACTAAAATGTGAGGATACGAGTTTTAGTCGTCTGCTTGAAGCTTACACTTTGATTACGTCGATTTGTACTGGCTCGTGTAAAGAAAAGTTTTATAGATTTGCTAATTGCAGACCACTTTAGCTCATTAATAATATTATTATTGCAAAGGTCAAACAAAAGTTACACTCCTACACCGTTTTACCCCGACTACTCTGAGAAGAGCAATTTCTCAATCTCGCCGTACACTGCTTAATAATAATAATTGCACAATACCATGATATCGAAAAGGCGTCAATTTCTCCAAATAAATTAGCTAATTTCTTTCAAATTTCTTTTGCGTTTTGATAGCATTACCGTCATGCACTCAACCACCCCCTCGCCCGGGTGGTGAAGTATGCAAGGATGACTCCATAGAAACGATGGACTAACTGATAATAGTGAGAGCAATGGCTCCTGCTGTCATCACGACTGTCTGAACAGCGTCAGTATAAATTACCGCCGCCAACCCACCTGCAGTCATAAACAACGAAAAATATCAGTCTCCAATACACCTGCAGTCATAAACAACGAAAAATATCAGTCTCCAATACACCTGCAGTCATAAATAATGATAAAAATCAGTCACCAGTCCACCTGCAGTCATAAATAATGATAAATGCCAGTCAACATTCCATCAGCATTAATTCTTACATTATATAGATATTTATATTAATATATATAATATATAATATATATATATATATATTATATATACATGTATATATATTATATATAATATATATCGACATATATATATATATATATATATATATATATATATATATATATATATATATATATATATGCCGATATAACAACTGCGATCATAAACATATAATTAGATAATTACATAAATTTTCTGATTTTATCTATTGTGAAATTTTGTCCTAATAAAATAATTATTTTTATTGTTATCTGAAGCGTATGAAAAGAGAAAGTCTAAGAGATAAGATGTTCGCAAAAAGGTAGTTAACAGTCAGCTACAATGAAATATTTATTTATATAAACCTTCTCTGCAGAGTAAAAATTAACCAGAATTATTTCTCAAGCCTCAATCATATACAGCGAGTTCAATTTAATTTAAATGATTGATTATTTTAATTTAATTTGAATATTTTGGAAAATTGATAGAAATTTACTTTTCTAACTACTGATCGGAGGTCATCCACTCAAAGTCAGCGTCACAAATTTAATTTAAAAGCAAAACTTTCATCTACAATGATTTATTTCTTGGTGGATTTACTTACCCAGCAGTGTATATAGACCGGTTATAACAAGAAGTGATATGATGGAGACGTACATGTTCCAGCCTAGTGAGATTTGAATAAATAGAGCTCCGGCGTATATACACACCTAAAAATAAATAAACGATATAACAATTAATTAACTAATTAATTAATTAAGTTTTGGAGTAAATACGCACCTAAACGAAAAATTAGAATATATAGAAACAAATAAGATCCGGCGTTAATACACATCTACTGTAGAAATAGATACGGTAAACAATAGACACATCTCTCTCTAGCGTTCCGTCAAGCGGAGGTCCACGGAGAAAATTCATGCGCTCGAATCTGCCTTTATGTTCCATACATAGAGGACTTAATAGATCACCATATTAATCCTTACTTAAAAGGCTATATCTTACTCGTACCTTATGTAGCCCAGCTATACCTTGGGAAAATATATAGTTTCTAAATTCTAAGGTGGTTTCTAGTTTCCTTCCTCAGTTTATGCATTGTCGCCTCTTACGATACTTGCAATTAACGGTTGTTCTATCATTCTGAGTATCGGGTACAACACGGAAAAATAAGAATAAAAGTTATTTAATTAATTAAGCCCCGGCAAAAATACACACCTAGAAATACTGGGCAACGTATATTCGAATTCCGTCGTGTAAATAAATCAAAAATTTCTTTTCTGAATAAGTCGGATTCTTGCATATTAATAAATACAGTATTAAGAAACAGGAGTCCAAGTAGTATTCTTTAGGCCTTACTTGAATCTTATTATTATTATAATTCCATGCTTCAAATGCAGCGAGATATGGAAGTTTTGTATTAATTTTTAATGATCAAATTGGTAAAGAAAAAAGCTATCAAATTTCTCTGAACATAAGTATTTAATGCCAGCCTTTTCAGCACAAGGAGAGCTGAGTTACGTCGATTCATCAGCAGCTTAAGATTTTGTCGGTTCAATTCTAGAATCATCTCTTGGTTTTGCTAATAAAATGTTGAGTTTCAAATTTGAACGCATAAACCTTTGAGAGACGTATGAAAGACTTTACTGAGTTTCGTTGTTACTGGCTCGCAAAATCCATTATGAAAATTGTAATTCATAAATGAGGGATTTAATTTTTAGCGGAAAAATTCAGAAATTTTAAATCGCTACGTAACGGCGGCATTAGTCGTGCATTACTTCAGATATTATATTTTAAAGTGACAGACCAAATACATCAAAAAGACGCTTTTTAAAATTAATTAGCACTATATTTAAATATATTTAACATCAAAATTTTGAACGTTCTCTTTTGTGCATTTCAAAAGCCTCAATGCCTAGGCCGAAAGCTGACAAACACGGAATATACATATATTTTGCTCACTCTGCACAGCTTTACACCATGTGCAATAAACCTACCGCTATCTTCGTGACAACATAGAGCACCAAGGCAATGCAGGAGAGATAGACCCGTAATCTTGTACTGCCAAACCTCTTCTCTATGTACTCGGGTAGAGTGAAAACCTAACGACAATAGGAAAGAATATGAAAACTGGATGACAGCATGATAACTGCATGATAGCATAATAACAGAACGAAAAAATGATAATAGCTTGATAACGTGATTACAACAATATCGTAACAACAATTCATTTAAATCAGTACATGGTTTCAACCTAATGTTATAAGACTTTATAAAAGAGAGTGTACTAAATAGGCCTACACTTATGCAGCACTTTTCAAACCTTAGGGTAAAGAATTTAATTTATTATTTACTTGATATTTTTCTGTCTCTTTAACTATAGTAGTCTCTTTGTTAGTGTCAAGCCCTTATTTCACTTTCTGTCCCTTATTTTTCTCAGTATTTAGATACAAACATTCGTAATGTTTACTTTTATTGCTATTTGTAATTTATAAATAAATCAGTATTAAAGAGCATTCTGCAAAAATTGTAACACAGACTTTGCTAAAGTCCCGATAGTATTTAAAAGTAAATTCTGCAAAGTTAGGCAATTGGAACTTACTCCAGCAGTTATATACACAGGAAGAAAGCACCAGGTTAGCAGCATTGCTAACGGCATAGACTGAAACATTCAATTAGCGATTTTGTTAAATAAATTAATTAGCAACAATAACATAAACATTTCAATAACTTACATGTCGATATATACAGCAGAAGAACACGTACAGTGCATAGTTCTCCCTCAAGCATTTTGTCTCGTTACAGGTCCAAAGTGTATAATTATTCTTAATCGCAGTCAACTTTCAATATAAGTACTATGTGAATTGTGATGATTAACAAGTTGACTCAATCACAGAGTCATTATTAGCATATATTTTTCAATGAAGAGATATGTTACAAATATCTTCGTTCGTATATCTGTCGAATTTATTTCACACATACTATGAAACCCCCTAATGTTTAAGATTATTTGTAACCGGGTACCCCATGAGATAGTAAATGATTCCCGTAAAAATATAAATCACTTCCCCAGGTCAGAGTAAAGTTTTTCGCAAGACTAAATAGCCAAGTGTATAGAGTGTCAGGCAAGCCTGGTAAGGGCATAGCGCTTTGAATGGCTGTTCTAAAAGTCTTAGGATAGATTTCAGATCCGGCTTAAATGAAAATATAATCTCAGATATTGATTGAGCATTACATAATTTGTTAAACCTTTAAGCTTTGCAATCATCATCATTTGTATAATCATCATCATTTGTATAATCATCATCATTTGTATAATCATCATCATTTGTATAATCATCATCATTTGTATAATCATCATCATTTGTATAATCATCATCATTTGTATAATCATCATCATTTGTATAATCATCTTCCCTTAAATCCTAATTTAACTAGGGTCGATAAAGGCTTTGCAATAAATAAATAATTCGTTCTTTTTAATTTTTGTTTCATAAAGTTTTGTCTGCAATAAAAAATTAGGTGATCGTTTAATAAAATTACTTATGCCACATCAGCCTCATGTATAGTGGATTTAGCGTCATATTCGACAGTTCCAGAGCCATAGTAGAATGCAAAGGATCCGAGTTTCAACAGAAATCCTTTTAAGGCCTCGTGTAGGATATATAGATCTTTAATTAACGGTGTATTAAAAAGTAAAAAATAAACTACAAAAATTAACAAAAGTTAAATCCCTCAATTTGAAACTTCTCATACATAAGTACTATTACTATTACTTGCACATTAGTATTTGTTAATTAATTAAAATAATACAGAACATAGTAATGTGGAATACGTGTATGCGCATAGACCAATGAGAAAATGTACAACATTATTTGAACATTGACGGCAACGTCGCGAATAAAACCTATCAAATACTATTTACTATATGAAAACAAGTCGTAAATATATATTTTTTATTGAGAAACATTGAGCCTTACAAACCATCCATTCATAGGCAACGATGGCAATGCCAGATGCCGCTCCTGTACCAGCTAATCCTATGAAGTGCTCGCTGCCTATATTACTGGCGTACAGTGAGCCTCCAACCTACGAGTTTAATTTAATTTTGATTAAATAATACAAATTCTTAAAGAGATCTGAGAAGCAGTATATTTATAAATAGAATCGTGAGCTTCAAGCCTTCTACATTATTAATGAAGTCATCTGATTGAAATCAACTATATTGAAATCATCTGAAAAGACAAATCCATTCTAATACTACTGTACTTACATACACAGAACTTGAATGACTAATAACATCAATATGTATTCAAGTCTGCTAAGCCAACTATAAAATTTATCAATTTCTTTGTCGATTGTTATGACTCTCACAATTTATTTGCGTTGTGAGATCATCCCATATAAGTGAAACTAATTCATCTACTGTTTAGAAGCTTGTGCATAAAAGACCACAAGGTGACTGTGAGCGACATTAGAGGTGATTTAAACTCTACCAATGAAGCCATATTTATAGGAGCTAAAGCTGGCAATAACTTTAAGGTAATCACGATTATTAAAAGACAAGCACTACAATTTGATTAATTAGAGTCATGGAATGCTATTGTAATGAGTGGACAAGTAGACTGGAAGCAAAACTAAGTGCAAAGAACCTGCCGCTAGTCAACACATAGAAAAAGAAAAAATGCCCATAGCCTAAATATTACTACAGTCAGATGAACAAAAAGTACTATAAACACTGCAACTTTCCTAGTAATGAGTCTGCATTGGGTTTTAGCGCACTTGGCAGTGCGTGCGCCTCATAAGCGAAGTTAAGTAGCGTCTGGCTCAGTTAGTACTTGGATGGAGACCACTAGGGACGACAAATTACTGTCAGCAATGAATATTAACCCCATAGTTTTGGAAGGTTATTGTTAAATCCACGCAAATCGATATCTTAGCTATAAAAAGAAACGATTATCATGAAGGGAACCGTGAAGTGAACCATGGAGTGAAGGAGGAAATAACGAAACATTTAAAAACAGCAATAAAGCAGGGAAACTCTGTCAACACGCGTGTGGCACCCTGGTATAACCATAGAATATAGTTACTAGACGAACAGAAAATATACCGGAAACCATGACATATCTCTTCCAGCCAGAAAGTAGCTTTCCACATTGCTTCTGTTAGGCCGAAATAATGTCTGCAACAAAAATAATGTACAGAACAATAATTCTTTGTGAAACTTAATTGCCATCTATAACAGATTACTGAAAAGTAAGATCAAGGACATATTTCATATGCACATTGAAAGCGAAGTTACTCATCTTATTCGAGGATTTTACCTATCGCCTGAAAGTGTTTTGAAATAGTATCAGATGCGATGACCCATATGAATGATGATGTGGGTATAACGTCGAGGTCAGAAGCTCAAATACTTACTCTTCAAGACGTCACCAGCACCCGTCTCTATATTGCTTATATGTAATTGTACTGTATAGGGTCTGCCATTTACAGAACTGGCTCAATCTACTGTATGTAATTATCTACAGCTGAGTAGCATAAGCAAATCAGTACCTATATGAACAAATGTACAACCTGTAACTCAAATTCAAATCGTGAGTGGCACATTAATTAGACAATCTCGTACAGATAGGCTGATAACTATTTCACTCTGTAGTGCAGATAATATTATTGTGTTTACCACAATTAAGATAATCAATCTACAAGACATGTTCCGTACAATATAAGAATCAATTTCATCATACTTTCGCTCTTAATAAATTACATAATACGCTGATTCTTTCAAGAAAGTCATTCCCTGTGTAGTATCTGTATTAGAGAACTGTTACAATCACGCGCAGTTATTATAGCAGATAAGCGTCATAAGTGCTAAAAGATCTTAGATCTCCATTCAGAAGTGCACAGATATTTTGAGTTGACGATACGCTGTACACTTGTGATGCTCCATTAAACCCATAAGATGTAACATTTTATACTATACGTTTAAGATGTTTACTTAAAACATCTTAAACATCTTAAAAGATGTTTTACTTTTTAAGATGTAACATTTTATACTAATGCGCCATTTGACAGGGCCCGCCAGACTTTGCACTATCATCATATCTTCAATTGAATCTCAATTTTACCAGGGTAGGGACACGAATAGACCTTCTTTTCCGTTCGCTTTAGAAAATTTGTAGCAATTTCTGGAGCCTATAGGCGTTCACCAATCGAATGCCCTTTTTGGTGTTGGTTTGAATCTTAGTACTTTGCCACATTTTACGACACGTGCAATCCACGTTGGTCTATTATTCAGTAACCCGGTCACAAGACGGCTATACTATTATTTATGTATATTTATATAATTATATTAGTCACTCAATTTCATTGGCTTGACCTTCATATGATTTCTTTGAGACCGTACGATAGGTCTGTGAGATACAGAGAAACATTGATTAATATAGAAGCATGCTAGAGACGATAAACATGATATGTAATAGTATATGAAGGTAAAGCTAATAAAAATGTCATTCTCTTCAGTACTGAACTATGTATTTGTGCTTGTCAAGTGTTTAATGGGTCTTAAATAAGCATATTTAATGAAATTGTTTGCAGACTCAGTACTGTTACGCTATGTTAAATACTAGGCGTAATTACAGGTTCTTCCAAAAGACTGGTTCACAAGTTTTCTAAATTATTGGAGTCACAATAAAGAAAATTATTAAATCTGCAAAACTGTATAAAATAAAAGTATTATGAATTTGGTGAGAATAAACTAGAATTTAACATTTCCCGGCTTGATTTTCCTGTAATAAGACACTTAAATGAGAAAAATCCCGCCTAGGAATTAAAGCTGTATAGTTTACTTACTTTTAATAATGATATAATAATAAATGACAACTAGTCTACGCAGCAGTTAAAGAACTAACCCATAGTCCTACAGCGATGATAATGACGAAGTAGATGACTAGTATAAGAATATCCACCCAGTGTACTGTATCCAACTCCATATTAGCTTTCAATTTTTATTTGTAACTTTTCTGAAAATATTGGCAATCATTTCAATCTTACCGCCACCTGCAGACATAACAACAACAACAGAATTAGAGTGCTACTGTCGTCCATGACAATATTGAGCACTATGGTACCTAATCCAATCCGATGAGAGAGAGTGGAGGGTCCAAAAACGGTGCAAGCCAAAATCCGGAAATTCAGTCCGAGGAAGGGTACAAGTGAAATGAAGGTTTTCGTGTTTGTCTCAGTTAATGAGCAACGGTTGAATAGGAGAGGTCAAAGAGAAAAGCCTCCAACCGTCTATGAAACTGTTCATACTGAAGGAAAGGATGATCAGAAGAAGATGAGGGGGTGCGCAAAAGTGGAGGGAAGAGAATTCCAGATCCGAGGAGCAGTGTGAAGGAAACAGCACAAATGCATAAGTGGGTCATGGTTTGTTATTGGAATTAAAACCATGATCATGTTAGAAATATGGGGATAAATCCACATGCACTTAGCTTTGATAGAAATTGACATTTCTTTTTTCTTTGAGGAACTCTCCGGTCATCAGATAGAAAGAGCACAAATGTGTGACTTCTTATGGACTACGAAAGTCCCGCCACTATATAGTTAGTATTAATGTTAGTATTAATTAAGGCCGCAATAAGATGTTTGCTCGCCGCCGAGATCGCGAGCTAGCTACGCTAGTTACCAGGCAATTCTTAATTAAATACTGAAAAGCCACAATCGGCAGACCAATGCAAATGATATTAGGCACATATACGCTAAGGGGTTAAATTTGTGTTTATTGAAAAGCAGTTTTCAAAAAAGTCAATTAAAATGAGTAAAATTAATTTTAGGCCTACAGACAAATCGATCTTCAAATATAAATATAAACATTTCCGCTCTTTGCACTATACCCTAGGCACTAGTATATAGTGCAATCAGGTATTAAATCGATAATATATATTAAGCGGACACGAGCATAAAAACTTGAAGGACGAAGCATTGTAATTCAATAGAGTTCATAGCCTTTTAAGTCATAGTCATAGTCTTCAAGTCATAGTCTTCAAGTATCTTCTTTTCCTTACTTTTTATAAATCTCAGTATATTAGGTCTATAAACTATCAATAGGGCCTTTTATTTAGGCTACACATTTTTCTACGTTATAGATATTTCCTATTATATATATATATATATATATATATATATATATATATATATATATATATATATATAATAAATATCCTATTTAATATAATTTCCTATTAAATTAATTAAATATAATATAATTAATAATATAATATTGCGATAAATCCAACGTCTCCGTTCAGTTTGAGATTAAACTAAATGAGGCGCTTCAAAGATTTACTTTTCAGCAGATTATATGGTTTTAAAAGTACAGCTAACGTAAGAAAAGCTGGGCAATGAATAAATGAAATACAAAATCTCAGCAATAAGTATAGGCTATGCAGTAATCCTGACAGATGCAGATTATTAATATACCAATCAGCAACATTTTAAATTTAATAATGCAACTATAGAGGCGATGTTGGTAACATATTCGATCGCGGATCAGTATGTGAGGGTTCAAATCCTGGGCTCTCCCGTCACTAACATCGCTTTCGAGAGATGAAACTGAAGTCGGCTTTACAGCTTTCTATATACTTATAAACGTAGTAGTTAAATCAACATGTAATAGCCTAATCTTACAATAGCCGTTATGTTCAAACTTAACCTGCCAACCAGGTGTACCTTCTGTGATTAAGAGGCACAATAAACAGAGTAGACAATTAGCCTGCTATTGAACTATAAGCGCTAATACATAATGAGATTTAGAGCTGGTAAAGCCGGCTATAAGTTAATTAATTAGTCAAGCATTCAAGAATAACCAGTTGCTAGCACAGTTTGTAATTCGCTATATCGGGGCATGTAAAATCAGAGCTGTCATTTATATCAGGAACAGCTCTGCATAGTTTCAGTTGAGTTTTCAGCAGGCTACTTATCGAGTGACATTTATTTGTTTAAATTTGTATAAATAAAATTTATCATAGACCGGTCTGAGCTGTCACTGGGTTTAATCTACAATGACTTATAGATCTATAGTTTCAGTTAGGCCGTAGCTTACAATAAACAGGGTCACAGCGGCATCAACGTCTAAACTTTCTAAAGCATACCCAGTAATTGACTACATGCAGTTTCAAGTCATCGTCCTACAACTGGCTTCATCTCACACAAGTAAACGTATTAGTATGATAAAAGAAACCAAATTTCTGAATCTGATGTCAAGTCTCTGAAGACTACTGAACTTCGTTCAGTATTATGTAATTCTTAAAAATTAGATATAGATATATTACTGCTCAGTATACGATATGGAATGATTTAATTAAGTACATAACGTTAATTAAATAATTTCATTGACCCTTGAATAGCTGTTTCCTTACAAAAATAGGGTTTTAATAATGCTGTGTTCTGAATATGGACAGTTGTTTCCTGAATTACCCGAAAAACTTTTTCTCGTTCCAATAGCTATTTTTGGTCGTATGGTTACACACATGACAACCGCTTGTGTGTATAAAGTTTTCTTTATGACACACTGACGGCAGCCGGCGCGGATTTAAGATTAAAAGTTCAAAATCCTTAGGATTTTTACATTTAAAGGCATCAACATTCAATCTTCAAAGGTGGTCACCCATTCTTGTACTAACCGGGCCCGACACAGCATAACTGCGTTCATTGAGCGCAGCTTAACCAACTGCGCGTCAGAGAACTAAATTATGCTACGCCCACATGAGCCTCAGACTGTGGGGCACTCTAAAGGAAGAAAGCATGATTTTTATTTAGCGTAATCACTAATGAAATCCAGTTATATTACGTTCAATTCCATCATACTACTATCACTTTATATAAACTGATGGTTAATCTCTCCAAATTTATTTAAAGAATGTGCTCGCTTTTAATAACATTACTTTTGACTAAATCTGACAATTTACAAGAAAACTTTTAATCTACATTATCAAAAAACTGCTTTTCAATAGTCTTCTACAACATTTGGTAGAATATAGATATCAGGCATAAAATGCATTGATGCGCCATAGTCGTTAGATGAATCATCATCATCATCATCTTCCCTTTAATCCCAGTTTAACCAGGGTCGGGATACGAATAGACCTTCTCCAGTCCTCCCTGTCCCACACCATATCATCAGTACATCTCCTATTTTTCATGTCCTTCTTAATTACTGCATCCCAAGTCGATTGTGGTCTACCTCTCTCTAGCTTGACATCCTGCTCTTCTCTCCAAACTCTCTTTACTACATCCTCATCTGCCTTTCTCACAATATGCCCATACCATCTCAATCTCGACTGAGCCAACCTATCCCCGATCTCCTCAACATTCAAATTCATCCTCACATATTCATTTTCCATTCTATCCTTCCTAGTTCTTCCACACATTAGACGCAACATTCTCATTTCTGCCACATGCAAGCTCTGCAAATGTTCCCTTTTTAGTGCCCAACATTCCGAACCATACATCATTACTGGCCTTACCACTGAACTATAGAATTTGCCTTTCAGTCTTAGTGGGATTCTCCTGTCACACAACACTCCACTAGCTGCCCTCCACTTTGCCCATCCAGCCTGAATCCTACTAGTAATCTCCTTTTCCAACTCCCCATTATGCTCTATTACAGATCCCAAATACTTAAAATCTGTTACCTTCTTTAGCTCCACACCCTGACCTATTACTCTATCTCCGTTTATCATCTCATCCTTCCATCTACTCTCTAAATGCTCCGTTTTCTCCTTATTCACCCTCAGTCTTTACTTTCCAGTGCCTCTCTCGCTTTTTCCAACATCTCGCTTACTTTCTCCACAGTGTCTCCTACTATCATCAGATCATCTGCAAATAGCATGCACCATGGGGCCTCCTTAATAACTCCCTTAAGCAACTCATCCGTAATCAATATAAACAAATACGGACTTAGGGCTGATCCACGATGTACTCCGATCTTCACATCAAAACTCTCAGATTGTCCACTCTCCACTCTCACACTTGTCTTCACCCTGCTGTACAATTGAAGTTTACCCATTCGTTTAAGTTTTGTGGCAATTACTGGAGCCTAGGCGCCTAGTAGTTAGATGAATAAATTAACTAAAATTCATTGTGGTACAAGCACAAGTAAATCAACATGTAAATCTATCTATACTAACTCCAACATTACCGAGCACGTTCAAAACAAAATGTTCAAACTTAGCACATTCGTGTAATTCAACAGCGCTCAAACATACTGTTACGCGTAAATATAACATAACACAATGGTACACTGGGTGAGGAAGCACCGATGATTGTTTAAGGCCCATTTCCTCCTTCCGCTCTAGGGTTATTAGTAATCGGTGCCTTTTGAAAGTGAAAATTAGTTGTCACCCGTACTACGTTCTTAGGCAAATAAAACTTCACAAACAATTCCACAATGCCACAATTATTTACTTTAATTGATCTAAAGCAGATAAATTGAGCGAAGTGAATTCAACTAGTCTTTCTATAGCTTTAGCAGCTAACAATAGCGTCTGTTCGTCATAATGCCGACCAATCAGCTGCAGACCTATGGGTAATCCCTTGCTGGAAAGTCCTACAGGTATTGTTATGGCTGGAACACCTGAAAACAAAACAAAATAGCTAAATATAGCCATATCGAACTAATGCAAACTTATTTCAACAACTTAATCTTTAAATTAATCTTAAACTGTCAGTAATCAATGTCCGTTAATTAAAATAAATAATTCTGAACTTAATAAAACAAATTGAGCAGAACGAAATTAACCCTTCTAGAGGCAGAACAGAAAATATAATAAAAAGAGAGCAGACAATGAAAGGAGGTAGCGGGAAAGGAGAGAGAGAGAGAGAGAGAGAGAGAGAGAAGAAAAGAGAGAGTGGGATATGTTTGATTACAACACTAATTTCAATATTTGTGAATGCGATATGTCATAAATCTCTCTCTCTAGCGCTCTGTTAATAGGCAAGTCCATGACACACAATACTACTGAAAGTGTGCTATCACGCTCCATAAAGATCACTCCATCGGTCAACTAAATTAAGCTGATTAGCGAAATTAGCTCATAAAATGCAGTGCCTTATCCACACTTCAATAAGGCACATAGCTCAGGCTACTGAGGTTGTTTCACTTTAACTTCTTCAGTATTTACAAAGTGACCACTTTAGGGTTGATCAATTCTATAGTAGCCCGGACACAATAAGGAAAATATAAATGTACACAGTAATTTAATAATATATCAACTGCTAGCTCATATCTAGTACCAGTGAATAATATAATTTCTAAATACATAAAGCTATTTATTACCAAATTAACAAAGAGAATTTATTAATAATTTAACAGAGCGAATTTATTCAATGGACCTGCAAGATTTGCGGGTTGAGTGAACACATCTTGTTCCTGGGTCCTGCTTCGATTATCAGCCGCAGCAAAACTTTTATAATCCGGTGCGTCACCGAGGACTGTGGGTGTCAGAAGTAGGTCAACTCCTGACCTAAATACCTCCTGAAAATCATTCGCAATCAGTCGCCGAATTTTCTGAGCTTGCAGAAAATATTTGTCGTAGTTCCTACAATAAGAAAGCACACACAATAATAGTTGATAATTAGTCATCAATTAGTATACAATAATAATTACAATTACACTAAATAATGCATAATCAACTTTTTATTTAATACCAAATAATTAATAATTAATTATTTTTAAAGTATAAATCTACTGAATATGCATATCACACAGCATAAATTTAAAAAAAAAAAACAGTAGGACAGTTTTTTTATAAGTTATAATTACCCTACAATTTATAAGTAGCCCATAAATTATAAATAACCAATAAGCTGTAATCAAAACTATTGTCAAAAGTCTAAAGTAGCATAGATACTATAGTCTAGAATCGTAGTTCAAAACAGCATAGAAACAGCCTAAAATCAGTTTAAAATAGTATAAAAGCCATTTTTTTAAATTTTACATGAAATTGTACAACACGCGAGAAATAAGTCTAGATAAACAAATAAAACTAATCACATAGATATCTATTTCCAATAAATATAATTTTTAATATATAAATAAGAGCACAAACTGTTTAAGTAGGAAGTAGTTTCCGGCCAGTATACGCCCTCTAACGACCTCATTAAACCCCTCGTGTCTTGTCGCAGCATAGAGCTGTTCAGTAGAGTGCTCCAAACCCATTGCTCTGTATCCTACATAGACAAAACACATCAGCATCATCATCATCCTCCCTTAAATCCCAATTTATCCAGGGTCAGGATATGAATGGACTATTTTCCAATCGTTGAAGTTTTTGAAGCTATTTCTGAAGCCTAGGTGCACACCAACCGAATGCCCTTTCTGACATTGGTTTGAATCTAGTTATTATGTCGCCTTCAACGACACGTGGATATTTACACGGTTGGTCTATCCTTCAAGCAACCCGGACACAACAAGGACACAACATAGGCAAAACACATCATAGAGATCAAATCGTCCGCGATGATATACAGCTGTTTCAAATTAGTGGTGACTGCATTTGTTCTAAATCACCGTGTATTGCAGATAATAATAATTGTAACATACACTATAGCGAATGATCAACCATGTTGATATCTATCATCTTTAATAGAATATATGTTTAAACATTAGGCAATCTAGTCCATTTTTCAAGTAACCAGTCCTGTGAATGCCAAGAGTTAACTCTCATTTCAGCGCAGCTGGGAATCGAACCTACGACAGTTCAATTCACTCCAGGATCTGTAATTTAAAACTTCATGACATAACCTGACGACTCTAACCACTGTGCTACTGAAACATTCAGATAATTATCATACATTTCAGATACTGCAGAGTTAGCACCATAAGTTCATTGCATTAGACGAATATATGTCAAAAATTTACTGAATCATTTATGATATTAAAATCCATCATATGTGGTCTATAACAGATCACGCCGTTCACTTTCCAGTGCATAAATAGCTTCTAGATCAGTAATATGTTGAATAAAATAATATATCAGCAAGAAGTAACTTGCATCTATTTATCATTACACCATAGAGTGAGCAAGCTACACATACCGTACTCGAGCCCGTCATATCTGGCCATATTAGAGCAGACTTCACAGGCGCACAAAACATGGTAACACACAATAGAGTACTGAGTGTGAGGTAGTGACACCTGGCGAACTCTAGCACCACTTTCCGATAATAAATCCGCTACATGCTGCCATCTGTCGACTGTCTCAGTCGATAAACCAGGGGCGTGGTATTCCTGAACAAGTTAAGAACGTAACACAACTCAATAATAATTCTTGCAGTTAATACAGTAATACACTTCTTCTTCTTATCGTGTCCTTATACAGCATTAATCCAGCGTCTGACGCAGTCTCTCGCCCGATCATTGAACTCTCTGAGATCCTCACGCGTGACACAATCACCGGTCAAGTTGCAGTTCATCAAATGGTCAATGTCCTCCTCCTCCAGGCCGCATTCACATACTGTAGAACCATTATAGTATCCCCATCGGCTCATTGCAACCTTTGTCCGACCGACACCTGTCCTAAATCTATTTCAGCATAGCCACGTTCGTCGATCCTCATCGCACCCACACGGAAGACTTTCTGATGCTTCTACACATATTTTATCCTCTGGAACTGATTGGAGATGTTCTCTCATCTGAAGGCAAGATTACTCCACAGACTGAGTTAGTGGCGACACTGAATTTAAGAAGCTGTGCCTTGATTTGAGTCGCGATCTCCGAGGATTTTCACCATGTAATGGATGTCGTTGATCCTGTTCCTGTCTACTCCGTTCGGCTTGGCTAGCGACATTACGTCTGATGGCTGGTGGTGCTATCCCAGAGAGTAAGTACAGACTGTCCTTACTGGTTGGTTTCAGGCAACCTGTTATATGACGACACGCAGCATTAAGAGCACTGTCAATTTTATGGGCATGTGCGGAGCGACCCCAGACAGCGCAGGCATACTCAGCGCTAGAGTAACAGGGGCCAATGCTGTAGAGGGTATTGTGTTGGCCTTTGCACCCCAATAAGTGTTCGCCAGTTTTCCTAATATGGAATTTCTTGTGCAGACTTTTGCCTTCGTCTTTCCTACATGCTGCTTAAAACTCAGAGTCCTATCTAAAGTTACACCAAGGTATACTGAGTGTGTACAGTGTTGTAGTTCTACACCTTCCCATGTAACTTTAAGCTCCTTACTAGCATCCTTATTTCTTAAATGAAAGGCGCACACTTGTGTTTTGGTAGGATTAGGTTTTAGATGATTTTCCACATAATACACTTATAAATACATATACAGCTAATACAGTAATACACGAATTAATACATATACAGCAAACACACTAATACACATATTAATACATATACAGCTAATACAGCAATACACATCGTAAGAGGCGACAAAGCATAAACTGAGGAAGACAGCAGGAAAATACCTCAGAAGCCATATCTTTTCCAAGCTATAGTCTGTCTACACAAGGTATGGGCCAGGCATTGGCTTTTGTGAAGAGATTAGCATGTAGATCAATGGAATTCATTATATGGAGCGAGAAAGCAGACTCGAGAGTATGAATACGTAGTGTGGACCTATTGCTTGGCAGAACACTAGAGAGAGAGAGGGGGGGAGTGAGAGAGCGAGTGAGAGAGAGAGAGAGAGAGAGAGAGAGATCTTCTTACTAATATCAAAATTACAACCTAATTACTTACTATAGGAATCCCTATGGTCAGACCCTTCACACTGGGTTGCTCAGGCAGTGACACAGGACTGAAAGAGTTCCTGATTGTTGTAGAGTCCAAGGTGTCGTGTCCTGCCAGCACGTCTGAATACAGCGCAATAAACCACAAGATAACTGTAGGGATTAACTCGTAATTAGGATTGTTGTAGAGTCCAAGGTGTCGTGTCCTGCCAGCACGTCTGAATACAGCGCAATAAACCACAAGCTAACTGTAGGGATTAACTCGTAATTAGGACAGAGAACTTATAAGTTAAGTTATTGTTTATTTAATAATTAAATGTATAATTTATTGTTTTATTGTCAATATACTAATAATATATTAGTAAATAAATCTGTAGAAACCATTATATTCTTAAAAAATAGATTATTCAAACTAATTTTCTTTAATCATGGAGACATGATACGATATTTGGCATAGATATTTAAGAATCATTAGTAACATCAAAATTTCAATAAAGTATGATTTGATTTAGCAGTATAACAAATAGATCATGATTCATTTTTACTATTATGTACAATTTTGACAACAATGAAATTGTTGCACAGATTATTAAACTTTTTCCATATCACCGTCTAGTCAGAGTTCATAGGTCCTAACGTATGAAGCAAATAGTTGCGCCCAGTACTCAGAGAACTTCAGAAAGGTAAAGAAAACATGTTTTTTACTCTGTTATTTTTCATCTTATAAATGCAAAATAAAATTAATAAAATTCAAATTTAAAACATTCCTCACATTTTTACAAGCACGACATGAGCATAGCATCAGCAATTCTAATTTCTACTTCGACAATGTTGGCCAACCATGATTAAGCTGCAAAAATAAATAAAATATTTCTTAAATGTTTTAACATTAGCGCATACTGAGCATGAGAGCAGCGTCGTCCACAGTTCTCGTTAGAATTCCCGGCACATCCATAGAGTTGACGAGAGGTATGAGACCATGGCGTGAAAGCAGACCATAGGACGGCTTCAGTCCCACCACCCCGCAGTACGAGGCCGGGTTACGAGTTGAACCTCCAGTGTCCGAACCAAGAGCTCTGCATTGTAACCAAATGAATAAACTATATAAACAACTTTACTATAGATACACTTAGCAAACGGAATTTTTGGTTTACTGGTAGCAATAAAAATTTAACATTACACTTAATTGATAACATTGTAGTCATGAATTGTGTTTTAATAATGCTTTATTAAGAGTGTGACAGCGTCAATGTTAGGTAATAATTAGCTACATTAATATTGCTATTGAATGATAAAACTGCAGTCATATTTGTAGATCTGATAGATTATTTTTGGGCAAACAAAAGGTTTGTGCGAAAACAAATTATACTACCTAAGAGCAACATCCAGAGAAAATCAAAACTATACCCATAGTAGTTCTGCTTAAACAATAAATGTTTTCTTGAATAGTATAATAATACTAAAGGTCTTATATCTACTTCCTAATACAAGGACTCCTCAGTCACATGTCACTACAAATCGATTCACCCAAATGATTTTTAAAAGCATGTTCTCAAGATATAGAAAAAAGATCCTAAATGGTGCTGGTCCAGTGAAAACAATAGTCATGCAAGATATATAAATCTATGATGGGAAGAGATGTGTTTCAGCCTAATAGAGAAAACAGTAGAACATGAGTGAAACTCCGGAGATAGAGAATTTCAAACAGTAGAAGCTGAAAAAGAAAGTGAAAACAAGAAAAAGAATGTCAGCCTCAACACAAAGTGACAGCATATTTATCTAGTCAACTTTTGCATCTGTCCTTTGACAAATGTGTGCTGAGCAATGATGTTGCAATTCTACTTACAGTTATAAAATTCTGCATGACATTAAGACTAAATGAAGATAAAACAACTACAAAGCCATAAATTTCCAATAGTTTTATATAAATTGTTCACATGAATTTTTTAATGCAGCATTATAATGCCACTGCTATGATTGTAAACCTAGAAATTTAAATTATTTTACTAATTTTTAAATTTAATAGAAAACTATTTAAAGTATTTTCATAATTTAGAAATTTAAAAGAAAACTAACGCAAAAACAGAGCCAGTAGCGACAGCAACAGCACTACCGCCAGAGCTCCCGCCTGACACGTGCCAATCCTTACCAACAGCTGAGATCTCAGGTAGTTTTCCCAGTCTATCAGTCTCATCTAAAAATGCGTTACCAACTGTTGAATGCGCTTTAGTCTCCTTAACCAGCATCTCACTACCTGACGTCTCGGATGAGTTTTTTAAAGTAGAAAATGGATACCCCCAAGGATTCCTCACTGGGCCAAATGCTCCATCAACTGAACCACATCTATATTACAATAATAATAATAATAATAAATAATAATAATAATATTAATATTAAAAAAATAATATAAAAATAATTTTGCTGGAATCGTTTTTAAAAACCTCGGGTTCTTTACATACAAGAAATAAATAATAATAATAATAATAACATATATTATAGTGAAATGATCAATCATGTTGATATTTATCACTTTTAATACCACATGTTTAAACATTTCAGCAATTTATTCCGTTTTCCGGTCAACCAGTCCTGTAAATGTCCGAGATTTTAAGCTATACAGCTACAGATAAGATATATAGCTACAGATAAGCTATATAGCTACAGATAAGCTACATAGCTACAGATAAGCTATATTGCTACAGATATGCTACATAACTACAGATATGCTACATAGCTACAGATATGCTACATAGCTACAGATATGCTATATAGCATTATATTTTATGGCTACAGATAAACTATAGAAATACAGATATGGAATATGAAATAGAAAAGAATTAAGTTGGCATCAACATCTACTAGAACAGAATTTAATGGATGAGTAAGCCTACTGTTGATAGAAAATTAAGTCAAAGTTACAGATAGTACAAACCCCATTGCAAACTCGTCAAGGTTGGTTTTACCGATAAGCACAGCTCCCGAGTCCCTGACAAGCCGATTTACAACTGTTGCGGAGTATGGTGGCACAAAATCTTTTAGCATGTTCGATGCGCAGGTTGTTCGTACACCCTTAGTACAGAAATTGTCCTTCACCGCTATCGGTACACCTTCCAGTGGTCGGCATGCTTCTGCACGTTAAACACGTAAAATACTGCACGTTAAATATTGTAAAAATTTACAAAGTCATTTAGAAAGTTGAAAGATAACCTTTTTTAGACTAGAAATATGCCTCAGGCAGAAATAATTCACAACAATAGGAAAAATAATACATATATTACAAATAAATGTTGTGACGTTCAAACAATCATATACCATAACCAGTACTGTTTCCAGAAGACCTGACATTAGAAAAAATGGGTTAAAGTTTAAATGTTCCTGGAAACAAAAAAATACTCCCTAAAGCAGACATGAGTGAAAGCTTTTGTAGTCATCAGATTAAAATACCATTTAAAATATTATTTCTGCATAAAATATTTCTTGGTCACTGAAACAACTGACTTGCAGAAGTGTCACATCCAGAGGTTCCACAGTCATTGTGGCTCATGGGCTACTAGACTGGTAATTTAAAATACAATACCATATAGCGTAGATTTCTTATTTGCAAAAATGCATTCGGATTCAGTTATTACGCAACCCTTTGAACGGCACTAACTGTTATTGATATATTTGTCAGATTCTTTGGCTGCTTGTCTGGCTGAATCATTCAGCACCGTAATAAAAGCGTTCAATTCTCCAGTTGCTTCAACTCTCTTCAAACATTTCTCACATACTTCTGCAGCCGTGGTCTGTCGGATCTTCATAGACTCCAATATCTACATAAACAGTAAGAAAACACAATCTGTATTTCGCTGCTATTGATTACAATATTATTATAAACATTACAATAATATTATAAATCATCATCATCGTCTTCTTCCACTTAATTCCAGTTTAATAATACATATTAACATCATAGTAATAATACTAATTTTAATAGTGATAATAATAATATTAATATTAATAATAATAATAATATTATACTATATTAAAAATATTATAAATAAAAAATGTCATTTTATTTAAATTTTATGCAATAATTTACTGGGTCAATTTAGTGTAGAAAAACCATAATTACAAGATTCAATTTCTATAGCTATTTTAATTGCATATTTCAAAAATTACTTCGTATGTCAGCTGAGGTTAGAAGTTAGAGCTGAAGTGAGAAAGCCAGTGGATTTTCAGTGAGCTGACTGCTACGAATACATTTTTAACTAACTAGTGTCAAGTAGAGGACTTAGAAAACAAATTTCTAAACAATAGTCTCATTTTAAGAATAGTAGCATAGTTTAATGACATAAGAATTCCCAGCATTCACAAGTGAAATTATGTAAGCAAATTGACTAAATTGCAGACTGTAAAAGGTGATTGTAGTCATTGTATTTTAAAAATGATTAAAATTGTTTTGAACATCAATATAGTTATTCCAATTATAAAATCAACTATATGGCAACATATATGGTGAAAAAGGCCATAACATGCTCTTAATCTTACCCTCCGGATGTTTGCAGATAACATTTCCCAGATAATATTTTCTTGTATACGAAAATTTATCCAATTGCAGATATCTGAAATTTCAAAAGCATATATAGAAAAGATGGAAATTATTGTTCAGTAGAGTTCAGTACAATATTGAGAACTTTAATATGGTTTGGGTTATAGGATATGATTAAAAGCTTTATTTCATCTGAACTTGTAGTCACGACCAAGACCAAGACCATACCCCTCGAAAACAAGACCAAGATCAAGACCAGACCCTTCAAGACCAAGACCAAGACCAAGACCATGAAAGTCATCATGCTCCAATTAAGCTGTGATTATATGAACTGGTAGGCCTAAACTGCATTACCAAGACTTCTGTACAAGTTAGTAGCTAGACTACATAGAATTGTATTACAGACATTGCATAGCCTAATTGATAGGTTATGTTAACAGAGAGTACTAGGTCAAATTAAATATGACCTTTTCAGAAGTTATTAACCTACTTACAATTAATGCCGCATACTAGGATGTTAACGGCTTCTAGCTAAATATAGGCCGATATATTCTATACATTGTAGTTTGTCATTAGGTTTAATCTATTTCCCACAGTTACTTTAGAGTTTAAATATCTACTCAGTTAATCTGTAGATTAACTTTGTAGTATACAACAATCTATCAGCAAGAAAAAGACATTAGAACACGTCATTGTACTACTAGAGACCAAGACCAAGACCAAAACCTTCGAGACCAAAACCAAGATTTGGAAACCCGATCTGGCGGTCTCGAGAAGACCACGTCTCGAGGACTACAAATCTGATTGAATCACGTTCCGCAGTTACATTATACAAGATCACTTTTCCCTCTCATCTATACATAAAAACGTGTGTATATATCGATGCGTTTTCAGCCAATAATAATGATAAACTTAAAAACAGCTATTACAACTAAAAAACAACTAACTTCACTTTGCTTATAATATATTTTCAATCAGCTGATCGCATAGCAGCTGATTGATGGAGAACTTGTAAAAGGCATTATTCAAAAGCGCCGACATTTTTCACTGCATTTTCCCTTCACAGGCAAATATGTATTTCTTGGAGACCTTAAGGCAACTTGAAAGACGATGCAGTCCAAAAAGATCCAACGCAATCAGTGCTAGTTCTTGGCAGTATTTTGAAATTCTGTTGTTTTTACAAACATTTATAATGTTTCTTATTAGAGAGTGCTGTCATAGAATAAAGTGCTATTAATTAATATTAATATTTTTAAGTAGATAAATTTATAGAGGTTTGTATGTTTTTATGTTTTCTCTTTACAATATTTGTACGATGAAGTTTGAAATTTACGACTAGGCTGTCGTTACAAGTCACCCGACTGCCTGAACCAGTATATCTTCCTCTTCTTAGCAATGTTCGCTGTTTGTTTGTAAACAAAATATACATTTTATTATTTTGTTATATTTGTTACAATTATATAATTAAATTATAAATTTAAGCGTTGTCGAAACCAAAGTTTTCTTTTTACACTATCTTTATCTTTGTATCTTTCTTTAGACTTTTGTTAAAAGTTCTTTCCTATTACCAAAGGCCTCTTTTGCTTATACAATCCTACTGCATATTTCAGTCTCACATTTCCCGTCATCGGTTGTCGTATGACCCAAATATTTGAAATTCCTTACCTGCTCCAATTTAGTATCATGTATTGTGACACTAACTTCCCCTTTATTAAGGGACACTCTCATCACTTTTGTCTTTTTGATGTAAATCTTCAAGCCATATTTCAATGCCGTATCATTCAGCCTATCCATTATCTTCTGCAGTCCAGTCTCGTTGCCTGCTACCATTCCTTGGTCATCTGCAAATCTTACATCTTGTAACAATTTTCCTCCTACTTTTATTTTTTCTTCCATATCTTCCCTGGCTTCCTCCATCATTGCCTAAGTGTAAATGTTAAACAGCAGCCGTGAAATGCTACAACCTGTCTTACTTCACGTCCTATTTCACCCTCTTCTGAGTATTCTTATTGGATATTGACTACTGCTCTTTGATTCATGTACAAGTTTAAAATTAGTCTTCTATCTCTCCAGTCAATTCCAATTCTTTTCAAGATATTCATCATCGTTATCCAATCAATCCTGTCAAAGGCCTTCTCAAAGTCCACAAAGCATACAAAAACGTAATTTCCATATTCTAAGCTTCTTTCGCAAAGTACCTGCATTACCCCTATTGCTTATCTTGTGACGCATCCTTTCCTAAAATCAAACTGTGTCTTGCTCAGTAGCATATCTGCTTTCGACTGAATGCGATTATTTACGATCTTTAATAAGATCTTCGATGCATGGGGTATTAAACGGATTTTTTTCAGTTATTTAATATATTATGTTTAATATAGTATATTCACTGTTCAATAAGTATTGACTGACCTGTGTGTCTATTGAATAAAAAATACTTTTCAAATCTTTTACTTTAATCAGTTGCTATTAGTTATATTTTGCTTGCTGCCTTGGTTCTGGATTTCCAAGGCTCTGTTAAAATAATAATAATAACAATAGTAATATTAGTGGGATAGTACTATATCAACGGTGTCGGCATAACGATACTTAATGCAAAATATGATGACATCCTTGAATAACCATAACCTGTAACGACAAGCATATTCCAATTTAAGTTTTGAGTAAAATAATGTACTAAGAATTTTAAAACTTAGATCATTGTTTTCATTTGTTCTGTATTTAAATTTTTTCTACAGACTTCAAATATATTTTTAAAAGACCGAGATGGAATCCCGTACTTTGTCAGATTACTTCGTCAAATTAGATGCTACATCTAAGAGCCGTTAATTGGACAAAATATCTATTATTGGCAGTGTAGATCCTTTCAAGATCCTTACTGCTACATTATCTGATGATATATTAGCGCCTATTGAAGCTGCAGATCTTGTCGGTTACTTAGTCCTGTCGACTGGTTACTACACACCAGAACTATTCAAGGCTCACTAGTCTACTTCTGCTTACAAGCAATTCTTGAGTGGATGGGTCAGTAGCATCAAAGGCTATTATGCAAACGACACTCATATCGTCATTCTTGGGAAAGTTAGTTTTAATATATATACTTACATACTATGATTATGAATATTTTACTGACAGATATAATTTTTATTTCAGTAGGGCAAGTCACTGAATGATCATAGTCATCTAATTCACAGTAAGGGTTGTCAATTTTATTGCCAATGTCTAATGTTTCCTTTGCCTTTCTGAATATATCAACCTAGCGATCGCTTATCCAACTTAATATGAGAACCCTTTAATTTTAAAATGGTACTCATGCGGCATTGTTTAATATTCTCTATCAATCGACAATTGAAACCTCTTGTCTGACTTCAAATTTGTATGACTGCTGTTTAGCTGCTCTGTAGCTGCTGTATATCTGCTGTGTAGCTGCTGTATAGCTGCTGTGTAGCTGCTGTGTAGCTGCTGTATAGCTGCTCTGTTGCTGCTGTATAGCTGCCGAATAGCTGCTGTGTAGCTGCTGTACTATACAGATATAATAGCTGCTGTATAGCTGATGTGTAGCTGCTGTATAGCTGCTCTGTAGTATAGCTGCTGTATAGCTGCTCTATTTAGGATTTTTAGCAGCAGATTTGTGGGGCATAACAATGAGAAAATATTTTAGAGGTTTCCATTGAGTTACTCTAAATTATTCCATTTCTTCTTCAATTTGGGAGACTTTAGATTGTAATGTATCCAAATATACAACTGCATGCTTTGTAATATCCATCTAACCAAGGTAATAAGCCTTTTATTTCTGGTTATGTGTAATGAAGATCTTTCATTAGTCAATTAGACAACTAAGAAATATAACAAGTGTCTTACAGCGACCGAAACAGTGCAGATTACAGGTAATAATATATCTTTAGATAGATAGGTATGTTACTTTCATTCATACTTTACATAATTATTAAATATTGTTAAAGTACTGCTTAATAATAACTCATTAGTTGCCCATGGCTCTGATGTTACCTAGATTAGACATTCCCAGCGGTGCAGTGAAGCCCTGGTTCAGTGCTGGGTGATTTGGGAGACGTCTGGATCCGTTGTAAGCACTCACTGTACCTGTAAGGCAGGACTTAAGCAAGTGTGCAATCACGTTGCTGCTACTCTCTTCTACATGGAAGCATATAACAAACGTCAAGAAGATACCACATGTACACAGGTTAGCTAAATATTTAAGTTATATTTAAGTTAGACTGTAGATCTACTCTTCTGTAGCTTATATGGCAGAGTCGGTAACATGGTCAACTGATAGCTGAAGGTTTCAAATCCTAGCTGTACCATCTTCTGGCAGTTTTCTTTTAGCATAAAACTGAATATAAAATTAATTGGTCAACTTTTAGAAGCGGATAGGGCAATTTTTTTATTGTCAAGGTTCCGTTTTTTGCGGCTACTTGTAAATGAAAGTTTGATCGGGGTTCGGCTAGAAAATAGAAATATGAGAGTTCCTTTCAGTTTTAGCTTCTTCGCAAGTGTTCGGGTTTGATTTGGAATAGTTCAGTTCCGAGTTGGGTTTGTTAGTTCGGTTTTATTGACGTGATAACTTCGATGAAAAATCTGAAGTTTATGTTAAATTGCATAAAAATTTAACAAAATGCAAAACTATGCCTACTTGGTCAAAGTTGGATTGGGCATCTCCCCCTCTGAAGTACTGCCTGGCTCTAATTGTTTGCGTCAAAATACTGCATGTGATCGCAGATCTATATATCCGCTTCTTCTTCTTCAGTGCACTGGCAAGTGGCAGGTTCAAGGTACATATTCATACTCAAAATCTGCTTTATCGCTCCATAAGAGCACTGCTTAGCTCAACAAGTTCATCCCTTCACAAAATCTATGTCTTATCCATACCATATGTAGCCTATAGCTAGGGAAACGTATGGCTTCTGAGGTGATTTCCTGTTGCCTTCCTGAGATATTTGCTTATAATATTGATTTCTTGTTGATAGTTGATTGATCTATAATGTTTTTGGCATAAATCAATTAATTAGAATGAAAATAATTGCAAATAATTTATGTACTTCATCAAATTAGTGATACTGTCTTAAAATACTTGTTTAAGCCAAAAAATCTACTTGGTATGGTTATTTGTGAGAGTTATTGGTATAAAGGCTACTTATCAATTTATGTAAAAATAGATATTTTATTACTTTATAGATAATGTAATCTAATACTAGAAGTAGATTTTTTAGGTTTCTAAATTGTTTAAAACCTAAAAAATCTAAAAGCCCAAAAAGTAGGGTTTTTGGTGTAAGAATTCTTAAAAAATGTGAAAGTGGTTTAAAATTTGACAAATTAAATCTGGCTATTTTACATTAACTTAATTGTAATAAATATTACAAATTAATTAGTTAAGCTATTAGTCAAGTCTTAGTCAAGCCAATCAATTTATTTTATGATTTCAAAATGTTTCAGGATTTTGAGCTTTGTAAGTTTCAATTGTGGAAAAACCTAAAACCTACATTTGTTTTGGAAAAAGTAGGTTTTTATCTCCTGTTTAATATTTGATTTATGCCACAGACTTACAGATGCTATGGGTAACTTTTATGGATAGGCATAAATATATAGAGACATATTATGAATAAACATAATAGTATATATTAACGTATAGTATATATAAGCTTTATTGATAGAAGTTAAATATGTATCTATTGAATTTGTGAAAAAAGTTTTAATTTTATAGTTTTAAATATTTTTAACATTAAACCAAGGTATAGACATGCACTTACAATTGTGCTCACACACGCGCACACACACACACAGGCACACACACTGTATGTTGACCTATATGTTTGTGAACGTATGTGTACATAGTGTAATTTTTATGTTTCAGATTGATTCATGATTATTGCCATCTCATATGAAAGAGGAGGACTTGTACAAGCCACTGTCAGATATCGACTCTGGCTCTGCTCACAGACGGAAGAGGCGGCTTGATGAGAGCAAAGCCAGTGATGAGTCCAGCACGGGTGCTCTTCAGCGTAAAAGACTGAGAAACAAGTCAACGAGTGCTGCATGCATTGCGGGTGTTCCAACCGAAGCAGAAAAGGCTGAATTTTATAGACAACTGAGTGAATGTGGTTCGCGTCCAGTCATCCTGTCTCTAATTAAACCGTACTCGCCTAGCTATGTACCTCGAGATGCCGCCGCAGAGTAACCAATCAGTGCTAAAATACATAAGTTATAGAAAAATGGTTATCTGGGATGATATCTATTACTTTTGATGCGAGACGTTTAACCATTAAGCAGTTAAGTCAATTATGCGTGTGAACATTCTGTGAATGCCCGAGATTTTATTGGCTGATCAGCTCTGCTGAGAATTGATACCCGGACCTCAGGAACAGGCTCTTAAAAGTTCATGACTTTACCTAACACATTGGTGTAGGCCTAGTCAGTCATTGAAAAATTCACGCTAAAAAATAAGGGATTCATTAAACGACGAATTTCCGAAATTTAATAATTCTGCAGTCTAAAATGTCTATAGAAATATCTACGATGTTGACTTCATCTGGACGCTAGAATATAAGAGATTCTGTTTGCCTTTGAGATTTGTCTGTGCTTAGTTGTAACGTTTGTCAATTATTATTTATTTTGTGAATTATTGCCTATTTTTACTCTTGAAACAGTTAATGTTACTTACCTATTCGGCGTATCTACGAGAGTTAAAATAGAATATATTTCCTTATTGTGTCCGGGACACTGAAGAAGACACTAGCCGTTCACAGCAAGTGTTGAATAAGGCGACATAGTATAAACTGAGGAAAGCAACGGTAAACCACCCCAGAAGGCATATTTTTCCCAAGCTATAGTCTGCATAAGGTATGGGTAAGGCATAGCTTTTTGTGAATGGGCTAACTTGTTGATCTTTGGAGTGCTCTTTATGGAGCGTGAATGCAGACTCTGAGTACGAATATGTATCGTGGACCTGCCGTTTTGGCTAAACACTAGGGAGGGAGGGAGGGAGAGAGAGATGAGAGTTGGATTCTCTAAGGAATATATTTGAGATTAAAATCAATAAAAATGTAAAATATTACAGATTTGCAACTTAACTGGCCAATCTTTCGCGCAATATCCAAATGATTAAATATTTTAGTTTTAATTAAATTCTATCAAGCATCAGTCAGTCAATCAAATCAAATAGTAAATTAGTTGATTGAGACTTACGTAGGGTTTCAGACTAGAATGTTTGACATGGAATATTGATCGTTTGGACTCGTATTAATTCATAATAGTTGCTAATCAGATTGCATATCAAATTACAGACATCTTGAGTAAATAGATTGATGATTTTTCGACATGAAATTCAAGTAAAGTCAACCACTATTAAGTTCGTTAATTATCTTTACCCGTCATTCTGTCAGCCCCGTCAATCTGTTAGACCTTTACCTTGCCGTGGCAGGCCATGCTGTTAATGATATCTTAATCTTGTATTGAACACGCCAGCCTTTGCTTACATACGACTACAAGCAGTTCCATTGGCTGTCAAAGACCTGCCTTTTCGATGCCTCTTTTCCACCTATAGTGTCCACGAGTTGCACCAGCACAACTAGACCTCAGTTTCTATAATTCTTTCAAATTTGTATTGGTTTTCTGGATTTACATTGATTTTGGACCCTATTTTGCTCCTCCGCTTGAATTTGATTAAAGGGCTCTATATTGTCATTGGCGACAGTGTTACTCTAACTGTTGTTGTTGCAATCTGCCATTCCTTTCCGAACTCACTGAAATATTCTTTAGAAGACTTGGACAGATAAAATAAATGTCACATTTTAACGTCAGTTTCGTCTCTTGAAAGCATACAGTGGCGATAGAACGCAGGATTTACTCCTTGCACCTACTGATCCACAGTCGAACAACTTTCCGACATGCTACTGGCTCTGTTTAAACTGAAAAATTGTAATATCGTCCTATCATACAAAAAAGCTAGAGATAAGTTAAACTTCAGATTCCGTATCACAAATGGCACTCTCAGAGGTGATATAAAGACGGAGATAACGATGATATTATCGTTAAACGAATGCGCATCATACTAATTTGTACATTAGCTAAGTAACATTAATGTAAGAGTCGCAAAGAAGTAAAGATAAATAATTTCTCATAACCTTCAGAAATTAAGCGCTCGCAATATTGCATTTACAAATATAGTCTGTTTGTTCAGGAGGGCGATCCAATTTCATATACTATCTGCAAGGTTTAGATAGCCACCCGTTACAGCTAATAACCACCTTTACTTCCAGATACAAATGCAAAGCAAACGGATGTAGACTACTCCCTGTTTAGTTAATCGTCGTTAATGCAGATAGAACTGATGACGCGTTTACATCGCGGGCTATAAAAATGTGTGTATACCCTACGGATTATGCGCCTATCTAAGCAACAGTAGCACTACTGACTGGGTTCATAAAAGCAATAGCCTATTATTTTTAACTGAAAAACTAAAAAAGGTTAGTACTAGACTGGGCTCCTTTGAAGTAAAGACTAGCATAGTAAAGCGTGCACAATGCTTTCAGGATTATGCTAATCAGGGGGAGCTTCGAAGATGAAATAAAGACTAACCACTTGCCTCAAATTTTATTTTTAAGTTCTGACTATTATTAGATAACATAATAATAATAATAATAACAATAATAATAATAATAATAATACACATTTTAAAGATTGAAATAGGAAAGAATGAATTTCTTTCAGACACACAAGACTAATTCTTACTTCGGCAGACACCTCGCAAATTGCGCTAAACTTAGCCCAGACATGTAAGCGCTAACCTCATAATGTTGCCATAATGTATTTTATGCATAATCCTGCATAGCGTTATTCCTACAGTTGTGTACACATACATAAATTCTTCGTTTGGCTTAGCCCATGAGGAAAGGCTCTGTATTTGCTAAGTATATAAAGACATCACGAACATCTCATTTATAGCGAATTTTCGGGCAGCCTAACGTAAGAACTACATCAGACTTCAGAGCAGCCGTTGTTGTGAAGCGAGACAAAGAAAACAACGCTGACTTAGCGATAGTTTTACTAATATTCGATAGAGCTCCAATCAGTATTTTCGGCAATTAAGCTGCTATAATTTGAGAGCTTTCACTTATTTCTTCCATTATTAGATATCAAAATTGAATTAACGTGGAGTAATTTCATACAGTAACCGACTTGCATCTTTACCACCATATAGGCTGCGCTTGGATTTAATTAAAATCCTAGATAGCACAGCTACGTTATTATCAGACCAAACTTATACGCCTCCTCATCGATTGGACTGAGATTCAATTGGCTTATTTTCTGGATTAGGGTTCTGCGACTTTTGGGAATTCTTTCTGTGAATTTGAGTCACGAACAATAAGAATGCTTTTTAAATTTATCTTCATTATTCTTGTCACTACAAATCAGCTGAAAATTGACGGTAAGTCTGAACATCGAATATTCGACCTTCCAGCCCGATGAAGTGGGTTTAATGTCAAGGTCTGAACCCCGAAGGGCTTCTCTTCAAGATGGGGTGGATATGCAGGACATGCTAGGAAGAAACGGGCTAAAATTTTCTGGTTTATTAGTTGCCACGCTAATAAACCAAAGAATAACCAATCAAAGTTATGATTTATAACTAGGATCCTATTTAGCAGGAAGTCGATTGTCCAGTAGCTGAGCCCGATTCTGATGCATAGGCCTTATTATGAATTCATTCATGGATGAGAATTAGGCATAGTGACCTTATAGAGGGATTAATGGCAACTATCACCAGACGGCTGTTGAGGATTATAGCTTTCGTACCTGAATCCGTCTTCAAAATAAGGCCCAAAGCGTTAATTTAATTTAGCTTATGTAAAGATTTACTTTAGTATACAAATCTCACCTCAGTTTGCTATGTTTCAATTTAGTATGTAATGTTTCATTTGATTAAATAAAGCTTCACTTTAGTATGTAAAGCATCACTTTAGCATAAAAACATCGCTTTAACGCATAAAATGTCACTTATTGTACTAATACAATTCGCATTAGCATACAAAGCATCACTTTAGTAATGCACCTATACCCAATCAGCAGCTTCTCTATATTTGTTAATCGAATAATTTTTATTGGGCCTCCTGATTTGTCACTTACTACGTATATTTATATTTAGGTTGATTTAACTTTGACTTACGCTTAATATTAGCAGGAGTATTTTATACATGTAGGCCTACTTCTGAAATTAAGCATTTAATTGGGATAAAGCTGAATCTGTTAGACTGTCGTGGATATTTAGAAGAGCCATGTAGTTTAGGTCTGTTTCTCATACGCATTTTCATCAAATGAATGTCATATCTATAGCTGGTGTTTTTATATATTTTATTTACCATCTTATGCCAATGCTATTTTATAGAAATACCAGCAAACAAACGCGAATAAACAAAAATGCCTTGCTTAATTAAATTCCTCTATTATTTTTCAGCAAAATATATCGCAAATATTCCAGTGATCAACAAGTTGGAAGAGGACTCTAAATCACTGTGAGTATATCTATTTTATTGTTTCTTATACTTGTTAATAATTATCTTCATCAATTAATTATTTAGTTAGGCCTAGTTAGTTTTGGTCCACTCAGCTTCTACATCCCTGGACAAACTTGGATGTCTCACTTGATTAAAGTGATACAGCTTGCTGTTACTCGGTCTTCTAAATTAATTACTCTTGTGAGACCTACATGTAGCTTACCTTCGCGCTCTAAGCTATCTAATCGTTCTTTCCAGCTTGCTGCACCGCAGATCTGGAACTCTCTTCCATCCAATCTTCGGAAGTCTTCGTTTGAATCACATCGGAAATTGCGTTCCTATGAGCAGTTCCATGAGCAGTTGAAGACCTATCTTTTCCATCTCTCTTTTCCATCCATTGTCCATGAGTTGCGACCAGCGCCTAAACCTCCTTTTCTTTAATTCCATTTATTTTTGGACTGATTTTCTGGATTCTGGAATTTGCACCTTTTCTTGACCTTCTTTTTGCTCGCCGGCTTGATTTTGTCTCAATAGTGCTAGATGTTGTCATTGATGACTGTAGCACTCTAATTGTTGCTATGCTATGTTACACAGCGACACATGGACTGAATACTTCCTAAGTAATTCTGGAAGGCACACTAACCAAATTACATTTTAAACTAATAATTAAGAGCATTCAGATTTAAAGCAGATATTTCCCGGTTGATTTGCTGGTAATCTGAAGCATGATGCTTTATTTGCTCTAGCGAAATAAATCAGCACCACGGCAGATTTTAGTTCGCCAGGAGGCACCAGTCAGTAAAAGATGTCTTCAGTGAGAGGAAATAATTAGGCCTAATAGCAAAAAAGTTTGAAGAAAGTCACGACAATAAAGATTGTTAGAACCTTAGTGTGGATCACGCTACTTTACGGTTGTGAAACATAGACGTTAAGATAGGAGGATATCGGGCAACTGGACGCATTCGAAATGTGGCCATGGAAATGCATGGAAAAGATCAAATGGGCTGATAAAATTTGGAAAGAAGAATTGCTAAATAGAGTGGACACAAATAAGCAATTGAAAAATATCATAAGGAATAGACAGATAAACTGGATGGGTCATGACCTAAGAGGGAATGGTTCAATAAAAGAGGTAAATGAAGAAAGAATGGAAGTGAAAAGGTTGGAGGAAGACTTTGTGTGCTTGATGATTTGATAACTGATTCATACGTGAATGTAAAGGGAAAAGTAAAAGATGGAAATGCTTGGAGGAGTGATATGCTATGGACCTGCCAATGAGCACTACACAAAGAGGGATATATATATATATATATATATAACATATATAATTATATATATATATATATATATATATATTATAATTGTATATACTTATACATGTATATACATGTACATATACATGTATATATATATATATATAATATATATGTATAATATATATATATATATATATATATATATATATAGTGTGTGTGTATATATATATATAAACATTTAAAACATGTATACATGTATATACTTTATAAAATATATATATACTGTATATATACATATTCAGTATATGCATGTTTATATATAGCGCTGAGTAGATAGCATTTCGGAAGTTTTCCGACTGTGGATCCGAAAGTATATGGTTCAATCTCGTGCTCCTCCGTCACTGGCCAGAGAACTGACGTTAAACTTCACTTTGACTTAATTATAAGGTGTATTCGATTAAGTATATTACGCTGTGATAAGAGTACGTTGATCTATAAGATTAGATCTGCATAAAAAGAGCCTATATTTGAATTGTTGTTACTAGCTGCGGAAGTGGATTTCCCTGCCTCACTCATGTAACTCGTAAAGTCCATCCTTGCGTTACCAAAGCTGCTCTTCTTCTTTCCACTCGCGAGGTCTCATCTTCAAATCCCACATCAGCCGCATCCGTTCACGAGATGGACCGAATGTTTAGAGAGGAAATACTGCGATGTTTGGTCGGTAGAATATCTCAACGACCTTTGACCATTTCGCCACCAAGAATGTACCGGAATGGAAGCTGTATGAAATCAACGGGGGTAATGGTGAGCCAAAGTTTTAATCCTGCAGTGGAGATTCAATCTGATAAGCTCGAGGCGCCTATTAAGAACCGTCAGATGCTAACAGAGAACCTGAATGAATTGAGCAAAGCTAATAGTAATGGTGAGGCTCAAAACATGAATCCCCACCTTAATAACAGAGTCAGTTCACCAGAACCAAATCAGGTTTTGGCAAACGAACTTAGCAAAGAGAAGAGAAGAAACACAGGATACGATTACGATTTGCTATATGATGATGACGATAAAGCTACTGATAAAGACATGAAAACTTTCGACGTGGCTTCTGTTTCTTCGCAAAATGTTGTTCCTCCTCATGTTGAAGTTGCAAAGGATGACTATGGACCCCTTAATTCCAATCTCGAGAAAGAAGAACCTATTCAGAAGCGATTTGGTTCCCTATCTAACCTAATAAGACTTCTTCTTGTGGATCATCGACAGCCTGAGGAAGAGGAAGAATTTGATCCTATACTGGCTGAATCCGGTAAGAGAGGAGTTAGTAATGGCAACAGCGCTTGTTTGAAGCTGCATTGTTCACAAGAAGCACGCGGAAGTCAGCCACATTTGGAGTGTTCTAAGAAACATTGCGGTTAAAGTATGCGCGCTGTACTGTGTATAACGATTACGTACAATTCTCTCTAGTCAATTTCACAAGTATTTTGCATATACTACAGTATATCTTTGTTTATGGTTATAGTATTTACGGAAAAAGTTTGTTTTATGGATTTTGTTAATAGCTGCGGTAGTGGATTTCTTACACTCGCCGCTGCTTCTCAAAGAATCCATCCTTGTGTCCATCTGGCAACGTGCTTGCTTTCGGTTCAGACGGGCACGTCATCAAATCCGGCTGAAATCTCAACTCACGAACTAGACCGATTCCTTAGGCAGATTAATCGTCGGTGTCTTTTGAAAAGAAGTTCCTACCTACGCAGCATCACTTCTCAGCCAGCTGAGTGTGGTAAAAGAAACTGCAAGAAATCTGTGGAGTTTCTATTCAACTCGGGGTTCCAGAATAAACTTGAACCGAGTGATATGGCTAAGGCTCCTTACTATCTTAATAGAGACTCTGACCAGAACGACTTAGCTGGAGATGAACGACGTCAGCTCAACGATCATCTGTTCAACGTTGGAGTTGGTTTTCCTCAGGAGTTCCAGGACCTTCGATATGAGCGCGGCAACAGACAGCGAGACAGTGGTGTAATAAGACTGAGCGACTTCTATGATAGCGATAGTGTGGGCGCAGATGATAAGGATTCTGCTCGCATCTTCAATCCCTCATCAGTTGAGACAGCCTACGACGAAATGGCAGAGTCGAGAGAATACGATGAATCACTTTCACAGCCAAGAGAAGCAAAGAAGCAGTCTCTGGGGAACTTGATAATAGTTCATGTTGAGGATGATCCGAAGTTTGGCGACCACAAGGAGATGGATCAGAAGAGAGGTGCACTGAACGAGAGAGCCGTTGATGCTCATGGTCCTGACTGTGTGAACATTCACTGTTCAAAACACGGCAGTGGCTCTCCGCCTCATATACAGTGCGCTCAATCCCTCTGCCATGGTCGTTAACTGTTGGAGAGAGAGAGAGAGAGAGAAAGAGAATGAGAGAGAGAGAGAGAGAGAGCATGGAAATGAACTAGCGACCACGTATTTCCAAGCATATGTTAAATTTGCCTCATCTTCTCCGTGAATGTTTATTTAATGCAGAATCGTTTGCTATCAATATTAAAATTTCATCAAATACTGACGAAGCCGCTGTTGACATTTAGAATCGCAAAAGAATAAATAAAATAACTTGTGCCATTGCATTTGTACATAGTTTCCATGTGTTGTTATGTGTCCGAGACATTGAAGAAAAGACAAAACGTTAGCTGCACGCATTGTAAGAGGCGACTAAGCAAGGACTGGGAAGGCAATAGAAAACCATAACACAAGTCATGTTTTTCGAGTTTTAGGTTTCATAAGCTACGGATAAAGCATGATCTTTTGTGAACGGTTTAACTTTTTGATTTGTTTACATGTTGTGATTGATTTCGAAGCGCGAAAGCAGATTTTGAGTACGAATATGTAACACTTGGCAGAACACTGCAGAGGGGAGAGAGAGACAGACAGACAGAGAGAGAGAGAGAGAGAGAGAGAGAGAGAGAGAGAGAAAGAGAAAGAGAAACAAGAAAAGACGGAGAGAGAATAAAATAATTTCCTAAATTATGGCCAGTAAACGGCCTAGTAAATAATTTTAATGTAGCATGAACTTGATCGAAAACACTGAGCTCACCCGCACATGGTGCGACTGTGTGACGTATCTCTAAATTTAAACTTCATTTTTGGTAAAACTTGAAGGATTCCATTTCTCTAGCTTGGTATCGCGTAATTTTGCGTAGTATAGTTAACATTTATTTCCTTGCAATTGCAACCAACGCAAGATAATTTGATTAACAATAGACTACGAAAATAAACTCATATTGTTTTGATGAACAACTTTCTTCCTAAGTTCTTTGTTTGAAAAATTTAACAAATCAATCATACTATATTTTTAGCTTTGCGATAGTGTAACTTTTTATTAACGCCTATTTTTTTGTAAATCGTGCTTTACAACAAAAAAACTGTATATAAAAAGTAAGTTATGTTCATCTATTTAATTATGAAGCAGTAATTATTTCCTGATTATCTTAGTTTATAGTCACTTCTTTCACATTTGCCCATTTGTTTGTTAACAAACGGGCAAATGTGAAAGAAAGTTTTAATTGTGATAAAGTTTTATGTGGCTGTTATCTACTCAGCAAACTGTGCATAATAACACAGCTCTATATTAGCAACACGCACAAAATAATATGAATACTGATCATATGTTATATAAAATACCATCATCTAATTCTAGGTCCAATGGCAATATCAAAACTCCCAAAGAGATCAAATATTTTAATGAATTGCAAAAATGAGAAATAAATGGGCCTAAATTCTATATAGGCTGCAATGAAACAGGTTGAATTTTAAAATAAGGCTGATGGTAGTTTGAAAATCATCAAAAACTAAAGTCGAATAATTCATAATTACAATTTAAACTACACATCGCCAGCTTCGTTGTTAACGTTAGCGTTAACACAGCCTTATAGGTGGTCGAGTTCGTAGAACGGTTGTGTCCTGAGCAAACCGAATCGGTTCGCTTCTAAGTCAAACCATATTAAGAGTGTTCAATATTGAATAAAACCCACCCTAAAATTTCCTAAAGCTTTCTGCTATTACTAATCAATCAATGAATAAGAATTTAACGTCCGGCTCCTCGCCACAAGGTAACAGACTCGATTACTTTCATCAGATAGTTTCTTAATACAGAACATTAACATGTCAGGCTATTCGTTTGTAACTTAACGCTATCACTCAACCTCTATTGCAAGGGTACGGCTGAGTCTAAAACCACATAGTTTTACTACGATTATTCTAAACGATAGCAGATATTTTGTTTTCCATATTGGATAGAGATGACCAGAATTACGTGCGAATCTTTAATTTCGTCCTCAAGTGCAGAATTAGAAGGACAATTTGAAGCTACGAACAAAATCTACCTATTATAAAGTGACGAAGTCTACAAATTTAATGATGCAATGGCATGAAATGCACCTTAATATAAGCTGAAGAATAAATTATGCTGCAGAGATGTATATAAAATTATTAATGTTTTGCTTCCTTGACCAATTACATACATGTATGTTTGACGGGAGCTCATAGTTAATTATCTTTCAGAGTAGCTCTAAATGAAATGAAAGCTTTAATTTAATTTTTACGACCACAGTTCTCTCCCATCGATTATAGCAGATAAATTACATGTATCGAAATAAAAACAAATTCTAACAAATCGGAAGGGCACAATTAGCGACGGGGGGAGTTGGCTCTTTTGTGTTTTTTTTCTATTAGCCTATAGCTTTGTCGTCATGGTAGGTATAGGTTGTGAAAAATCTAAGCCCTCAGGTGGGAGTCGGAATAATGGGAGGCATGTGATATGAAAAGATCCAGGTGCTAAATTATACTTGGGTTTGCTGGAACGTCTATTGAACAAAGCGGGCACCGCACCCGATGTCCATCAGGTACGAGCTGTTGCTGATGGATCCTTTATGTACTGTATGTTTACTACATCGTGAACATTATGCCGGAACAGAGTTAAATTAGGCAGACACGCAAAAGAGCTTAGCCCGGATCTAGAGTATATCCTGTTGCCGTTTGCAAGCTTGCAAGAAGTAATTAGTTAATTTATAATGCATACGTGGCAGCTATATTGCACGAAGTGACAATCTAAATTGTGTACACAAGGAATACAATTCAGTAAAATCATACGAAGATGTGTACAGAAAGCAGCAGTAGGATAAGATAGTAATTGCATACTCTTATATAGGCTTATTCCTAATACGTCGAAATTCCCATTCGCGCATTTAACAATAATCACTTTCAAAATTTCAACTCGCCCCTGACCTACCAATGATGTCAAAACTCTATGATTCTAATAAGATTATACATGTATATGAAACTCAACGTTAACAATTTAAACAAGTTAACTAATAACATAACTTACATAAGTTAAATATCTACGTTAACGACATAAAAATGAAACCTTTGTGAGAATCGAGTGGCTCTGTTTGAGGTCAAGAAATGTTTTTTGAGATTCTTAACTCTATGCTGTTATAACGGATTTGTTGCTCTACAATATGGTGGAGCCTGAAACAATGTTGTGGAATCCCATCACAGCCATATACTGTGGAGTCCCATACAACGTTACACGAACTTCAGACTCTGCAACCATTCATGGGGCTCTACAGCTTGTGGGAGGCTGTTATAAAGGTTATGAAATCTAAGACTCTAATGGCAGTTAACGTTCATATGATCAATGCAGATACTCTTACTCTGACAATGGTTCAATCGTTCTTGATGAACTGCAGGGATGCAAGGTATACTAGGAAACCAGTAGTCCGCAACAGTCGTCCCCTCTAAACGTTCTCTGGGGAAATGCAGCCCACAGGAACGTACCTAACCATATACACATACACAAACATACACACATACATAGGGCCTACAAGCATACACATACATATATGTGCACATACACACGTGCATATAGCTTGCACACTAGCGTGCAGCCCGTGCACACCAGCACACAAATGTGCACACACGTTCACACTTACACAAAACATGTCCTAATGTATACATGATGTAGCAAGTTAGCCTATTGGAGCACTATTACTAGAATCGAACAACAAAACAAACTATTAAACACACTTACGAAAAATACACAAAAATCGCTCGCTGCGTTCGATCTTCTGACCTGGACGTTAAAACCACATCGTCATCATCATCATCGTTACACTGCCATGCAGTTGGTTGGCTCTCATTTAAAACTAACCGTTGGGTCGTTGGGTAACCGTATCGTGTCGACTAAATAAAACTTTAAATTAAGGAGTTAAAAATTGAGAGCACAACGGGATTCATGTAGCCGAATTTCTTGAGACCTGTGTAGAGGCCTCTTTAATGTAGAAATCGAGTGAGCCGATTCACTTAGGTTAGAGACTCATTTACCCGTTATTGCAAGTTCAGCCGAAATAATCGATGATCTAAGCAGAGAGACTGGAAAATATCAGACAAAACTAGATTCTAGAGAGAGAGAGAGAGAGAGAGAGAGAAAGAGTAGGGTAAATGAGAAAAAATAGAGTGAGAGAGCGAGAGAGAAAGAAGCAGACTGAAAGGGGAGGTGGATAAAGAGATATATATATATATATATATATATAGAGAGAGAGAGAGAGAGAGAGAGAGAGAGAGAGAGGGAGCGAGAAGGGAGAGAGATAGTCTCATAGAGATAAAGTACTAGAAAGCTAAACTATGAATGTGTACTGTGTTAGTGTGCATGCGACATGAAGTATATCCTATTCTCTGGCTGTTTCATCCGCATCCTTAATCAGTGGGTCCAGTCATTTCTGGGCTTCTGTTAATTAAATAAATTTTTTTTTATTTTCTAATTTGTCGAAGGTTCATTGTTGACGTTAAGTAGCACATTTTAACTCTTAGCAAGAGGTAGAGATATCAATACTGCAGGTATTAACTTTATTATTCTAGTACTACATTCTGAGACTACAAAGAAATGTTATAAATTTTATATCATACCTATTTTTATCTTAGGACTGCTGTACAATAATTTTTAAAAAGCTAATGTTAACGTCAGTTTTCTCACTCGAAAGCGATGTCAGTGACGGGCGAGCCCAGGATTTAAACCACACACATACTGTCGGCGATGTCGGTCGAATATCTTACCGAAATCGCCACTGACTCAAGCCAGTTAAATAACGATATAGATAACAAGACACTGCTACGTTCGTAACAAAATAGGATGATGAATCCAAGACTATGTTGCTTGTCTTTAAAATGTAGCTGCATTTTATCAGAGCGTCAAATAACTATATTAAATCCCTGTGGGTCGACAGACACAAATATAATGCTTTAATTTAAGTGAACTATAAATAGAAACCATAGTGAGATAACTGTTTATGCGCATGTGGTGATTAAACCGTTATTTCAACAGAGACTAAATCATAGCCCAGCTTTCATGGAAATTTCAACCATTTTACACACATGAATAAATGAAAAATGATTGAGTTGAAAGAGGAACGATGATAAACAGATTTAGCAACTAACATTGCCTTTTTTAGTTTTCATCCAGGAATTCTGCTGATAATTGATTGGTCCGTTTTGATATCTAAACCTAGACCCTTAGTAAATGACCTTGTCCTACATGTGACTTGTAGCCTTGTAGGCTATGCTTAGAATTCCATGGATTGATAAGGCAATTAATTAATTAATGCCTATTAATTGTTGTTTATTAATTGCCTAGTCACTGCAGTGGTGGTCAGGGGTTAGGGCCTAACCCTAATCCTAACCCTAAAACATCTACAGCTATAAAGCATCATTGTAAAGCATTGTTCTAATCCAATCATAACCAATTTCCTTTTGTTCGCTCCATTTTGAAATTTGCTTACCGAACAAACATTCTGGCCTTTAAGCATCAGAATAAAGCTAAGGGAAGCCGAGGGCTGAGTCAGACATTAGAGCAAGCACCCAGCTGTGTGGCTGCTGTCACAGAGACTCATTGTTCAGTAGACTGCGAGAGATTGAGCTGCTTGCACTTCACTCGATCATCAGTTCAACGAGATCTTCACGTCTTTATCTTCACCGGGCTCAATATCAGCATCAACAGTCAACATGGCCGATAAACCAGGTAATGAATTTTTATTTTGCACTTCCATTATTTTAATAGTAATAAAATTATGGTTAATTTTTTCAGAAGTCCGCATTTGTTCTTCACTTCTTCTTATTGTGTATACAGCTTTAAGCCATCTTTTAACGCATTCTTTCGCCGAATTATTAAATTCCATTAGATCTTGTCGAGTAATTGGTCCATCAGTTTGTCAGCACTGCATCATATACGCAATGTTCTGTTCGTCTATTATTAAACAAGACTGCTATATAAACAGATAAATTTATAGCTTACAATACTACGTTGCTTAACATGCATCAGTTTATTCCTTCACTGGTTTAGTTAAAGTATCTGAATTTTGTCCTAATATATTGGTCCATATTGTGTTGTTTAGAATAAATTAACATTCTAAAATAACTCCCTCTAACAAACAAATTAGAAAAAAATAGCTAGAACAAATTTGCTGTTAATATTTTAATTGCATGGAATTTGCGGGAGGGGTTTACTGAATTGGTTAACTATGTGATCAAGAGGACTCGGGATCAAGAGGACTGTGTTCAAATCCCATCATGGCAGCTCAACTAAACCATAAAATCGATAATTGTTGTTAATCAATCATCTCCAGAGAATTGAATGAATATACGCCATATCCGAGCTTTTCATTGTAATCTTCTAAACAGTCACCCACTGATTGCTAGCAGTCAAATCATACACACGCGAAGGGGTCGAGATCTTGCTTAACCTGCTACGAATTCTGAATTTTCTATGAATGATAGGACGGGGCACCGAACCCGGACCATTTAAAGAAGTGTTTGATCCTGTTGTAAAAAGTATAATGGAAGAATTTTCTGCCACACTCAGGCTAACTGAGAACTACTCTCGACTAGACGCTATGTGATCGCATGAGCACTGCAGTGATATCCTGTGCTCTTGTTTCTCCATTGCATGCGGACTGTTGGCGCGGCTTTGTTCTCAGCTCTGCTGATTTAATGCACACAGCTTGGGACCCTAATCATAAGGTTGAGCAGATCTGCTGTTGCAGATGCTGGAGAAAATGATCCAGCTGTAGCTGCTGGAGGTAATGATACAGCTGTAGCTGCTGGAGAAAATGATCCAGCTGTAGCTGCTGGAGGTAATGATACAGCTGCAGCTGCTGGAGGTAATGACACAGCTGTAGCTGCTGGAGGAAATGATACAGCTGTAGCTGCTGGAGGTAATGATACAGCTGTAGCTGCTGGAGGAAATAATACAGCTGTAGCTGCTGGAGGTAATGATATAACTGTAGCTGGAGTTAGGCCTGCTCGGAGGATCCGGGTGGAATATATCATATCTATGTACCTGATTAGAGTCTTATACCATCATTTACTCCAATTTACCTGCTAATATAGTTCTTCGGAAGGCAACGGGAAACCACCTCAGAAGCCATACTTTCTCCAAGCTATAGGCTACATAAGGTATGAATAAGGCATAGACTTTGTGAAGGGATTAACTTGTTGATCGAAAGAGTGCTATTATGGAGCGAAAAAACAGACTTTGAGTATGAATATGTACCTTGAACCTGCCAATTGGCAGCGCACTGAAGTTCAAGAAACAGCTTCTATATGAACTGGTGATGCGGTTCGGAATATAACCTGGGTACAGAACTTGATACAAACTATTGACATCAAGATGAAATTAGGGTCGTTGATGGCTTATGACGAAGCTAAGAATTTAAATCTGTTCGACTACATGAAGTGGTACCAGAGTAAGAGAAAAGGTAAATATTAATGAAAGAAATTTGATAACCACTCGATTATGCGATACAATTTAAACAATAGTATAATTCTAATAGAGCAATATAAATGTCAAATACATGTACAGTACATGTATATGCGGATGCTGAAATGCCCCTGTGTGTAATATCAAGTAACTTTAAGTTTTAGATGACAGATAATGTCACTTGTTGAATTCCAAGGCAGCCAAATAGAATAGAAATCTAGAATATTCAAAGGATCTCAATCATTTAACAAACTGCTTAACGATTTACATTTATTACACTCACAATCATCATCATCCTCCGTTGAATCCCAGCTAGCTAGGGTCGCGATACGAATAGACCTTCTTTTCTATTCGTTTCTTCTTTTATATCGTCTTGGCTGATCATGATACTGGGCATGCTAATAATAATAAAAATAATAACAACAATTAGGTTGCTACTATCGTCCATGACAACATCGAGCACTATTAACCTGTATTAACATGTATTTGACATTCGTATGAAAGCAATGGCGACACAGAGTCTGTTGATAGTGTGTGAATCAAGGCTGCTGTGAGGATATTGATTGATACTGGAGAGTCATTCCTGAACCGTTGCAGCTTCTATAACCATGCTTAGTCCATATCTGGGTTCCGTTAAGCTACTCCATATTACTTTGAGATATCTTTCTTCCATGGTTTAAGTTAAGCTTGGCGACACTGCTAAACGAAAGATTAAATTCCAGTCTTACAGAAGTTTTGCATGAGTCTTACTGGAGTCTTACACGAATCTTA
The DNA here is from genome assembly GCA_905160935.1 of Enchytraeus crypticus. Taxonomy (NCBI): domain Eukaryota; kingdom Metazoa; phylum Annelida; class Clitellata; order Enchytraeida; family Enchytraeidae; genus Enchytraeus; species Enchytraeus crypticus. The sequence continues at coordinate 857,000 of CAJHZI010000466.1, forward strand.
CAAGACTCTTACAGAGTCTTACAGGAGTCTTACAGAGTCTTACAGAGTCTTACATGAGTCTTACATGAGTCTTACGTGGGTGACTTTAAACTGTCAGATTGAATGGTAATCGACGAGTTCTTTTGTGTATATGTTTGATTTATTTGCTCAAAATCTTCAATTTATTACACAAATTTTGATATATCAGGAGCAAGATGATTTCTTACAAAACTAGAAACCTGCTGTTTAGTGCTTTAGAGACATTTGAAATAGAAATATGCAAATTTTTAACTAATTATATGCTACAGTAGAGTATAGATAAAAATAACAAATATAATTTTTGCTTTTTGATCACTTAAATTTGTTTCTAAGGGCGAGAACATTAGGATATTGTAATTTAAAATGTTCAATACATGTAACTAATGTATTACATTTAGAATTTTCAAGTACTCTATTATATTTAATACGTATTTTCATAAATATTTTTATTGTAGATTGTTATTTTGATTTAGTATTCTGATAGACAAAGCTTGGGTATTTTTAAATCTAGACATGCTACAGTTACAATGGAGCATTCACTGAAGCGAATTGGCTTTGAATCAATATGACGAAATAAGAGATCTGCGCTTTTTTATTTTTATTGGCGTTAGTATATAAACGTATATATAAAAGAGTGGAGGCGTTATGTTAGAGTGGAGGCGTTATGTACCATGGACCTGCCAGTAGGCAGTGCACTAAGAGAGAGTATATAAACGTTAAGAGTACAAATTGCTAACAATTTGACTAATAGTTGTCTATACGAAATTCTACACGTAAAGTAGATATGTATTTAAGTTTCAACTTGCACATTAAGATCAGATAACCTAATGCAAAGTCATGTGTAGACCTAAGGCTCTTGGCAATATATTGACCGTCAAATTGTATTATTAATGTTGTAGCTTCGGTTCAGAATTAAGCGCATTATGAATTTATTTAATTACTCTATTCAAGTCGCACTAAGGAAGGCATGGGGGGCCATCTCGTCATAAGCTGAATCTCCCAAGAATAATGGTGCATCAAAAGAAATGTTATAGATGATTTAAGGATCCACTCATATGTGTATGTGAGGAGAAAAACGGAAGATGAGTGGATGCGTTGTATACCATGGACCTACCTAGTAGGCAGTGCACTAAGAGAGAGAGGGCGCACTAAATTTAAACTTATAAACTTTAATCGAGCATGTCGAGCATGGGCTGAGATTCGTATTCCTCGAGTGGCTTCTCCCATATAATTTCTATCTTGATTTTATTATTATTTGTATTATTATAATTTTATTGCCCCGGTTTGAAAGAACTCGGTGTCTGATAAAAACGTTCGAGCAATACGTTCTGAATTGTAATATTATTTCTATTATTGTTGTTGCTAATATTATTATCGTCACCATATTCATTATTATTGCTATTACTATTAATCACTCATCGCATACCTTCATCAAATCACCATATCACCGTGTCACCGCTTTGCTTCTATTATACCTATCATATTTCAGGTTTTGAGTGCCGATCGAGCCATATTCTTTTTTACCATGCTTAATTTTATCACTTCTATCAAACTTTGAAGCATTGACAATACAAAATTTTTCTTGCAGCCTCCCTAATTGTAGTACGTACGCTCCCATTCTACAACCCCACCCCCACTGACAACCTGGCAACATTTTATCCACTTTCTGGAGAGAGTAGCTTATTTGCCTAGCATTTAATTCTCTCTCTCTGATAATTGTCCTTCTTATTAACGTAACATATTTTTAATTGTATTAGTGTTTTGTATACGTATTGTATAAGCTTGTTGTATAGGTATATGTTCTAGTATGCTGCAGTACTCGACTTTAGCATTAACTTTATCATGCATTACTGTTTAATTATAATTAATTAATTATTAGTCTCCTGTTTCCTGCTGTGAAGGTTATAAAACATCCGGATTAGTGACTAATTATTGCATTTCCACCACGGTATTCGCGTAGCTCATTTGCTGTATGCTGGCACTTCGCCTGGCACACCGAGGTTGGCGCAATGCCGCGCTGTATGGCTAATAATTTAACACTCTCTAATGAGCACGCGAACAGTTGGGCGAAATGATGAAATTAATTTCTAGAGGGCATCCTTAAATGGGCAGTATTTTTTTAAAGTGACGCTAAAAACTTGTCAACAACTAGATGGGCCGAATCGATTTTCTCATGAAGGATATTTTATTTAGTCGGTAATGTCTGTATATCTCTTTTAAAATGTGTCTGTGACGTCCCTGACATCATCCCATGAAAATAAAACTATAGTTTTAATTCAGTTTTCTCTCACTGACTATACGCACTGATTAAAGTACTGTTATGTGAATAGCAGCTGCTAAATAATAGTAATTATTCTTTTATTATTTGACATCTGACACAACGCAGAAATCATAAATAGTAATAAAAGCACATACAAGTAAATAGTAAATACAGGTAAATGTATTGTCACGTTAATATATATCATAAATTTAGTAGCAATATTTGTAAAACAGTCCTATGACGAAGTTATTGTCACTTTTGATTTTTAACTTTAACCTTCACCTTTATTTGCTGGAATGCGTGTAAATTTTACGAGAAATCATATGAGGAAATTTAATTGGATGCTGCTGCGAATTCCCGTCGAACGAAAGAACTGACGTCAAATATTCGATCTGTACTTGATAAATCAACGAAGATTAAACGTATTCGCTTAGCACGTTAAAGCGATACCTGTTACGAAATTTGGGAACTTTTTATTATTTTATAGATTATCGGAATTATCCGATTTCTACTGTTTTTTTGTTCAGTATCATATTGATGCTAAACTTATGCTGCGTAGGGATAGAACATTTGAGCAAAATATCATGAAACAGTACAGGTAGCATTGCACATAAACTACCGGTCATAATGCTGACTTACAGTTAGGATTATTACTAATTCATACTGCCAATAGTGTCAGATAACGTCATTATTGCATTCTCGCACGAAAGTAACAGATTAAATGACCCTGTAGGATGCCAGAAAATGACTCGATGAGATGACTAAAGCGATACAGGTTTTGAGTGCTGGATTGATTACAAAAATGCATGATAATGCGTCTGTTACAAGTCACACCGAGTAGTAGATTCGTAACTTAAATTCCTGTAAACATTATTTATATACCTTATAGTTAATAGCGCTGGTAAGGATAATTCGATAGATTTTCTCAAATTGATTTTAAATAGCTTTACTGGATCCCGGTAATAGTTAGAATAGCATAAATTAACAACACAGGGCTAAGAAACATCAAATTCCAGTCTAAGACCCATTGAATACGCTGTACATTAAACACGTAAACTTTTGCGTTATTATGCATAACTCAGTCTCATATATTGTTATTTCCTAATAGTTGCCACATGATTTATAAAAAGTTTAGATAACGACGCTACATAACTTTAGCCACTTCACTAAAACATATACACATACATGTAGTTCTATATGGCTGACGTTCATATTTATAACTGAATTAATTTGCACAACTTTGTTAATCTTCGGACTTTATGCACAGGCCAGCTAGAGCTCTACGAACTCTTCTGGGCAAGTTGAACTATGAACTGAAGATCACTGTTTTCTAATCGGCCACTCTATCCCTAAGCCACGGAGTCCCAACGCCAGATATAACAGTGATTCTGTTTCATGTCACAGAATGATTTAAGCCAATAAATAGTTGGCAAACTGGTCCAAACAAACGTCGGATGAGTCCGATACCGGGAATAGTGGTTTAAGTAGACTAGAAGTAATAGTAATGCAAGCGAATAGTACTACGATCATTTCAATACGTGCTGATTCATATCAACGAATAGTGTTCCATACTTTCTCTTCGTGTCCGCATACGAGTGGATTTTTAAATCATTTAACATTCCTCTGAAATATCATTATTATTGTTGGGATTTTGCTATGACGGGGCGGGTATTATGTCTGGTTTTATTTCTGCATTAATTAAACATTCCTAATACTTCTGTATTACAGATTTGTCAGAAGTTGAGTCATTCAACAAGGACAAGTTAAAGAAGACGGAGACCAAGGAGAAGAATCCTCTTCCCAGCAAAGAAGGTTTGAGAGATATAACGTACAACAGCACAACGAGTGCTGTAGAAGTTACACTTACAACTAATGTTATCGTAAATCACTTTTGTAAATCACTGTTAATTTTTGGACTGATTTTTTTAGGATTTTGGAATTTGCACCGTTTTTGGACCTTCATTTTGCTCACCGGATTGATTTTGTCTCAATAGTACTCGATGTTTTCATTGATGACTGTACAAGTCTAATTGTTGTTGTTGTTGTCAACTTTAACTCATGATAACTGAGGCTTAATGGGAACAACGTGACGTCATTGATTGCGTTGAAGTCGTTTGTGTTTAGAACAGAATCTCAATCAATTTACGAACACTTAGAAAAGTTTGTAAGTGCAGGCTAATACAGCGCCTTATCCAAAGTAAAATTTCAGCAAAATATGCAATCAGTAATTTTAATCAATATGTCCAATCAATATATTCAATAAATCTGCGTCTACATGTGTATGTCTTAATCACTTCTGTGGGTTGCAAGAGTAATCGGTTTTTATTTTGACGCCTGAATCTTTCTTCGTCGTTTTCTTCCTGATGGGCGAATTCAGGTAAACTGTAACTGTAACTCGCTATGTTTCTTACATGAGATATGAAGTAGACACAACTTTAGACATGACTGCCTTGTCTCGTTCATTGACAACGAGATGTTATAACATAAAACATGTACAGCTACATATGTGTTGCGCTGTGTTATTACGCTAGAACTTGTTAAATTTATGTTTTTGCTTAAATTCGAGAGTTTCACACGATGCCAGAACCATCCCTGATGTCACCTTCATTTGCGTACTGAATGTTAATTTAAATCTAGTAACTATTTAAGTTAGTTGAATGTTCAGCAGCTCAGTATGTAGAGCGTCAGGCTGGTTATGAAATATTGAATGTCTGCTCCTTTGATATTGGCTACATCATAGTGGTCAACTGATCAGAGTGTAAATGCTTGGACATACATATCACCAGTTACATGAATACTTTACCAAATTGCCTACATAATAGTTTAAGCTTTTGATATTAAAAGAATCGATATAATCTTTTATGATCATATCCCTATAATGCTTTTTTCAACCTTTAGTGATTGCTTGATCACATATATTTCTTTCTTATTTTTTGCAGCTTTGGAAGCGGAACGCAAGGAAGCCGAGAAGAAATAGCCGTCAGTTTTGTGATCATAACATCTAAAGGAAAGAGTCCAGTAGACTATCGTGTGGCAATAATGTTAAAATCATGTGAACAGACGAATGTGTGAATCATGTGCATTTAATGTGGCCGCTAGCAATAACACTTGCCAACACTTGTACACATTCCAATAGTGCATTTATAAGTAAGATTAATAAAACATCTCGGTGAAAATTCAGTCTACCAAGCTTAACTTCATTTTCAGATAATTAAGTTAACTGTGAAACCAAAGTATGTTGGATAAAAGTCATATTTATCTTAAGGTTTTAAGATCAATTAATTAACTTAATGTAATTTTTTACCTAAAGTTTAATTCAATCAAATTAGTTGAACTATTAATTCGATTGGGTATGACAAATTTTAAATTAACCCACATAAAATGTTATGCTTAGCGAACTATTGGTAATTTTACAAAACACACAGTCGTTACTGAATTATAGCACATAACTTTTGTCACTCGTGTGTTTTGCATTATGGAACACGTTTGTACCATTAAATAATATAAACTATCTACCTTCACTTACTCGTTTGATGTTCTAATTACTGTAAGTGTTGAACTAGAGTAATCGCCCTGCATATTGAACAAGTCATATCTCCACATTTGAGGAAGTTGAATCGTCCATTTTTGAGCCTAGTAATGGAAAACTGGATAAATAATTGTAACAATAATAATTTTAGTTTAAAAAATATATACTATAAATTCATATTAGAGCTTCTAGCTCCACTATGTAAAACTATATAATATATTTAAATATATTATATTTATCTGGATATAGTTTTACTTCTTGAAAAGGTAATTTATATCCGTTTATGCACTCATCTTGATTCTTTCCCTTCTCTCTCTCTCATTATCAATCTGCCTATAGAAAACTCCATTCTACTGAAACCGCTCTTCTTCGTATACATAATGATCTTAGCCTGGCCATGAGTAGTAAACATGTTTCTGCCTTGGTTCTTTTAGATCTCTCTGCTGCCTTTGATACAATTGACCATGGCATCCTAATAAATAGGCTTAAATCTTGTTTTGGCATGTCTAATTCTGCTTTTTCCCTTCTCACATCATATCTCTCATGTCGCACACAATCGGTCGTTATTGGTCAAAATCGCTCTTCAGAACTACCCCTCCTCCGCGGTGTTCCTCAAGGTTCAGTGTTAGGTCCATTGCTCTTCTCTTTATATATCACTCCTCTTAGCTACCTGCTTGCTCAGTCCTCCATAAATTTTCATTTCTATGCAGACGACACACAACTATATACTTTCTTTTCTAATCATGATTCCGATCAGAAACTGGCTCATCTCTCATCCATTCCAGACAAGATTTATTCCTGGTTTTGCGCTAACCGTCTTGCTGTTAATCCCTCCAAAACTGAATACCTTTTAATTGGCACTCCTTTGCAAAGAAGTAAAATTACCAATAACTCTGTTAATTTTCAGAATCTTGTTCTTTCACCTTCTCGATCTGCCAAAAACCTTAGAGTCATATTTGATGAAAACCTCTAATTTAAATCCTATATCTCTTCTGTTTGTCGCGCTTCTTTCTTTCAGATTCGTCAGATTAGGCAAATACGTCCATCCCTTACTAGAAATTCAGCCACTATCCTTGCTAATTCTATAGTTCATTCAAAGCTCGACTACTGTAATTCATTATTACATAGATTGCCTACTTCTTCTCTCAATCGTTTGCAGCACGTCCAAAATTCTCTTGCACGTGTTGTTTGTATGTCCTCTCGACTTCAATTTCGCTCTCGTTCTCTACTTCGCAGTCTTCACTGGCTCCCTGTTAATCAACGCATAAAATATAAAATAGCTCTATTAACTTTCAAAACTCTGTGATTTGGCAAGCCTTCTTACTAATCTGAAATTCTTCTTCCCTATCGACCCTCACGTACACTTCGCTCCACCGATGCCAGTTTTCTCTCTGTTCCAAATATTCTCACGTCATTGGGAAGACGTTCATTTTCTTACGCAGCACCCACAATCTGGAACTCTTTACCTGCTAATCTTCGCTCTTGTTTTTCTCTTTCAACATTCTCTAGCAAGCTTAAGACTTACCTTTTCCCACCATAGACATTATCAATCTACCTTGACTATTTTTTGATCACCGGACTGGCTTTCGTTTAGGACCTTACTTCTCCTCAGCACATTTCTTTCGCAGATTGGTCTGGGTGAATTGATCTGTAGTGATATGTGCTGTTGGGGACGTCCCTGACATCATCCCTGGATGAGGAAACGGACGTTAAACCTTTAATATTATTATTATTATATTTGTAAACCTAAAATTATTATTGTTACAATTATTTTTCCAGATTTCCACTATTAGGCTCAAATGTGGACAATTGTAGTAATTTTACCTTAAATACACATATGTCTGTGCTATCTGTAGGTATATAATTATAGTTGTTATGTCTGGGTCAGTGAAGAATAGACTATCTGTAAACTGCACGTGTCTTAAAAGGCAACTGAGCAGGAATTGAAAGAAGGCATAGAGAAGCCATCTCGGCAGCCTTATTGTTCCCGAGCTATAAGCTACATGGACATTAGGGTACGGATAAGACATAGCCTTTGGTGAACTGAGTAACTCATTACTCAATTGTTTGAGTTTAATTAATGGAGCGTGACTGCGTGTGTTAGAATTTGGATCTTGGACTTGCCATTTTACAAGAGCACTGGAGAGAGAGAGAGAGAGAGAGAGAGAGGTAGGTAGGTACTTGTAGATCGAGCAGTAATGAATCTCTCTCTCTCTTAAAACTAGCGTGAATTCTGTTCTACACCCACTCTAAAAAGATTCGTACATGTATGTTCTAAAAATCAAACATCATGAACTCAATAACAACAACAGCATGAACTTTGCCTAGACAACAACAACAACAACACTATGAACGGTGCCTCGACAACAACAACAACAACAGCAACAGTTTTGACTGTAGATGTCGTCTCCAACTAATATTGAAGCAAAGACGAATGGCCTCTTTAAAAGAAATTTTTGAGGTGAAGTAGGGGCGTCTTCGCCATATAAGCAATGACGCAGTTTGAGTCCCGAAATTCTCCGTACCTGAAAATCAAACTTAGGGGGGTACCGTAAGTTGCGTTTTGCGTCATATGCCAAAGGGGGAAGACGCGTCTGGGGTGAATTGCAATGGTGAAAGTACTTACTGGGGAGTGAGGGTGCAAAATATGCGTAAATTTAAGAAAACAACACAAGTTCTTTAAAGGGCTTTTAAATCTTCCATCGGCTAATTAATTGCTACTTAGTTTTTTCCTTCTAAAACAAAGCAATTGCCTTCTCTTGACTTGGACAGCCGTTTGATGTTTTGACTTTTTTGGCAGCTTGGACAAAGAACTCTAGAAATATAATGCTTATTGGAAGGAGGGAAGCTTAACACTGGGGGGGGGGCAATTTCAGTCCCCCTCCCCTTCCAATACATTTACTATGTATTAAAAGCGGTCAAGCTATAGGCCTATGCAGCAAAGTAAAGCTGACGAGCAAAAATACAATATAAAACAAGGTTATAAAGCAAGGTTTAATCGACGAAGCAAATGGTGAGGCATTATATTTACATTTAATCATGCAATACCAAACTGATAAGATTGATCCACTTTAGGACTTCAATAGCCTGAATCGATTCATGGATTGGAGAGGGTTTTCAGAAATATGATTATAGCAATTACAGTAGGCATTTGTTTTCGGCCTAATCCAAAGATCTTTAAAATAGGTAGATATGGCATGACTGTTGTTTCAGCGATACCAGTTTTGTAACAAGAGCGACTTGATTTCCAGCATTCTCCACTTAATCGAAAGGGTAAACAAAGCCCCTTTGACATATGTGTATTTAATAGTAATTTTCAGATTTATTTCTTGATATTCGGTCTCTAAACGGTTTTAAGATGATGTATTGTTGCGCATTTGGTATACAAATTCCAGAAATCCGGAAACTAAAGAACGGGGGAATGTCCTTTAAGAGATTTGAAATAGAATTTGTTTGCATTTTGTATTATAAAAATATGCATCCAATTAATAGGAATTTTTTTCAAATAATTTTTTATCATAACCATATGTTGGATAGATGTGACGATAAATATGCTCCTAAAGTGTTTCATTATCGTTCAAAAGATTTTAAAATGTTCAAAATCTACATTATTTTATGCCTTTAGATAACGATCAGCTGATATTGTTTACCTCCGGCTATCAAAATTAGTTGTTGGCATCTGTGCAATTCTTGAACTCAATGTTTACAATGGTTGAGATTGCCTTTGACATTTCTATAATTTTTCTTTATTCTATGGCCTAATCCTTTGCACACACACGCGCGCGCGCACAAACTATATAAATAAACAAATAAATAAATAAATAAAAATGTATGTATAGTTAGGAATATGTAGGCCTACTGTATGCTCTAATGTAATATATTATAATTTATATAATCACGCTAGGAAGATAATTTCAAAAAGTAAAACAGTAAACACGCATTATAGTGAATATTCAACCATGTTGATATCTATCACTTTTAAAACCGCATGTTTAATCCGTTAGGCAATTTAGACCATTTTCCGTATAACCATTCCAGTGAGTGTTGGAGATTTTACTCTCAGATCAGCGCGGCCGGGTTTCGAACCCACGAGGGTTCAATTCACCTCAGGATTTGTCATTTAAAACTTCATGACGTTACCCCTACGCTATTTGGACATTCAAATTTAGACATTTAGATTTTTTAAAATTTAGAATTTAGACATACGCTGATTTAGACATTCACTATGCAATGCATGTTTTTATCTACAATACTGACTATAGTCAATATGATAATACCAATAGGCCTTAACTCTGAATGTCTAGAAGTTTAAAGAGCTGACTATGTGGAGAATCACGCAATGTTGTGAAATATTTGAAGATGATACTGATCAGAGGTGAATTTAATGAATTAACTCTCGCAGAATTGGACGACATCTGTTTAATTAGTAATACAGAGTATATAAAATCTCTAAAAAGAATTGATATTGTGGTTGTAGGACCTAGTCTTATGCTAACAAACGTGGGACACTGAAAGTTTAAAATTTCGTTGATATTTGTCATCATAACGTATTTTTTTAAGTTGAAATAGAAGTATTATAGTTTACAATTGTAAAGTAGCGAGATTTAACAGCTTCTAACAAATTTGTAAACAAATAATATTGAGCCAGAGCGATAATGAGAACGTTAAAGAATATTATTGTCTGAAACTACGAATCATTGTGAAAATTGGTAAAAATTGTATTTATTGGTAAAAATTGTATTTGGAGTTTTAATTTAATTAAATTAAGTTTGTAAATTAATCATTTCTAGTTGGTGTTTTAATTTTAATTTGTATGGGTATATGAATTAATATTAAAGTAAGGCAGATTTATGCACTAGATATTCGTTAACGTCTCATTCCTCCTATAAGAATGATGCCTGATATGATTCTGAATTGCATATCTTTGTAAATTTATTGACCTTACAAGATTTAACAAATTTAATTTCATGTGGAGAGTAACAATTGGATTATAAGCAGTGCCGTTTCAATACTGAGTAGACAGGGCTAAACTTCGCGACGTAGAATTTGAATCTACTAAATGAAGAGTCACTTGCTTTAAAGCCTGCGTAGTGAATTAATTGAAGACAAGGGCGAGATCTGGAGTCAGACATCTGCAGGCAGTAGAAAAAATACTTGCATTAAAATGAGCTGACATTGAACTAGAGCCTTTGTATAAATCAATAAGTTGAGCATTACCTCAAATAATAAGACGAGAAAAAGAGTTTAGACAAAGTGCAGACGCTATTTTAAAAATATGGCATAACTTTTGACAATGGGTTACACTTGCCAAGCTTTGAAGAGATGATGTAACATTGACTATTGCTCATTATATGAATAACAGTAGTACATTCTTATCACCTTTGAGATTGATTTTTGCTCTTTAGAATACCTTAACAAAATCTCAAAAGTGCTGTAGATATTATCCCATAAATTAATTGCTGAAAACTTTTATTTATAATTTTTTTATGTATGATATTCTGTAAATTCTGTAATCAACAATATATGATATTGATAAATGTGGTTGACATAGTAGAAGCCATCATCTGACAACTGTGCTGCAAATAAGACTTCCATTTCTATAAATTTTATACTCCCTGGGACTTGTACTGAGGTTATATTATAATTACATTTGATCCGAGTAATAAATATATTCTCTGTACGGTGTTTGTATTTTTATTTTAGAATGGAGAATAAAGAAGATATATTCAAGAGAGACCCAACTTCTCTGATGCAGTATGTATATAAGAGTGTTGAGATGACAACGTCTGACGGCAGAGTGCACGAAGGTTTGGTATACACTGTTGATCCCGTCTCGCAAAGCTTTGTTCTGCTTCATCTCAACGAAAAAAAGCAGCAGGAGCCAGATCTGAAAACTTTTGAGATAATTCTCGGCCATTCTATTCAGTCTGTGATTGTAACTGGCAGGGCTACGTCACGTCATAAAAATTTTATGAAAAAACTCTTCAAACATTCAGCTGATTCTGAAGATATATCGGAAGCTCAATTGGTAGAAAAGCGCCAAGCTGTGCAGAAACGATTGGAAGAGAATCGCATTCCAGTGGAACTGTGGACTGAGGATGAACGTGTCCTGACTGTTAACAACGTTCTGCTTATTCATCCTCCGTACAAACCAGAAAACTGTATCAGCACGAACGAGATAATCTTGCATAGGATCCAAAAACTATTGACTGCTTAAAAATTAAAATAAGAGATCTCCTAAATTAAGTGCTGTTTAGGTCATTTTTAATTTTTTAGCCGAATGCAAATATATCTATGTAATATTGAGTACACATCGAGAGAAAATATTATATAGTAGGCTTTAATTTGCTCATATATTAAAATAAATATTAAGTAATTCATAACTTTATCGATTCTAAAACAGGAAGTGTGAGTAAATTTAGATGATGCAGTTATTCTGGTCAACTAAAATATAGAAAAATTGTCTACAATGTGAACTGAATGATAACGTATATTGCACTTCTTTGAGATTTCATGTATGCTGTATAGTTTTGGAGACATTAATTTTGCGCAGGCTTAGTGAAATTGAAGAATTGCTTCAGAGAGGCTCTGGCTAGCCCTATTTGTTATTACGTCTCAGTTGAAATGCCATAGTCACTTCATGTAGATAAGTTTTGCAAAAATATTATTTTCCATGCACATATAGTTCATTCCCCATGTTGAGCTCGGGTGTGGTTTTGGACCACTGCAGAATAGTGCAACTGCAAATTAGCTGCCGCGTATACTTAAGAGGCGACTAAGGAGTTGGTAAAGCAAGAGCTGAGAAAAGCAGAGGGAACCCGCCTCTTCATGAATTTTTTCCCAAGGATAAAATGGCAGGTAATCCAATATGGACTGAGGAAGGCAACGGGAAACCACCTCAGAAGCCAAATTATTCCCAAGCTATAGGCTACATTAAGGTGTGGATAAGGCATAGCCATTTGTGAAGGGATTAACTCATTAATCGATGGTTATGCTCTCTATAGAGCGTGAAAAGCAGCATGTGAGTATGAATATGTACCTTGGATCTGCCTCTTGGCAGAACACTAGAGAGAGAGAGGAGAGAGAGAGATAATTCATCTATTACAGATCTATGACAATCGAAAATGTGGCTTTAGTTCAAGCAGTCAAATATAATATCGTTAGCATAATGTTGTGCTTTTATTCAAAGCTTAGTTTAAAGTTATTTTCTTGTCTTTAAATTATATTTTTGACTAGGGTAGCACTAATTTGAACCGTGCATCTACTGATCTGCAGCCAAATACCTTACTGATATGGCACTGAAGCACCTTAAAAATATCATAAAACTTTCTTGAAAATAAAATGTTCAAAATTTGTTTCATATATCCGAATTTGGTCAAAACATTTTTTTATATTAATTAATTTGCTGAAGAGTTCTATATTAAAGAGTTATTCTATTACGAAAAGCTTATGAAAAGATCATCATGGTCATCCTGTGAGGTTCAAAAAAGAATGAAAAGATCATCCTGTGAGGTTCTTTTTGAATAATCGCGAATGTCGACGACGGAGTTACTGATATTTCTCTATGAAATTATTGTTATGTCTTATTGAATGTCTTAATATCGTAGGGGTAAAGTTAAGAAGTGTTAAATGACAGATCCTGAGGTGAATTGACCCCTTGTAGGTTCGAATCCTAGCCGCGCTGATCTGAGAGTAAAATCTCAGACATTCACTGGACTGGTTACACGGAAAGTGATCTAAATATGTAGGAACGGTTTAAATATCTTAACGGTTTAAACGTGTGATATTAGAAGTGATAGGTATCATTATAGTTGATCATCTCACTATAATGCATGCTATATGACTCGCCCTGTACATTAAACACATATCCTTCCACCATATGTTTATATTGTCTTGGACTTGCACAGTTTTGATCTCGCTTTCTCTTGTGGTATCTGTGTTCATCATCATGTCATCATGTGGTGTTTTGGTGCCTGTTTGTGCAGAGTCTGCAAGAGACGTCCCTGACGTTGCCTTATGGCGAGGAATCGGACGCTAAATTCTTATTGATTGATTATCTTTCTTGACTGATTGCTGAGTACGGGACCGGCACCATTTAGAATTTATTTGCTTTCTCTTCAGTGCATATTTTTCAAGTCGTTTGGGTGAATCGATTTGGATGAATTGACATGTGATAGGGACGTCCCTGACATCATAGTTATATGAGGAAATGAACGTTAAACCTCCATTATTATAATTATTATTATTAACAACTTTCATTTTTCTTTGAATTTTGATTCTGTTAGGATTAGGAATAACTTATGATAAAATGTTATTTATTTAAGTTCATGATCAGGCGATGTGATAGTGTAAATGTACATTACATATGTAAGCCTTGAGTAGGTAATGCATTAAAATGTTGAAAAATATAAATATCTACCATACGTCTAAATCATTGGCTTTTTTACCACCACACGTAGTATATTTATAGCATTTTAGGTATTACTGTATTTAGCCTATAACATTAATTAAGACAAGCGAGTTTATGGCGTAATCTCATAAACTTATTCCTTATTAGTTAAGTATAATTGTCGTTAAGCTGGTCGATCTATTTCGTGTTCTATTTATTACTATTCTCATTTAATAAGAGTGTTTGAGTGTGAGCTTGACTAGTTTATTTAATTTAGTACCTATTTAATTTTAAATTAAAAATTGCGCATCCTCAGTTTATTAGCATAGACCTAGTGCTACTTCTACTGTGAAAGTAATGAACTCTGTTTCATCTTTTCTTCACTCACAGATGACTATGTAAGAATTAAATGCCAACAATCGTAACTGTTTTCCATCTAACCTAGCAAAGCGTAAAGCGACTAGAGAATAGGCTAATTAACTCATTCCAGTGTGACAGTTTTACGTAATCATTTCACTGCTCAGGCGCTGACTAACACTGAAATGTGAGATGCAGCTTTCACTCAGAGAGTCTCAGAGATAGTGGAGCCAGCTGCCGGGTGACCTCGCGTGATCAGAGTTAGAGGCGGCTGCTAGGTAGATAGAAGGAGGAGTGTCCTGCTGCTGAGAGTTGTGACACGTCACTATGTAGTTGCTCTGGTGATTATTGTCCCAAAACTCTTCACTTCCAGCCTGCGTTAACACACATGTCTAATGTTAGAGCATGTGATATAGGCCTAATTTTCTTCATAATAGATATTTTAATCAATATAGATTCCACATGATATTTTGATATTCCGTCGTAGTAGTTCCATTGACTGTTAAGCTCAGCCAACTCTCGACAGTGTATAAATGACGAATGTTCTGAAGCAAAAGGTTTAAATTGAGCCCTAGTTTAACGTCAGTATCCTGTCTCGAAAGAGTCGAAAGTGTGCCAATGATGGAAAAACTCGAGATTCGAACCATCCAACAACTGATCCTCATTCATACAACTTACAGATTTGCTACCGGCTCAGCCGTAGCTAAAATTGTAGGTCAAGCAATAATAATAATAATAATAGAAATAGTAGCTCAACGGTTGAGTTGCAGCCTTGGACAAGCTGTTGCTCTAGAAGCATGTGTTTTATGTGCATGTGACTCTAGGTTCATGTGTTTTGTGTTTAGGTGGCTCTAGAATCATGTGCTTTATGTGCAGGCGGCTCTAGAATCACGTATTTTGTGTGCATGTTGCTCTAGAATCATGAGTTCTATGTGCATGAGGCTCTAGAATCATGTTTTTATAACAGACAACGTTGAGACGATGACTGGCACAGTGCGCGTTGGACAATTTATATGCCTTTTACCAGCCACTAGGAAGTGCACTGAGAGAGAGAGAGAGAGAGAGAGAGAGAGAGAGAGAGAGAGAGATACTAGCCTGATAGTGAACGCAGAATTCAAGCTGACCTCCCACCACAAGGCTGGAAGGCATGGTCAGGCTGAAGGAGAACCTGTCTGTGGTGGAGTCAGAGGCATAGTAGACGTAGGAGCAGGGCACGTCGTGGTGGGAAATCCAGCTGTCAACGGTGTATCGAATCTTAACAGTTTTCTGGTAGGATATGTTAGCAACACGCACTGTGCCGGTCATCGTCTCAACGTTGTCTGTTATAAAACATGATTCTAGAGCAACCTGCACATAAAACACATGGTTCTAGAGTTACCTGTTCATAAATACATGATTTTAGAGCAATCTGTACATAAAATACATGATTCTAGAGCAACCTGCACATAAAACACTTGATTCTAGAGTTACATGTACATAAAATACATGACTCTAGAGCAACCTGCACATAAAATACTTGATTCTAGAGCAACCTGTACATAAGATACATGATTCTAGAGCAACCTGTACATAAAATACATGATTCTAGAGCAACCTGTACATAAAATACATGATTCTAGAGCAACCTGTACATAAAATACATGATTCTAGAGCAACATGTATTTAAAATACATGATTCTAGAGTTATCTGTACATAAAATACATGATTCTAGAGCCACCGGTACATAAACTACATGATTCTAGAGTTACCTGTTCATAAATACATAATTATAGAGCCACCTGCACATAAAATACATGATTCTAGAGCAACTTGCACAATAAAACACATGATTCTAGAACTGCATTTACATAAAAACATGATTATTGAACTGCTTTTACACAAAACACATTGATTCTAGAACTGCTTTTACATAAAACACATGATTCTAGAACTGATTTTACATAAAACACATGATTCTAGAGCGATTTGGATATAAAAGAAGATTCTACAGCTACTTAATTGGACAGTAAACACATGATTTCTATGCTACCTGGAAATACAGCACATGATTCTAGTCCAGCAAGCAAATTTTGAAACAATTGACACATACAAATCATTACGCCTATGTTATTAATAATTACCCTGTATTATTATAATTAATATTATTTATAAGTAGCTAATTATACATGGTAAGCTATTTATACCTATAAATATATATGCATATTATAATTTTAATTATATTAAGTACTTTTTCACTCTGAACTCTGTCGATGAACCCAGCCAGGGCGCTTGGTTGAGAGAAGGCAAGCCTGTAGACCCTATCCTCGCTGTTCAGAGCGCTGGAAGTCTGACTGGGCTGAGTGTCCTCATCATCAGGGTCCAGGTTCAAATAGGCAGTGGCGTACAGTCTGCATTCAACAGATAGACGTGGCGTACAGTCTGCGTACAACAGATAAACGTGGCGTACAGTCTACGTACAATAGATAGACGTGGCGTACAGTCTACGTACAACAGAGGTACGTGGCGTACAGTCTGCGTACAACAGAGTGACGTGGCGTACAGTCTGGTTCAACAGAGACACGTGGCGTACGGTCTGCGTACAACAGAGACACATGGCGTACAGTCTGCGTACAACAGAGACACGTGGCGTACAGTCTACGTACAACAGAGACACGTGGCGTACAGTCTACATACAGCAGATAGACGTAGCTTATAACCTGGACTTAAGCAAAACATGCACACGCGTCGATAGTCTACAAAAAATCTAAAATTAGATAGGCTATGTCGAATAACATTATATAGGCCTAGTCTACATAGAACATGTAGTTCGATTGAACCCAAAAATTACAACTTAAGTACTAACGGTATTTCTGGTGGCTCGTCCTGGTTGGATATAAAGCGAATGGAAGCAATGTCCAGTCCATTCCTATCCACAACAAACTTAATGCTCTTAGCTTTGTTGGATTTGGAACTGGCCTTGTTCTTGGCTGACGCTGCTGCCACCGACTCTTTAGCCTTCACCAGAACACTCTTCAATGGCTTCTCACCACGGGTTAGAGAATGATTTTTATCTATCTTTTACAACAAGCAATATATCACCCAGTAAATCAATGTATCAGTTAATAATGTATTAATCAATAAAAATGTATTAATTTATAAAATAAAACATTGAACAGCTTAATTAAGCAGGTGAGTCATGAAGTCAATTAGGGGTTATTGGCCACAAGAATACAGATTTGGTACGAACTTCTTTACATTGAAATGTCATTGCTGTTCGGCACGAGAGCATATTGAACCAGCCATTAAGCACTCCAGGAAAAATATTTAACTTAGCCTATAAGTGAGAATTTAATACTATGTCATCTAAAAAAAATGCACTACAGAGAGAGAGAGAGAGAGAGAGAGAGAGAGAGAGAGAGTTAGTGAGTGAGTGAGTGAGTGAGTGAGTGAGCGAGCGAGCGAGCGAGCGAGTGAGTGAGTGAGTGAGTGAGTGAGTGAGTGAGTGAGTGAGTGAGTGCTTTCGCTTGCTCATAACCTGTGAGCAAGCGAAAGTGAGGGAAATTGAGCGAAAGTAAACGAAAGTGAGTGTGAGTGAAAGTTCAATAATAAAAGTATGTTTCTGTCACTTCTAAAAGTATAATTAATCAGTGCCGAGATGAGCAAATAAACGATGTGATGATAAAAAAAAGTGAGCTAGAGTGTGTGTGTGTGTGAGAGAGAGAAAGAGAGAGAGAGAGAGAGAGAGATAGAAAGAATAAGAAAGATACTGAGAACAATTTATAGAGAGCTAGAGAGCTTTGGTATATCAGGTTTACAATCATCAGATGCTAATCAAGAAGCCCTTATATCGCTCAACCTTTGCGCTGGTCCCGGGGTGCAGCAGGGCGCTGGACGACAGATGCTCACGACTGCGCGTGCGCTGAAACACGCCCAGTCCGTCGATGTCGTGATTCGAGTAGATCTCCAGGATAGACCTGATGGAGGTCGTGCGAACAGGCGTTGCCAGGTGTCTGTGTCCTGACGGCTTGGAGGAGCTACCTCCATGCCTATCGTCCTGATCGGCCTGCTCGACACGGATTATAGCCTTCGGAGGCGAGCCTGCAGCAGGGGCGGGCTTCGAGGTGGCCGGCACGTCGGGCTTCTTCACTTTATGAGCAGCGGCGGAATGAGATTCATCTGCAGAGGGTACTGTGAGAAGCTTAGGCGGTTGCGCATTAGTCGATTTAGCATTTTCCATCCTATTCCTCATCGCATCGGATTCTCTTAACTGAATCAAAGTTACGATGCCATTCAAATCGTTGTCCAGGGTCAATCGTCCGGAAGTGGTTAATCCAAAACGATCATGGTCGTAGTATTGCTTATCTATGGATAAATGATCTGCAGGTCTTGACTTGCTGAGGTTAGACATTTAATACCATACTACTGCATAACCTGTTCAGATGTTTCTTCAGTAGAATAACTGTTTCTGATGGTTACCAGCCATTTGCGATTTTGTATTTTATTAGTTGTTTCTACAGTTTAAAGTATTTGCATACTCATTAGATTTGCTGTTTTTTAAATACTTAGACAGAGTTTAAATTTTATATAATGCTACAAAATTAATTAAATACATGTATACAAAATTTAATATCAAATATTTGTACACATACATGTACAACAATATTCAGAACTAAATAATTTTCGTTGGAACATTGTAATTATAACATAGGACAGACAGTCTTTGAAGAAAACATTTAACCATGAGATTATTCTGATTTTCTTTACTTCTTAACGGGACTGTATGTATAAAAATTAAATAATTAGCTCTTCTATTAAATCAAAGAGCTGTAATTACCTGTAGTGTTAATATGTATTATTATGCCGTGATTATAGAGTGTAATTATGCCGTAGCGATTAAATTTCATTATATACGGCTTACTCTCTAAAATGTTTTACTCGGCGAATGACAGAGCCGTAGCGTTAATATTTATGAATTTAAAATATGACACTGTGCAAAAGTTAAATACATCTAGACAATATACTCGCCGTAGAATTATAATGTTGAAACGATAGAGTTGCAATGAGCAAGTACCTATTTAGGAATTATACTTATATAGTAGCTATTTAGGAATTATAATTAGCTAGTAACTGTTTAGGAATTATAATTAGCTAGTAACTGTTTAGGAATTATAATTAGCCAGTAACTGTTTAGGAATTATAATTAGCTAGTAACTGTTTAGGAATTATAATTATGACCCTTTGACGTTCAGCGTCAACCAGACGTCTGTCTGGAAGACGTTCATCATATCTAATATAATAAGACAGAACTGGCTTATTATATCAGATAATTATGTACCTACACTTACATGCCTAATTTATATATATATATATATATATATATATATATAACCTATATTAATATATACATGTAAATATAATATATATAGTATATATATATATATATATATATATATATATATATATATATACATAGGCTATACTCACTTTACATGTATATATATATATTAGGCATATAAGTGAAGATAAATATCTAAAATAATAAGCCTTATATATCTATATATATATATATATATATATATATCTACAGTATATTTATATAGACCTATATATGTATATATATATATATATATATATATATATATATATATATATATATATATATATATATATATATATATATACAACACGGCAATGATATTTGTGAATGAGCTGCGACAGCGCTACAGGGACGACACGATAGATTATACGATATATTTACGTATATATATATATATATATATATATATATATATATATATATATATATACAGTATATATATATACTAGATATTGTATTATATATATATACTTTATATAATAATATTGTATATAATAACTTGCATATCATGTTGATAACTGATAGCTAGAAGGCAAAAGTTTATATTGAACGTGGACATTCATGTAGATATATTTAATATTTATATTTGGACATAAACCTAACATCGATGTTCGATTCCTGGGTAAGATCAGAGAATAAATTTCAGGCATCCAAGCACCGATATCATGTACTATAGCCTATAAAATGTCCAAGTCTTAACCACGTGGTATGAAGTGTGATAGATATCATCACTGACGATCATGTGACTCATATTTGTGTTTAACCTTTTAACCTTTAAACGAAATTAGGTAAACATTTATGGAAAATTACTTATAGAAACTTCAATATGTGGTTGTTAATATATATCTAATGGCGTATGTTTTTGTTTTTTGTTGTTTTATGACGTTAGGTTAGGTTCTCAAAGAAAGATCATACTAGTCCAGTGGTGCACAATTCCGTCTGGCTCGAATTTACGATGCATAAGAAAGCAGAATACAAGACTAAGGATTGACGAAACAGAATAAAATAATAAAAATAAGCCTTGTAAGAATAATGGAGTCTCTTATATAATTTCACTTTAGGTTTTTCATTAAGGTTTATTGGCCTTTATTTTCATATAATTTATAGTAATGCCGTCACCAATATTAACGAATAATAACGACCCATCCCTTGGGAGCTTCTTTTTATTCTATGAGGGTGACCTGCGCGTAAGCGTCGCTTCCTTCTGTAACCCTTCCATGGACGGAATCTGAATTTTGGACTTTAGCAGTTTAATCGGATCTTATGCGTTTAATTCTTCAGCCTATTGGCACTATTGGCTTCATATACTGTTTAATGTCATGGATGACCGTAGGACTTTTTTGCCGTTAAGTATGATAGCATGGTCAAGTATTATAGAATGATGTGAGGCCATCCTCTTAAATATATTATCGTGAAGTTCAATCATGCAATTACTAACTGCTGTAATTAATGCACTCGAGACTATTTGACAGACTCTCTCTATACCCTTCTGTCTTAATTTGTCTCTCTCCTCTTTCTATCTCTCTCTCATTTTCTTAGTCTGTTTCTCACAGTATACCACACACACACACATACACACACACACACACACACACATATATATATATATATATATATATATATATATATATATAAATCAATAAGAATTTCACGTCCGGTTCTTCGCAATAAGGCAATGTCAGGGACGTCAATATATATATATATATATATATATATATATATATATATATATATATGTGCGTGTGTGTGTGTGCGTGTGTGTGTTTATGTATCACCTGCATAGACTATCACGTTACCACGTTACTGAACAAGAGTCCATGATATACGACTGATTACTGATATTGAAGGGATATGTACTGCAAGTGCCTCAACAAGGCCTTTATTTCCGTTCATACGCTTTTCACTTTCTTCACTTCTGTCGTTGATCAATAGTCATGTAGCTCGTGTCGTATGCGCGTGAAAATGAATAAATAAATAAATATTTACGATTGTGAAATAGTGGAACTCATAAAAATAATAAACGAAATGAATATCAACTTCATACAGTGAATTACAAATTTATTTTATTATTCTATATTTAAAACGATAAGTGTAAATTAGAGGAGCAATAGGGTTCAGAAGAATTATAACTAACGCTCGTCAATAAATAACATTATTGATGCAAAAGCACAGTTCTATCCTACACTAAACAAGATCTTAAAATCAAAATTGATATATATTCGTAGTCTGAAACGAAAGATTATAATTGGTTTAAAGTTACCGTTCGTTAGTTATCATAAATTTATTCTGCTGCAGGACTAATAGTAAAAGATAATATGCTATAACCACATGTTGTAGACTACCTGGTTAAGAACGAGCATGGGCAGCAAAATGCTGGCCTATTCGATACAAGTGTGATTGATACGTGCAAGGTTAAAGATTTGAAAACCAGCCGAACTGCATATGACTGGATACACTATATTGCGGGAACATGATGCATCCAGTTACAATATGTTAAAATGATGCACTGATATGCAGAGCGTTAAAATGATGCACTGAGATACAAGGCGTTAAAATGATGCATTGAGTTGTAAGGCGTTAAAATGATGCATTGAGTTGTAAGGCGTTAAAATGATGCATTGAGTTGCAATGCGTTAAAATGATGCAGTGAGTTGTAAGGCGTTAAAATGATGCATTGAGTTGTAAGGCGTTAAAATGATGCAGTGAGTTGTAAGGCGTTAAAATGATGCATTGAGTTGTAAGGCGTTAAAATGATGCACTGAGATACAAGGCGTTAAAATGATGCACTGAGATACAAGGCGTTAAAATGATGCATTGAGATACATGGCGCTAAAATGATGCATTGAGTTGCAATGCGTTAAAATGATGCAGTGAGTTGCAAGACGTTAAGATGATGCATTGAGTTGCAAGGCGTTAAAATGTTGTATTGAGTTGCAAGGCTTTAATCTTAGCTTATTCAAATAGGAACGCGAAAGGAACAAGAACCTTCCAGTGAAGAGAACAATTCTTTAAAATGACGAAGCACTGGAAACAGCATCGCTGTATTACGTTATGATCTACTGGTACAATAGAATTAGAAATTACAAATAGTCATTATCAATTACAATCAGATATAAATAACTGAATTTCGTTTTAACAACAGAAAAGAGAAATTCTATAAAAATTAGTAAAACAAATACGTTAAATGAACTGCTTTAGAATCACATCGTCGCCTAATTCCAGTGTGCCTAAATACATCAATGATGAGCTAAATGTTAATAGAAATGCCATCCGTTAAAATAACAGTAAAATCAAGATTTGAACAAAATTTTGGCATATTATATATATTATAAAAGAATGACACGTAGCAAAACATAGCAAAACAAACATTTTAATAATGAGCTGTAGTAGCCAAGTTTTGAATGAACTATTGAATTATAAAACAGACTATGACTGAATTCTCTTGAAGATAATATATCTGCAGAATTTGAGAGAAAAAGTAGAGAAATGACAGAATATAAAATATATATAAAATTACATATAATACGTGTATATGCAGTGCGGCTCAAGAATATGGCCTACCGTAGGAAATATGATCAATTTTCAAAAGATTCCCGATTGTGTTCAAAAATTCCTTTTACGTACTGTATATGTAGATTTGGAATGTCTACATATCTCAGTTAAATATTATTTTAAAGCTCAAGAAATTAATTGATCAAAGCTTGAAATTGATAAACATAAACTCAACTTTCGAACGTCCTGTTCTTACTATATTATCAATGACTTCAATGCTTGATTGCCATCGTTAAACAAAAGTCAGAAAAAGTCAGAGAGGAGCCAATATTGCAAATACGAATGCTAAATATACATGTACATCCAGATCAAATTGTTGGAGAAAATAAAATTTCAACCTTCCTGTCATCATTTTATTACAGCGAAAACATTTTAGATTAAAACAGATTTCTGAATTTTGTAAGAATTTTCATAAACATATCGTTGTATAGCGTACTCCTTAAAACAGACATGCGTGAGTGCATAAACATGCTAATGCAAGCTTACATTTAGCATAAAAAGTTTCACAATCTACAGTTTTAAAGAAGGCCTTCCGGTTAGGCCTACATTACACGGTATTCAAGCAAAGACCAAAACGTCCAACGGATGTTGTGGCAAAACATAATAAGTAAAAATAAGCATATTTTCATAATATGAAAATATGCTTATTTAAAATTTATTTCGTATTACTTGTAGTCATGCTATATATTATATAGCATGACTACAAGTAATACGAAATAAATTTTAATATGGCGAATGCTAGATAAGATATCCTTGTCTTATTCAAAATGTCTAATCCACAATAAAGCCTAACGGCAAGGCAGTTGCCCTACAGCCATAATATGCTCATAACTAAAAGAACATTCATTTTCTTAAGCTGGGAAAACCGAAGCTGGGAAAACCGTTTATACGTTTGTGTGAAATAACATCCCGTCAGCCAACTATTCTGAACGTCAAAGTTCATCATTCTCCACAAATCGCTGCAACTAACTTCATCATTAAACCTAGAACAATAATATCACCATATAACTTGAGAAATATAACAGGCTAATCACAAATAATTAAAGGCAATTCTGCTTCTAGGGGTGACCAACGTTGTCACTGCCAAACTCTACAAGGTCAAGGTTAAGGTCAAGGTTACCAGTCGTCCTTGGTGACATAGATATAGATGCGAGCGACAGCTGTGCCGAAGAAGACTTCGTCGTTGTTGGCGCGGAACTCTTTGCTGTAGATATTCATGTCCAGCTGCAGCTCTATGTCCTGAGGTCCCTCCACCTCCCTCAACAGCTGAACCACCGCTTCGTTCTCTTGTACCTGTAACAACAACAACAACAACAACGGTTGAACGACTGCTGCGTTCTCTTGTACCTAAAACAACAACAACAACAACAGCTGCACAACTGCTTCGTTCTCTTGTACCTGTAACAACAACAACAACAACTAAGAATGAAAACTATGTATACATGCGGTTATCATGTGTTTAACTATACGGAGAGAAAAAAACATAGAGAAGCCAACTTGCCGTTATTACTGAAAACAGAAACGCATTTAATATAAGCCACTTTTTTCTTCGAGTACATTGCCAAATGGCAGGTCCATGACATATAATTCTTCCAACTAATGCTAGCCTCAGCCTTCCTATTTTTCTCTATATATGAATCTGTTATCTAATCATCCAAACATCCCTAGTCTTGGTCTACCTCTAACACTTTTCTCTGGTATTCTACCTTTCATTACAAGTTTAGTAAAACCACACCCCTTAAAATATATTCTGTCCAGTTCTGTCTATTTGTTATCACTTATAAATATACTTATAAATACAGAATATACATAATTGGCATAGGAATTATGGTAATTAATCGATTATAATCACACTGAAAGTAATTAGAGCACTAAGGAACAGCGCAAAATCATAAGCGTTGAATGTCCGACTCATTATCCAGCGGCGATATCAGTGACGTTCCAGCCAATATAAATATGCCATGTCCCATATCAATTTCTCCATCTCAATGATTTTATAAAATAAAATTTATTTCTAATAAAATTACTGCACACAAAATATCACATTCATCTGCAGATCTCTCTCTCTCGATTGCTCTAACAAGTGGCTGGTCCAAAGTACATAGTCATACTCACACTCTGCCTGCATTCTCAATATACATAGAGCAACAGAATTGAAAGCCATAGATCAACAAGTTAACTCTTTATCCATGCCTTGTAAATCCTGTAGCTTGGGAAAAATATAACTTCTGAGGTAGTTTCCCGTTGCCTTCCTCAGTTCTTGCTTAATCGCTTCGTAAGTCACATGCAGTTAACGGCTGGTCTATTCTACCATTCTATACATCTGTAGATCTACGATTAAAGATAAAGATCTAGATTATTACCTGATTACAGATCAAAGATCTAGATCAAAGATCTGATTAAAGATCTAGAGTATTACCTGATTGACGTTGAAGAAGGACCTGTCCACCCTGGACTGACCCGTGAGGGGGTCCTCAGATTTCATGACCTTGAGATCAAACACGAGACGTCGGTAGGGGGATAAAGGGCCCCTCATCGTGAATAAATCTGCGGGTATCCGGATTTTGCTGGGGAAGGTTATGAAATTGGTTGAGTAGGACAGGGGGGCGTAGAGACACTCGACGTCACCTTGTGGACAAAGGTAGGTCTTCCTCTGACATTTCACGTTGCTGATATTGAAATCAATCAATCATTTGTTATTGTATTACAACCAGTCATTATAGCAATAACATTAATGCATAGAAATCAATCAATTTTAATTACAAACTCGATTCTGGCATTGGTTGGAAGAGTCATATCAGATGAATTTACCGTTAGAGAGTATACATGTAGGCAGAGACTCTATATCAAGTATATAGCATCATTATGTAAAGAAAGACTATAAACAAAGCAATGTGGACAACCGAGAAGAACAAAAAGTTGCGATGAATGAAACGAAGTCTTTAAAGATTATTGTTGTGTATACATAAACAAAATTGAAAACAGCTAATTGAATCCTACATCATAATAAATTACTTCAATAGGTTACAACACAATAGGAATTATTATACACTAAAACCAGCAACAAATTTGCATATTTCTAGGAATGAGACTTGATGAAAGTCCGTAGCTGAAAAGATTAATTTCGTCAGATTCCGCTATCTTTTTATACGAAGACAAAAGAAATGTTAAATTCACACAATTGTGCCATCTCTGAGAGTCCCAGGATAAAATGACTCGTTTGATTTTTATTCAAATGACAGATGTGATATAAATTACTGATGTATTTATATTGGTTAATAAATCTATATGATATCATTTTTGATAAGTCTGCATGACATCTATTTTGATAAGTCTGTATGATATCATTTTTGATAAGTCTGTAAGATATCATTTTTGATAAGTCTGTATGATTTCATTTTTCATAAGTCTACATGATATCATTTTTGATATGTCTGTATGATTTGCCTTTAGGGTGAAGAGATTTGTTTCCTTTTTGGGTTGACTCTAATAAATATGACTCTATATTTCATTTAACTTGATTTTTAATTGCCTAATCTGGTAACCGTTCGGAAAATAATAAATTTAAATGCATGGGAGCTATGCTAATTCTCACAATTTAAAAGTCTGACGCAGGAATGCAACAAATAGATATTTTATTATAGCAGACTATTAAACCTGTTTCTGTTGTTTAGTATGGGCGCCCTGACAAAACCTTTAGGGCAATCGACGGACTGACATTTATGGCCCCCTCTGGTGTTGATACAGATATCGTTAGCCCCTCTGCAGTTGGCAATCCTCATGGCGCATTCGTTAACATCTATTTAAAATTTAATAAAAGAAAACTTAAATTTACGAATACATTAATTAAGAATACAGGCCCTATTATAATGTTGTCGCATTAATCAAACACATATATTCTGAACATGACCTACTTTAAGTCTTCAGCGGCAACCGATATAAAATCATCGATTTATCAATTAATAATTAATATATAATTAATAAATCAGTGAAAAATCGATTCATCCAAGTCAATCGCTTTAAATCATCTACAAAATATCACTGGTCATTAAATAAAGAATTGGTAATCATATGAGAATCTCACTGTGGCATTAAAAATTAACTACAATACATAAGTGCATCTACTGTTATTTTTACAGACCCTTTTCCAAATTTTATATTCCTGCAATTTATATTATATAAAGAGTTAAAAATATAGTGAAATACAATAGCAATAAAATCTCTAACATCCACTCTAGTCTCTAGTGGTGCAAGTCGCTATATTGGACGTAATACAAACAACACAAAATTAGAAATCAGGTGTACGAGAGTAAGCCAATCTCAAAACCATTCTTTGGTCCATTTCACTGGACGAAATGTTCGGAGATGTTCATTAAATTGCTCAGTGCTATCGACAAAGAAACACCTATTTTAAATTTCCTGGCTAATAACTTACGACGTAATTCCATTCTCATTAACAATTTGAAATTTCTCACTAATCGTCTGAAAACGGCGAAGCTATATCTCTACCACTGCCAGCGCTATCTGGTGAGAGGTGTTTATCGGAACCAAAAATAATAATAACGATAAGAAATCAGAACATACAAAGCCTACACATCACGGAAACATCATATCAACGAATATAAATCCAAGAAACACATGAACAACGTAAATCATTACATTCATTACATTACATTCATTCAATTCAATCAGTCATTCATACATTCACTCATTCATACATGCATACAATACATTATATTCCAAACTCAATAAACCAAAATAACAAAAAACACAAAATTCATTAAATCCAAACTATCTATGACTTCATTAAGTCCTATCTATGAATTCATTAAATCCTATCTATGAATTCATTAAATCCTATCTATGAACTCATTAAGTCCTATCTATCTACGAATTCATTAAGTCCTATCTATCTTTGAATTCATTAAATCCTATCTATGAATTCATCGAATCCTATCTATCTTACCCTGGCAGGTGACACCGTCCTCGCTGAGTGTGTACCCAGGAGGACAGGCGCAGATGTAGGACCCGTGGGTGTTCTCACAGCGACCCAGGCACAGCTGTATACCCTTCTGTGCCGCCATCGCGCACTCATCCGAGTCTAATAATCCACGAATCAATCAATTAGTCTCATTTTAACAAGAATATCAGTTGAACTGGTGGTAGGCCGGCAAGTTATCTGACGGCAGATTTTTATGTGCAAGGTTCAACTCAGTACCTGCTGGATCACTGACATGTCTTCGAGATATGAAACTTATGCTAAATTTGGCTTTAGCTTTAGCACACGCAATTGATTAGCATACACACTAAAATTCATAATGCTCATCTATCCATAACACATTATTTAATATTGTAAAGAACTCGTGGCCTTGGTTCAATTTCTTTTCTCTATGCATTATTTCGAATCTACACGTA
This sequence comes from Enchytraeus crypticus, assembly GCA_905160935.1. Lineage (NCBI taxonomy): Eukaryota > Metazoa > Annelida > Clitellata > Enchytraeida > Enchytraeidae > Enchytraeus > Enchytraeus crypticus. The sequence continues at coordinate 885,877 of CAJHZI010000466.1, forward strand.
TATGATACAGAAGTTATGGTATATTGTACTGTTAAGTAGTCCTTGACCTTCACATGGGATTACGAAAGCAAAGTTAAGTTCATGTTTTCTCACAACTTTCAGAGAAAAATTTCATGACACTCGAGACATATATTTACAATTATTATTCGGTGCTTTTAAAAATATAATACATCAGCTAATATCCTATGCTATGAGAGATATTTTACAACAGCTATTATCTCATGTTATTAGAAGGTTTATAGTTCAGACTGTTCAGGTACACAGAAGGTACAAAGAAGGTACAGAAAAGGTACAGAAGTCCTACCATCACAGGTTCTGTTGTCTGAGGATAGCGCATAGCCCTCATTACACGTGCACTCAAATGACCCCCACGTGTTGGTGCATCGGTGCTGACACATGCCTGGCCTAGCACATTCGTCTATATCTAGACACACACACACACAAACACATATATATGTATATATATATATATATATATACATATATATATATATAAGTGACATATATATATATATATATATATATATATATATATATTATATATATATATATATATATATATATATAAGTGACAGGTCCAAATTACATACCTATAATTAATCAGAGTCTGTTTTCACACACCAATAGTAAGCTAATCATTATCATCATCATCATCATCATCCCTTGAATCCCAGTTTAACCAGGGTCGGGATACAAATAGACTGTCTCAAATCCTCTCAAATCCAATAGTAAGCTAATACCTTTACAAAAGGCTATGCCTTATCCATACCTTCCTTACATGTATATCTTATAGCTTGGAAAAATGACTTTTAAGGTGGTTTACTTTTGCCTTCTTCAGATGCTGCTCAGTAGCCTCTTACAATATCAAATATAGTTCACGGTTATTCGGATATTAGAATCATATGACAATGAGTTTCCATGGACATTCTTGTAACGGCTATCATAGAAAGATTACCAGATTCTTTCATTGTGTTTTTGAATTCCATTGCTCCTGCTTTAGTTATTAGAGTTGACTTTAGAAAAAACTAGATCTTTTCGCTGTGTTTATTTTTAGCCTTAACAGAACACGCGCATAGTTGCATTGTTAATGCCGTCCGCCTTAGAAATATATATATTTTGCTACCATATAACATCAATTACAGTGTTACTGTCGTCCATAACAACGTAGAGCACTATTGAGACAAATCCAAGCCAACAACAAAAAGAAGCTCCAAACATCGCAAATTCCACATTCAGAAACCAGTCCAAAGATAAAGGAAATTAAAGAAATGGAAGGAGTTTAACGTGCTGGTCGCAACTGTTATGTGAAAACGTAAACACAAGTATAAACCTTTGCAGAGCAGATTGCTTCCGGACCTTTCTTCCATAAAGCCATCCCTACACACACATCTGTACGAACCGTGTGTGTTCTCACATCGAGAGTTCTGACCGCATATCTGAGGATCGTACACACACTCGTCCTGATCTGTAGCGAAAACATAAAGCTAAAAGCTGGTAAAGCTAAGGTTAACTTCAGCTTCCTCACTCGAAAGCGATGTTAGTGACGTTGAGCTCTACAGTACACAGAGCTGTACAAAGCTGTACAGAGCTGTACAGTACACTCAGCTGTACAAAGCTGTACAGAGCTCTACAGTACACACAGCTGTACAAAGCTGTACAAAGCTACACAATACAAACAGCTGTACACACAGCTGCTTTCACAGTTAACCGACTGCAATTTGACCCACTGCTGCCATTTTATCAGACATGTGTGATACCAATTCGATAATTAATTTAGCCCATGCACATAACATATTCAGTACAATATAATGATTCTTCCAAGCTATATAGGCATATATAAACAGTTGTGAACATTTGATAATATGCTGACAAATAAACTTTACCATCTGCCATTTCGCAAAAGTTACAGTGAAAGCAAAACGCATTGTACGTACCGTCACAGGATTTAGTGAGATGATTGACCTGGTACCCTGTAGGACACTGACATTGGTAGGATCCGGGACGATTGACGCAATCCATCAACACTCCGGTGCAATCATGAGCTCCTGTCCGACATTCGTCGATATCTTAAGAACAGCATCACACACAAAAGACATAAACACGTAGTAGTAAGCATACACAGAGGCATAAACACGTAGAAGCAAGCATATACAGGGGCATACACACGTTGAGGCAAGCATATACAGAGGCATAAACATACAGAAGCCAGCACACATACAGACATAGATACACAGAGGCAAGCAAATAAATTGTAGTGCAAACGACGAATAGTTTATTTTACTAATTTCACTAGATAAGCCATTTCATTGAGCTGATTCTGAGAGTACCTTATAAGCAGAAATGAGAAACTCGCGGTGTTCTGGTAAGTGTGTTGCCAAAGCATACTGATGTGTTCAACTATACGTGTTCTGATGTGGACTGATGTGTTCTGATGTGGACTGATGTGGACTGATGTGGACTGATGTGTTCAACTAGAGTTATATTTTATATTATACATGAAAGACACCCTTAATCGACTAAATCAATCTATAACCACAAGATTACTAAACTAAAGCAATCTAAAACTACGAAATCATCAAATTAATAGATTAAACCAATATAAACCCAAAAGACCAACAAACAAAAACACACACTCTCTCTCTCTCTTAGTGCACTGCCCACTGGCAGGTCCATGGTATATAACGTCTTCACTCTTCTCAGAGAAGAGAATAGACGGCCCTTGTTAACTTTTAATAGAACTTTATTATTTATTGCTGACAGATGTTCTACGATGTTTAGGGCACATGTCAGTGCTTTCGTGACCTTTGTGTCCTTTTTCACTTTATCTCATGTATTACTTGCGTATGATGTAACCTAAAGTGAAATAAATATGATTCAATTCAATCTATGCAGCATATTTCTGTATCAAGTGCTGGTGTCTTGCATGTGACCGTCTCGAATCCTGATAATTACCCCGCATGTTGTTGTCAATTAATTAAATAAATTCAAAAAACAAGATACGAACCGTCACATCTTGTTCCGGATTCATTTGGTTTATACCCAGGACTACAGGTCAGCCTGGAGACGCAGGAGTAAGACCCGACCTGATTACGACATTCCTGATCCGGGTGACAAACTTCCGGTCTCTCTACACACTCATCGATATCTGCCCGAAAATCAATCAAAATAATTCATAGTCCGAAAATAAATCAAACTTATTTATAGTTCGAAAATCAATCAAACTAATTTATAGTTCGAAAATCAATCAAACTAATTTATAGTTCAAACGATTAATAACATTCTATTTACAGATCGAGTTTCTTCGTTCATTTCCTCATATGCCAGAAGTAGTTGTTCTCGTTTGTACTATTATTACTCTAAGCAGTTCATGATTGATCATAATAGCCGACTTCAATAAAGCAAAAAGAAGAAAAACGAATAATATTCCTGCTACCCTGTAGCTACGTTTCGTAGTCCATGATAACACACTAATCTGCTATGTGATCTCCACTAGAATTCTCAAGCAGAAGAGCCGCTTAGTAGAAACATCAATAATTCAATGCCACAGACCGCATACGTCTAAATACACCGTAGATATGTCGATTCTATCTTCATAAACAATTATCTTACAAATATTATTTTAAAAATTTCCTCTTTAGTAATGTTTCACAAAGCGATAAGGTAAGTTTCTTCTTAAATAGTTTTAAATAAATACTGATTCAGTTTCGAATTCATGAACCAAGCAGCAACCACTCCGAGCTTTTAAAAATAAGGGCTTGTCTAACTATTAGACTAACGACTACATACTTATAAAATATTAAACTAGACTCCACTAGACCCATTATCATTCATAGTTTCAGTAAAAAAGAACGAGATCAAATTTATTGCAGACTATTTCATACCTACGCAAACTCCAGCGGCGTTTGGCTTCATTCCCCGAGCACATACAACAGGATTACAGTTTCCGTTGTCGTAGTCGAGTCTGTATCCAAGAGGACAAACCTTTGTGACGCAGCGGAATGATCCGGGTAAGTTCTTACACTCCCGGGCAGGGTCACAGTTGTGCGTCCCTAGCCGACACTCGTCGTCATCTAGCATATATATATATATATATATATATATATATATATATATATATATATATATATATATATATATATATATATATATAACTAGGGTTGGGATACGAATAGACCTTCTCAACTCCTCTCTGTCACATTCCATATCATCAGTCAATCCTCTACAATCTCTTCCATTCGTTTTACACTATTGGGCAATCATTCTCATTTAAACATACTCTCTGACCATATTTTCTTAGCCTCAATTTTACTATTTATTATTGATAATATTCAGTGAAGCTCATCTAGATTACCTCAAATTGTATCTCAGATAGCCAGTAGTGTGCAAACTTGTTGAATCAATGAATTGCTGGAAATTAACTATTTACATGCTAAATAGACTGCTTTCCTTAAAGCTGCTAGACAGAGAGACAGAGTAAGACAAAGACAGAGAGAGAGATACACAAAAAGAAAGGAATAAAATAATTTATGTTCTATTAAATGTATCCATATAGAGACAAATAAAATTATAACATCATTATGTTTCCTTGAATCCCAGTTTAATTGGGGTCCGGAATACACAATTTTACAGCAATGTCTGGAGCTCAGGTCTCACCAACTTTGTGATGTTGGCATAGATCTTAGTGGTACGTCGCCATTGACGACAAGTACAGTTCACGATGAGTCTAATCTTGAGCAACCCGGATACCCGGATACGTTAAATATAATTATATCAATTACATTAAATTGCATCAAACAAACACAACCCATCAAATAGTAAGTAATATGAAACCACAGAATAAACCCGGCCCTATGTACTTCAAGAGCACAATACTCTGCCTACCAGATCATCGTAGTCAAGAGCCAATAAAAGATTTTCTCTCTCTAGTGTTGCGCCAAGTAGCTAGTCCAAAGTTCATATTCATACCCAGAGCCTGTTTTCACACTCTCTTCTGAGCACTCCATAGATCGATAAGTTAATACATTTGCATAAGACTATGCCCTACTCATACCTTATATAGCTTTTAGCTTGGGAAAAATTGGCTTCTGAGGAGATTTATTGCTATCTACATCAGCTTAATAATAATTTCGATTTTGAATAAATAGAAGTACTCAAAAAATACAATTTCCTAGCAATATATACTACAACCTTTATCAATGTTATTATTATAATTATTTTCGACATAGTTTTAATTTTAGTTGGTTTTATAGTAGTATGTCATCTATGCAGTCCTGTGTGTGCTGATCAATGATGATGATGACGGTGGTGGTGGCGATGATGATGATAATAATGATGATGATGATGATGACGATGATGATGATGATAATAATGATTATAATGACAATGATGATGTGATGATGTTGATGATGATTATGAAGATGATGATATCGCGACGATAATGCTGTGATGATGATGATGATGATAATGATGAAGATGATTATGTTGAAGATGATAATGTAATGATGCTGACGATGATGATGACAATGATGATTATGATGACGATGATGGTGTGATGATATTGATGATGATTATGAAGATGATGATATCGCGACGATAATGCTGTGATGTTGATGATGATGATGCTGACGACGATGATGATTATGATGACGATGATTATGATGACAATGATTATGATGACGACGACGACGACGAGGATGATAATGATGATGATAATGCTAACGACGATAACGATGGTGATGATAATGAAGATGATGATGATGATGATGATGAGTGGAGTACGTAACCTATGCAGTCCTGAGTGTACTGATCGAGGGTGTAGCCTGTGCCACAGCTCAAACTTCTCCTGCAGTGGTATGAGCCTATACTGTTCTCACAGGTCTGACCTTCACTGCATGTGTCCTTGTTCAGCGCACACTCGTTTATGTCTACAATCAATCAATCAATCAACTGATCATTCAATATATCAATGAACCAATCAGTCAATCAATTAACCAATGACATGAGCATATGCTGTCCTCTAACGTTCGTATCTCAGAATATGTCCTTATTAAGTGCACACTCGTTTATACAATCAATCAATCAATCAATCAATAATTCAATCAATCAACCAATCAATCGTAAATAAATACATACACATATATATTTTAATGTATCAGTTAATCAATCAATCAATAAAGAAGTCAATATATAAATTTATCACTCAAATAATGAATCAATCAGGCAATCAATCAGTCATACAGTGTTATGCACCTCTGCTATTTTCAAAAGTATGTCTACAAAAACATGTTCTTGTTCAGTGCACAACAAAAATTGCTGAAATGATTCAGGATAAAACACCTCTTAACTAATTCTTTCTCTAAAATGCAACAAACACTAAAATACTTTCTTTAATTTCATTTTTCGCAAACTCTACGCTACTATTACGAGGTAGTTCTGGAAATGTTGCTACGTGTATCAAATATCAATCGCAGTTGCAATTTTTAATTCCTTATCTACTTCAGTTTTTATAGAAATTTTGCAATTAATCCTCATGTAGCCATAACTAAGGCGTAATGCTTTTTCAAATAACATAGCAAAACCGAAAATATACAATATGACATAAACAGATTTTTGTCCAATTTAATACAGTAATATTTTTAAATAATCCTTGCTTACCATAACTTAATCTCTGTTTACCATAGCCAAATCCTTCCTTATCATAACTTAATCCCTGCTTACCATTACTTAATGATTGCTTACCTTAGCTAAATGCGAGCTTAGCATAACTTAATCCTTGTTATATCATAACGTGTTCCTCAAGTTCTGAACAATATAGACTGCAACGCTACATGTAACAGTGTGCAAATCAAAATGTGCACAACGGCATGTTAAGATATTTGAGAAAATAGACAAGTAAACTAGTCATAATCTGAAGTATCTGCAGAAATTGTATTCGCAGAACCTTCACACGCATGCCTGAGCTCGTATTTGAAACCCTTGCCACACATCCTGATACAGCTGTACGAGCCGATGGTGTTCCGACACATCTCATTCAACTCAGGGCATTGAATCAGACTGCATTCGTCAATGTCTAAACGAAACAGAACACAAAATCGAAGCAATGCGCAAGCAGAAGTAGTAATTAGTATTTGGGAAAATCAGAAGAAAGAATAGTATATGAACAAACGTTTATATATATATATATATATATATATATATATATATACATATATATATATATATATATATATAAGACCTACGAAATATATATAATATATATATATACATGTATATATAAATATATATTCGATTATTTGTTTTCAATCTGACAACCGCAGAAAGTTACAGTACAAAAATTGCAACAGAAATAGCGTAACAAATTACAGATATAGCATAAACAGTTAATAGGCTAGATATAAGACAGATGAAACTAAAAATTGGTTTCGATAACATTTACAGCATTACATAAATCCATGGCTTATACTATGCATAATTACCATATAGGGCGCACTGTACTATGAGTAAAGAATACGAATAATGAAGTTTTTATCGCTCAGACTGCTTCGTTTTATGGGAAGGGAAAATCATCTCTTAGCAGCATTTCTTCGGGTTGGATAATTATGATTGTACCATAGTATATGTAGTATATCCAATACATTATTCATTTTCAGATGTCTCCACAATCATTTATCAAAAGAAGATATGACCACGGCTGCCTACTGATTGGAATTTTTAAAGAGAATTGGTGTAGCTAATTGAGGAAGAAAAAATGGAAATTAGCACGGATTTGATAAGCACAACTCTTGCAAGCTGTACAGTGCCAGACAGGCTGAGAAAGCTACTCCAAGACGTTCAAAACATTTGCTACTGGTTTGACGACGAGGATCGTGACAGTAAAAGAATTCTGATATCTAATTCACACTGCATCCACGTCGTTAGTTCCTAGTAAACTAGTTCATAAGTTCTTACAGGCTGATGACAGCGTCACAATATAATTAGTATCGACTTTCTGAGGCTTAGACCAACTTAAATCTTAGCGGCCTCTTCTATCATATTCCATTGATATAAATATATTTATTATTACTATTAACACATTATATTATTTTTAACATAGTAAAGAAAAATTCCGACCATAGCTAAACTGAAATGATGATAACGATGTTGATGCTGATGTTGATGTTGATGATGATGATGGCGATGATGACGATGATGATGACGATGATGATGATGACGACGTCGACGACGAGGCCGACTACGACAACAATAATGACGATGATGACGAAGCTGATAATGAATAAAGTTGAAGTCACGTGTCACTTAGTAAGTCTATGTCTACCTTCACATCTCCCAGCAGGTGTATTGAAGGCAAAGCCTGGATCACACAGACTGTCGACGGGTATGGGCGAGATTGTCGTTGTCACAGCTGTAGTGGTGGGCGGCATTGTTCCAACTGCTGGCGGCAGTACGACACCCTGGTACGAGTCAGCATCAGATACTTCGCCGTCCAATGAGACGCAGTGATAACTACCAGCCGTGTTGATGCAGAACTGAGCGCCAGGACAAAGTGAAGCACCCCCAGCAGTGCTACTACATTCGTCCACGTCTACGACAACATCAGGTACATTTATCTCGATTCTGTTGTATTAAATATATAATTAGTAATAATTAACACAATCAGTTTAATAAAATTGAGTAACCATAATCATAATGAGAGAGAGAGAGAGAGAGAGAGAGAAATATGTTTTATTCTCATAAAATTTCACAGAGTAATCACATCAATGAATGCGTGACAAAAACTTAAATAGGCATTATCAGAATCTAAGTAATACGTGCAATACGTCCTGTAAGTACAAAAAAAGGCAAATCAAAAAATGCGCATAAGAAATTGAATAAAAACTAGGCCATCAAAGAGGACGCATGGCATCCTATCCGGTTGAACACCCAGTTTTCACTCCCATATCGCTTTTTCGGCTAAATACTCTGAGAGAGTCCAATATACAATCATTTTTATGAAAAGTGAAAATTTAAAATAATTTAGATTAAGTTTGCTAAATTATCATAAAAAGTACGAGTGTTTGGTTAGAAATGGAAGATTACCAGTTATTAAGCAAATAATGTTTGTATTTATAAGAGAATGTTGGGAGAGAGCAGATGTTTCTAATGGAAGTTGGAATTTCGTTCCAGTTTGTACAAGCATCATTGACATACGATTTATAAAAAGTGGCAGAAGACTTTTTATAAAGATAGTTGGATCCGTATAGTCTTGTGGGGTAGTTAGCATGATTGAGATCAAAGATGTTTGCCATTACTGTGGATGAAGATGATCTGTTGTATAGACACTTATGAATAAGTTCCGTTGAACAAAATTTATGTAGTAAATGAGAATGCAGTAGTAAATGTAGTAAGTGAGAGACATCAGTTTGAAATCACACGCTTAAATCACAGTTTAAATATGCCACGCAGAAATCTTTACAGGTAATGCGGGCGTCTTAGTGAAGTAAATGTTGGAAACTGATTCACCGGTTGGTCTCATAGAGAATTGTTTTTATAGATATAAATGTCATGCCTAAAATGCAAAACCAACTAAGTCACCGAGATTCGAAGAGATTAGATTAGATCTGAGATTCGATCGATTTGTACCGATCCGAACATGTGGGTGTCGGGTATTAACCAAATTAACGCATTTAATTAAACAAATTAATTAGTTCATCCATTCATTTCTTGCAAAATTTAATTCGATGTTCAATTGAACACTATTTATAACATTATAATGAATGTATTTAGAATTTACTTTAGATTTCAGGGATACATAGAAGTAGGACAGAATAGTAGGACAGAGTTAGGGGTGAAACAAGTGTACATTTGAGTGTCATCAGCATATAGTTCATGATCAAGAGAATGAGAAGAGATTAGAGTGCTTAGGGGTGTTGTATAGAGGTTAAAGAGGGTAGGACCAAGAACGGAGCCTTGAGACACACCATACTTTAAGTGAGAAGGCGAAGAGATATACTCCATCACTTTCACACTAAAAGAACGATCCGTCAGATAGGAGGAAAACCAATCAAGAACAATTCCACGAACACCAAACCAGGAAGAAAGACGTTCCAGAAGAATATTGTGATCAATGGTATCAAAAGCGGCCGAAAGATCAAGCATACATAATCCAGTTAAGCGTTGTGTGCACATGGCATTAACAATAGAATTGCACACAGATAGAAGCACCGTTTTTGTTGAACGATGCTTAGTATAATCAGCCTGATGCTTATTAAATAGATTATTGTAAGAGAGATGAATAGAAAGCCTCTGAAGAACAATTCTGTCAGTGAGCTTAGATATGTATGACAGATTAGATATAGGCCTGTAATTCGACAATAATTCCTTATCCAGTGTGGGCTTTTTAAGCAATGGAGTAATAACTGCACGCTTAAAAGCGCGAGGAAATTTGCCAGTAGAGAGAGAGAGGTTAACAATCAATGTTAATACTGGAGCAAGTATGTGAATACACTTCTTTAAAAGAGAGGTTGGGATAGGATCCAAGTCACAATGTTTAGCTGGAGAGTCTAAAACTAATTTAGTAATCTCATCAATTGTAACTGGAGTGAAATTAGAAAGCTCATCTTTGGAATGATTCTCTACTGGAGTATAAGGAGTAGAGTTAGGAGCTGGAGTGATAGATTCTCTAAGATTGCTTATCTTATCTGTAAAGTATTTGGAAAATTGTTCAGGCAGTGACTCCACAGGAGTAGAAGGAAGAGAAGGAGAAATAGATCTATGTAAAAGATCATTAACGGTTTTCCATAAACTCTTGACATTCACAGCCTTACTGACCAAAGAGGAGTAGTACTCTTTCTTAGCATTAGCAATAGCAGTACGATAAATCTTGTGTTGCAAATTAGAAACAGTTTTCCAAAAATCTGAATGGGTATGACGCCACTTTCTTTCAGCTCTACAGCATGCAGCCTTTAGCTTTCTCAGACCAGAAGTATACCAAGGGCTAGATTTCTTAAGCTTCTTGGTAGTTAGAGGTGCATGCTTATCAAGTAGAGATGAAAGAGTAGTGTTATACTGTTATACTAATTCATCAAGATCGTTAGCAGGAGACTTGATCAAAGTCGAATTTTCAAGATCAGAACAAAAGAGATCAAGATCAACATTATTTACACACCTAAATGAAACAGTAGGTGAATTTTTAATAGTATCTGGCTTAACATGATTATAAGTGAATACAACAGGAGAATGGTCTGACGGCGAGTGAGATAAAATAGCAACACTTAAAGGATCAATAGCAGAGAGACTTGGTGTAATAACAACATCAAGTGTATGATTGTCAATATGAGTAGCAACATTCACATGTTGAACAGCATTACAAGAGGACAGCAAAGTATTAAACTGCTGAGTTCAGGGATCAAGAGGATTATCAAGGTGAATGTTGAGGTCACCTGTAATCACAAAGTCTGATTTAGAAGTAGTAAGTAAGGAGAGTAGGGTAGAAAACTCCGATAAAAAGAGAGAGAGAAAGGTTTGGCATAGGGGGAAGAAGATGGTGGTCGATACACTGCAACAACATGCAGAGTACATGTGCTAAATTTACCAGTGACTGAAATTGCTTCAAATGAAGAAAATTTATGACAGTCATTGCTAAGAAGGGTAAAGGGCTTCCTTAGTAGGAGAGCAACTCCACCACCCTTAGCACCAGATATCTTATCACGATTTACAATAAACATATCATAACCTGGAGGAAGAATAGACATCAGTTCAGAAGGAGTGGTTATAAAGGACAGCCAAGTTTCACTGATGGCAAAACAGTCAAACTTGTGAGTCTCAGCCAAATTATGCAAAGCAATGATATGGTCTGAGTTAGAGAGGGATCGGATGTTAAGAGAGCAAAGAGAAACATTGCTTCGAAGAGAATTAACCGGAATTCTCGATCGAAACAAGCTTACAATACTGGCAAATCAGTAATTGTAAACAAATGCAGAAAGTGCAATATAAATTACAATATAGTTATACACAAATTACATAAAAAATACAAATATGCAATAATTAACTAACGATGAAAACGTAAACACTATAACTTTAACAATTTAAACACTAAAAGCAATATAAAATAACGTGTAAACGATCAACTATAACGATAAAATAACGGTCAAAACTGCAAATTGATTTTTCAACAAAATAACTACGTAACAGATTAACAATATAACATAGAACTATGAACTAAGTTAAAAGTACGCCAATGAACTTAATCAAGTCTAAAACTATTCACTCAAGACGCTAAATTTCATTAAAATTCTATTTATTTATTATAAATCAATAAATAAACAGTCCTGTCAACACATGACGTCACGCAGAAGTCTAATTCTAAAATTAGACTTCTGCGTGACGTGACGTCCTTAAAGCGTGCCTTGTACTGTAACCAAGCAGTGCTCTAAATATTTTAATTATTCTAGCAAATATGCAAACTCATTTTATAATTAGATAAATATGCAAACTAATTTTATCGAATATTCTTATGATAATTGCTTCAGAATCTTCACTCTATTAGTCAACTTGTGGCATTATGTTTTACTTGTTTCACCCCTAACTCCTATTCTAATGCTGAAACCCTCCTGCAACAAAGTTTTCAGTCTATATCCTCTTGGATGTCTGCTAATTTCTTGGCACTTAATCCCTCTAAGACTGAATTCTTGTTGGTCGGGACACCTCAACAGCTTCTGAAGCTGAATGGGAAAACTCGTTATCTTAGGGTATTAAAATATCACCTGTTTCTTTTGTGAGAAATCTCGGTCTTATCCTTGATAAACACCTAACATTCCACGAACACATAACTAAAACTTCACAAGCATGTTTCTTCCATATCCGTGATCTTCGTGGAATGCGTCCATATTTGTCACTTGAGACAGCTGCTACAATTGGTGCTGCTCTTGTGCAATCGAAGTTGGACTACTGCAATTCCCTGTTTTTAAATCTCCCTGGCTGTGAGATTGATCGGTTGCAGTTTGTTCAGAATTCTCTTGCGCGAGCAATTTTTTGTAGTTTCAAGTACTCACATGTTACGCGTATCATTTACAAAACAGCTTCGTTAACCTATAAGTCCATCACCATCCCTGGACAAGCTTGTATGTCTCACTTGATTAAAGTGATGCAGCCTGCTATTACTCGGTCTTCTAAGTTAATTACTCGTGTGAGACGTAGCTTACCTTCACGCTCTAAGCTGTCTAATCGTTCTTTCCAGCATGCTGCACCTTCAGATCTGGAATTCTCTTCCATCCAATCTTCGGAAATCTTCATTTGAATCACATCAGCCTTTGCTTTCCTATGAGCAGTTCCATAAACATTTGAAGACCTATCTTTTCCATCTCTCTTTTCCATCCAGTGTCCATGAGCAGCGACCTGCGCCTAAACCACCTTTTCTTTAACTCCCTTTACTTTGGACTGAATTTCTGGATTTTGGAATTTGCACCGTTTTTGAACCTTCTTTTTTTGCTCGCCGGCTTGATTTTGTCTCAATAGTGTTCGATGTTGTCATTGATGACTGTAGCACTCTAATTGTTGTTATTATTATTATTATAAACTGATATCGTTTAGACTAAAATTTTTAATAGCTAATGATATTTATTAACACTTTACCTTTAATTAAGTAACAAAAAATAATAATCGTAATCTAAAGATATCTGATTAAGAGGTCTACCGAAAATTCCACGTACTTTGTAAAAACAATCTACCTTAGAGATCGCTTAAGATAACATAGCAACTAGAGACAAGGATGAAAAACAGATCAAAAGGAAAATTTTGACAAGATAAATAGTACAATTACATTTTACGTGAGATAAAGGATTGTAAAGTTATTTTCTGCGATTGAATCAACCTTAAATGAATGCAAATAGTGAGCGATCTTGGTGGAATATGTACAGTGTACCTGCAATTTAACGTGACATAGAAAAGGAAACAGACACTACGTCACTGACCTTCACATTGTCGATTTAGTCTATTCCAGGTGAAGCCAGGATGACAGTTGCCACTGTCGATGTCCACACAACGAAAACTTCCCGGAGTGTTAACACAGCGCTGGTCGTATGAGCAAGTGTGAATGCCCAAGCCGCATTCATCTACATCTGAGAATTCAACAGAAACGTTTAACTCTTATTATAAAAAGTGATCTTCCACGATCATATCTATCGAGCTAATATACTTAAAGGGATAGTCCTGTCAGTTTAATATTCATTTACCAGTCCCGTGTATGACTGAGGTTTTAATGTCTGATCAGCGAAGCCACAATTACAATACAATAAAAGACAATATAATTACAGTAACATAAATCTTCATTGTATTTAAGGTCTGATTTGTCCTCAAGTGACGTAAGGGACGTTAAAGGAGTCAGAAAAAAGTCATCTCAGTGTTCCTATGCACTACTTCTGATGTTGATTTGCATTCAAGATATAGTAAGTCATCATGATCATAATCTCCCCTTGAATCTCAGTTTTACTAGGATCGAGATACGAATATACCTTCCTTTGCATTCATTTCAGAAAACTTTGTAGCAATACGTGGAATCTAAGCGCTCACCAACCGCATTTGGACCTTAGTGCTTTGTCAACTTTTACGACACGACCCGTGCAGCCACGATTGGTCTATTCTTCAGCAACCCGGATACAACACGGGTAACATACCTTAATATACTGTACATATAAAATAAAAGCATAAAGTTAAAAGTCTGCTCCGTGTATTAAGAAAACATGAAAAGGTCTGACCTGGTTCCAATGACAAAGTCCTAAGGTCATATGTTATAACCAGTCATAGCAAGTATACATAATGAAAGCGAGAACAGTTCAGGTTTAACTAAAGAATCGTTTACACAGATGTTGTCAAAAATTACGCATGTAAAAGAAAAACATATTACGTTCAAAGATTGGCAAATATTTTAAACATGTTAAGGAAGACAATGTAACAATAAGAAACATTAGTTCAGATCTTCGTAGTCATGATTAAGTAATAAAAAAGAGACGAGTAATTACTGAAAGACGTAAAAAGTCAACCAACAAAACGTCATAATGTCGAATTTAAAGCATAACGCTAGTTGACAATATTATTTTAAAACTTTAACTAATTTTCGTAATTGTAAGACAATTCTACCATTTTGACGACAAGTCCTACGATCAGCCTGCAGTGTGTATCCGGCCCTACAGGAACAGGAATAGCTTCCAGACACGTCTGTGCAAATCTGCTCGCACAGCTGACCCGGGAATCTGCTACAAATACCCGAAGATAGCAGCGATCCTGCAAATACTTCACAAAATAGACGTTTAAGCTAAGTATACTGATCCATGAAATACGATAAACTTTGATATTATTGAAAGTCACAATAGTGCAGTGATTAGAGGTGTTAGGTAACGTCAAGAAGGTTTAATTGACAGATCCTGATAGATAAACTGAACTCATGTGGGTTCGATTCCCGGCCTCGCTGATCTGACAGTAAACCCTCGCACTATTTATGACAAGGAATAAATTGCCTCACTGTTTAAACATGTGGTATTAAAAGTGATAGATATCAACATAGTTGATTATGTCACTATAATGTGTTAATATTATAAACGACAAGCAATACTCTTACTTAAATTGTTGTGAAAATGTCTGCAAGGATCAATGGGCCTAGTTCTTCTGCTGAGGAAAAACGAAACGTGCAGCATTCAAATTCAGCAACAAAAAATGTGCTTAAGTCGTTCGTATGCAAAGAACCCATCATACTTAGAAAGTGCATTCGATGTGACTTACACGAAACTCAATTAATAATCATCATCATCATCATCATAATCTTCGTCATCTTCCCTTGAATCTCAATTTAAATAAGGTGTGGATACCAATAGACCTTTTAAACATTTCCGTTCATTTAGAATTTTTTAGCAATTTCTGGACCTAGTAGCTCACCAACCGAATGATCCTTCTGTTGATGGTTTGGGTCGTAGTGCTTTGTCGCCCTTTACGACACATGCAGTCAGCGGTTGGTCTATTCTTCAGCTATCCGGACACAACAGGGATAGGAAATCAATTTATGACAATTTTCAACAAACAAAATTCACAATGCTTTAAAACGATTATAGGCCAGAAGATTCCCGTATTGTGTTCGGAACGTTTAATAATAGACTAACCGTTAACAGCACAGGTCATAAAAGACGACTAAGCATGCACTTAAGTAGGCAACGGGAAATCCCCTCAGATGCCATTTTTCTCAATCTACATGTATAGGTTGCATAGAATATGAATACGGCATAGCCTTATGGAAATTGGTTAACTAATCTCTATAGAATGCTCTCTGTCTAACTTGAAAGTAGACTTCCAATACGAATATATAGGCTTACCTAGGATCTGTAATTGTCAGCACATTAGAGACATAGAGAGAGAGAGAGAGAGAGAGAGAGAGAGAGAGAGAGAAAGAGAAAGAGAAAGAGAAAGAGAGAGAGAGAGCAGTAGGCATTTCGAAATAAAAATTGAACTACCAAATTACTCGCAATACACTGGAAGTCAACATTTCATATTCTGCAGTCGCTTGCCTACTACTACAGCACTTGTAAACACCAGTTTTAAATGTTTGCAAAAACCTGCACATCAATTCAGGATAAATGTTGCTAAAAGACTTAGCCCAGTAAAAATTATTAAACCCATTTGCAAAATGTTCAGACTATATACACTAAACCGGAAGTAGCTCAAGAACGTTGTTAGAAAATTTATTAGTTTCTTATTTTTAACTACGAAAAGAATTGTTAAAATTCGCTTAACTTAAGTAAAATTATAGGCTAGAGAAGATAAACTTTGCTTTAATACACAGTGTATGTTTAAAGTTAATTGAAACTTTGAAAGAAAATAACCAATTGTTTCAGTATTAATGCTATCAAAATAGTCAATAAAAAGCTTTCGATATGTGGTATAGACCTATGCATAAGACGAAACATGAGAATTGTGATTGTTAATTAACGAAGCATTATCAAAGATGATTTGAGACATTTATATAGTATGTAAATTAGAGAATTAAGAAAACTATCCAATATTTAAGCAGTCTAGTAGGTTAATTAATAAGAAGATTATATAATAACTATTCAAATTAGCTATTAATTATGAATATTGGGTAATAACTATGATGATCAGCTAATAACTATGATGATCAGCTAATAACTATGATGATCAGCTAATAACTATGATGATCAGCTAATAACTATGACGATTAGCTAATAACAATTACGATTATCTGACAACTAACGATCAGGCTGAGAGGTGGGCGGAGTCGTATGACCACGATGTTGTTGTTGCTGTTGACCTATGGGGGTAGACTCGCAGCAGTCCCTGAATGCCGTATCGCACTGAGAGCCGTACCTACTGAACAGCGAGCAGCTCAGTCCCTCGTCCCGCGCCGTTATACCCAGCTGACAGCAGTTACAGCATTCCTACATGTAGCAAAGAACATAGAAACCTAAATATTTATCGCTATGTCATCATGGATGATCATTGTACCCAGCTGACAGCAGTTACAGCATTCCTACATGTAGAAAAGAACATAGAAACCTGAATATTCAAGGTATTCGTTTCATAATGGAAGCTCATTATACCCAGATAATAGCAGTTGACACATTCCTACGTATAACAACGGAAACAAAATCTAACAATTCGAGCTTCGTGTCATAAGATGTACGTCATGATAAGTACGTCATGATGGATTTATTTTGCAATGACGAAAGTTTCAGCATTTCTACATGCAGCAGAGAATAAAAACGAGATGCTCAAGTTCTCGATGTAATCATGGACTATGTGTATTTCAGCTAATGACAATTGTAAATCTTCCATATCAGAGATTACAACCACGCAAATTGGTCCGCTTTAGGTCTTCAATGATGATTATGATCCTAACAGTTTCAAAAGCTACTGTTAGTAGCCAGTAATACAAGATGATCAGAAGATTGTGTAAAAAAATGTTTTGCATTTTTGAAAGTTCTTAGTAGTTAATCAATTTAATGACATCCTAAAGTCAGTTACAATTTGATTTACAAGTGACTCATCATACAAATGTCAGCTGTTTCCCCTGGATCAGCCATTTGGTCCAGCATATAAAGTGATTATACATCCTGAAGTTTCGGTACTAAGAACAATTAGCAAATGACATTTACAGAAATTAAACTATGTCTAAGTTGTTCTTTTTCCACCGTCTTTTCTTATTCATGTTAATTTTTGCTTATTTCTCTATCTATTGTTATTTCTGATGATTATTGCTCAGAACACTGAGATGATTTTCGGCTTTTGTACTAGTTCTCTTTTATCTTTATTAAATCTGTTAAATTATGACTAAGGACTCGTTTTTTTACCCTGGCGTCCTGACTGGATTCCCGGCTGTGTAGGGCCGAGCAGCCCTGCCCGGAGAGGGCGCCCAGCTTGCCGAGGGAGCACTGGCGCTGCTGCCGGTGCTGCAGGCAGCAGAGCTGCACGAGGGCCCTGCAGGCTCCCTGGTCCTCGACGGGGACCCCGGGCACAGGCGCGGCGTGGTGGAGACACCTCTCAGCCTGGGATGAGTACCACTGTCTACCCACCGCGCAGCATCGGTCTAGTATATCCGTCACTGCACCTGAATCAACAGAACGTATGGATGTACGATGCCTCTCTCTCTCTCTCTCTCTCTCTCTCTCTCTCTCTCTCTCTCTCTCTCTCTGTTAATGCATTGCCTACTGGAAGGTCCGTGGTATATATTTCATACAAAATAAAATAATTTGTATGATATATATAAAGATATATAATGAAAGGTTTGAAAATATTTAAGATTTTTACAACAAATTTTACTCAAAAAACTCTACAAATAAATTATGAGCTGCACACGGCTTATTGCAGAATTTTAACAAGTCAGCTAAATCGAGCAAATGCCTACAATTACTAATTTCATTAAGTTACCAAAAATGTTGAAGTATTTGTATAACGTTTCCGCTATAAAAATGAATATAAAATCTCTGAAACAAAGCCAACAAGAAAAGTGAAAATGGACAGTGGCTGTAGCTACAGATGAGTCCCTCAATTAGGATTCTTTTCAGGATACTTTGATATCCGCGTAAGATAACCATTATATCACAAGCAAATCATCTTATCTACGAGTGTTATAAGTGTTGAGAATTCACGTCGTCACTTTGCTGAACTGGTTTCTGATGCGATATCATATTACAATCGAAAATTTGCAAGCATTGTTTAGCACGCAGTCTCTTCTCTCTAGCAATTGTTTCTCTATATACTCATTTGAAAATCACTGACTTTAAAAACTCTATAAATGTATATACATTCGTAATTATATATGTATATATACATATATAATATATATATATATATTATTTATGTAATATATATATATATATGTATATATATATATATATATATATATATATATATATATATATGCACATACATACATGTAAGTATGCAACATAAAAAGTATGCTGACTGCAGCATACTTTTTTCAATTGTTTGAGGCATTAGCCAGGTTGATTCTGTCAGAGAACATTCGAATTGGATCCTCTTTCGTATCAGCCAGGCAAGCTACCATCTAACCGATTAATAGTGGATTTTGCTCTCGAGACACTGTATTAATATAATTGCTTTTTGTTCGTCAAGTTATTATACATATGACACACTACAAATGTTTGCAGACTATCCTTGCTTATTTGTTGTTTTTATAGTTTTCATTGGTTATTCATCTTCTTGATAATTAGTAATCGTTGCCTATTGATTATAATCAACTGAGCGACCTCTTCTTTTTCTTTGCGCTTTTCCAGGTTCGTTTTTTGCAAGCCGATCTCCATTTAGATCAGCCCAGGTAGTCTTTTGAGGTAAGATTTTTGAATAACATAGCTTCTTTAATTCAGTCGACTGACAAACCAACTTCTCAATTTCCCTACTTCTTTCTGACATCATCATTTTTACTTCTTTCTTAATTTTGTGTACTTTTTATTTTAATAGCAGATTTTTCAACTGTACATTTTAATTTCGTACTTTTAAATTTTAATCAAAGTTTACATCCGCCGACAGCAGTGTCAGAAGTGTTTCTTCCCAACTCTTATCCAGTGATATCCCGTAGTTGATGGTTCCATTGGTCAGGAAAAAGACAAACGATAGTAATTAAACTTCTGCCTTCAATCCTCTTCAATCAGGACCCTCTAGGTGAACTCCAGTGGCGGCCAGGATTTGTTTGATGGACGTCCCGGATTCCGGAAGTCCTCGATTCAATCCGAGATCTCAGTTGTCATTGAAGTGGTCTCCGCGCCAAAATATTGATGTTAAAACTCGACTCTATTTCCCATACGTCAAACGTAACAAATGTTTGACAAAAATCCAGAATTCTTTCGAAAATTAATGTCTTATACTTTTCATCGGTGAAACGAAAGATGGAAGAATTAAATATCGCTGACCTTTCACTTGACAGTACGTTCAGAAAATGTTCATTTGTTAACATCAGTTGCTCAGTTATATTGCACAATTGGCAAAATCTTAAATCGATTAGTAAATCTTAAATTTTAAACATAGGCCTAAGTGAAATATATATTAAAGAATTTCTAGAGCTTACTGCTTGCAGCATTTATATCCAGACAACTTAACCACTACCGAACCATCTCAGAACTTTCCATTCAGGCCGATAAACATCGCTCTAAATGAAAGATAATTAGTTTGAGGTTCGGAAATCTAAGGACTTGCTGGCGTTGAAATAAAAACCCGGTGTGCTTAACAGTAACATACAAGCTGGAGAGATTAGTTCCCTAAACATTATTCCTCCTAACTTGCAATATTCTATAATAATATTAGTTATACGTACCTTATTTTTAATTAAGAAAACACACACGTTTACATGAACCTTTGCTGCTCTTACATTTTAACTGTGCATTTGAAGTCAATCATCAATAAGTATTAAATTGATTTTATAGGTACGAAAGGGAGCATTAATTAATATGATATTTCACTCAATAAATAACAGTGCACTACTTTTCTATAATTTCAAAATCTACACTATTAATTTAGAGATCCCGGGACCTGTATGCTTTTGGACATAAATATTTATCAGAATACTGAACCACGAAGATCAATAATACTAGAGCCATGAAACCAATGTATTCAATATATAAATTTTATCCTTCATTGTATCCGCACAGTTATATAACCAAAAACCTCGCAAAAAGTTAGGAAACTGAGTACTTATATCTCATTAATTCTAGTTAAATAAAATAATTAAACTACAACCTCAATACATCATAATAAACGTAGCCCTGGCACAGATTTTGATGATCTTAGACCGTTGTTCTGAATGTTGGCTTAGAAACGTTTAATGAACCATATTATCTGAAGCGCACAGGTTTATGTTTGAATACATAGTGCCTGATGATATCATTGGTGCTATGTATCATTTACCTTAATACTTGATAGCTAATTAAACACAGAATTGCGTAGTTCCTGGCTTTTGTGCTTTGGATCTGTCATATAGCGAATAAAGCTACATTTGCACACTATATGTGCCTCCTTGCGGCTATGGTTAACTAATTACAACGGGCAAATCTACAGAATATTATGAGAGACTACCATAGTTTTCTGGTTAACTAACTTCCTACCATCAACTGTCGACTAGCCGGCACTCGTCGATATGGCGCCGCTTGCTGATGGAAAACGAGGGATCGGGAATATTACATGAGTAACACAAGATTGGTTAAGTAACACAGGAGTTGATAGCTGTCATCGCCAGCGTGTTCCGTGAAACTTTTAAAATAACTGTCAACAAGAAACGAAAATAATTTCGATAATTTAACGATCGTCGATGTTAGACATGCTTACATAATGCAAACCACGTTTCAAATAAGAATCGGAATCAGAAGAGCTGGTAACACTGCGACTCAATAATTGCAAAAGCTATCGTTAAACTTGTAAAGTGAATGTAAATTAAAAGTAATTGCAAACGAATGTATATGTTAGTGAAATTTTATCCAATTTTTATGCTTTTGAACATTTCACCAAGTTCATAGGAACACATCTCGTTCATAGCAACATATCTCGTTCTTTCAATCTTAGAAAGAATTAGACTTTAATTTAGATTTCAAATAAGATTTTTTAAAGATAATGAGGTTTTACTTAAAGAAATTAATTCTCAGTTATATACTTTAGATGCCCCATCATATACATTATAAGTTATCACTTCAACGACAATGACGCGCTTGTTGACTCTATCTATTGTCTAATTGACAGGTCCAAAGCACAAAAGCAATGAACTACGCAATGTTGTATTTAATCAGATACCACTTAATAAGGTAAATGACAAATAGCTAAGGTGTTAAACAAAACACATTAAATAGTGACTAATATAGTTATTTATTTAGGGATGAATAGCGAGAAGTCTGAGAAAAGTGAAGACAACGTGTGTAAAGAAAAAAACAGAAAAAATGAGACGATTAAGAAGATAAACAGATCGTTAGACTGGCGAGACAGAACAACTTATGAGATATTAGTTTAGTGGCTGATAGAGCCTAGTGGTTAGTCAGTGCAATTATAGAATCGTAGCCTCGCCTATATACAAGAGATTTTGACGAAAAGTCAAAACTTGGAAAGATATACGATTTAGCTTTAAATATTGCTTTTCAATGAATTATGTATGGAACGCATGTGGCTCAGTGTTAGAGGGTTTGCCTCTTGAATGAGAGGCAGCGAGTTAAATGAGCATGACATTTTTGCGGCAGAAGTTTCTGAACAAATTAGTATTATGAATTTGTTCAGAAGCTTCTGACGCTGTAATTTTATAATATTACTGTAATTTCATAATATTACTGTAATTTCATAATATTAATGTAATTTCATAATATTAATGTAATTTCATAATATTAATGTAATTTCATAATATTAATGTAATATCATAATATGAATTTGTTCAGAAGCTTCTGCGGCAGTTATTTCAAGCTTAATTAATTAAACACAAAATTATAATAAATAGCAGCGTTTGATAGCTAGTACAAATATATGATTTCATAATATTAATGTAATTTCATAATATTAATGTAATTTCATAATATTAATGTAATTTCATAATATTAATGTAATTTCATAATATTAATGTAATTTCATAATATTAATGTAATTTCATAATATTAATGTAATTTCATAATATTAATGTAATTTCATAATATGAATTTGTTCAGAAGCTTCTGCGGCAGTTATTTCAAGCTTAATTAATTAAACACAAAATTATAATAAATAGCAGCGTTTGATAGCTAGTACAAATATATGATTAAAACTCTTTGCATAGGATCCTGTTGACCCGTCTAATGTCCCCAGCATTTGAACCTAATCGATCGACTTAATAAATTAATTTTAAGCTCTATGCTATCTAATACTTTAGCAAATATGATGGCTAATATGATAGCAAATATGATATCAAATGAGGTGGCTAATATGTTAGCAAATATGATAGCTAATATATGGTAGCTGATCAGCACATCAACTATGCGACAATCGTTCAGGCTGGAGCCAGTGGCGATGTCGGTCAGTTATTCGACCGCGGATTAGTATATGCAGGGTTCAAATCCTGGGCTTTCCCGTCACTGATATCGCTTTCGCGTGAGGAAACTGACGTTATCATTAACTTTACCAGATTTTTCAAACCAAGCTTTTGTCCGACATTGATAAAAATCGGCAGCCCTCAAGGGGAAGGTATCCTTTTTATATATTGTCCGTTATGCACCCAGAATTTCGTGTTCCACAGTGTTGAGACAAATTGTCCATGATCGTACGTGTACTTTCTTCTAAAAATTAAACATTTCAATAAAACAAATAAACATTTCTTACCCTTGCTTCGCTGTCAATCAACCTATACAGAGCTCTATATGTAACACACTAAACCGCCCCACTCCGTATTTAGAGTAATCTTAGCCAAAACACGTTGAGGCAAATATGTAGTGCCTGCATTACCACTGTTAAACGTTTTATACCAACTGATAATACAAATATAGACCCTTATCTCTCATTACACTAAGCTCCAATTTGCATGCAACTTAGACATTCTGGAATGCAGACGTAGAACATGCTAATTTACAAGATACTCTAGCGGTTACAGGGGAGTGAAATCAGAAAGATCTTATCAGTGATAAAACCAGTGTATACACGCTAATGACAGTAAAATTCTAATATAATAAAAATTACATCTTCAAATAGGACCGATGGAATTTCGACGTCGAAGCGAGACGTGAAAGCTGCAACGAGTGTAATTTATAGCATAACGTTTACCGCGAAGATAACTGATTTACCATACATCTCGGCACTTGATCCATTTGCCCCTCTATTTACTAGCAGCAAGCGCCAACAGCTGCTGATCACGGCCGACGATTACATTATGAATTATGTGCAGGCACTTCCTCGTAGCCTTGGCACTTTTTCCCTAGGCGTGTCTGAAATGAGTGCGCGAACACACTGGCGCAAATCGCGAAGTATGCCAGATTTTAATGAAGAAATATAGTTGAGAAAAAATTAAGCCGATAATACAGTTCAGTGGCGTCTGCACTCGGCAGGGAAGAGCGTTATAAACTTGTGCTGAAAAACAGCAGACGATGCACGGCTCGTAGTTGTAAACCACAAAATGCAAAATCCTGTAAGTTGATTGCTTACTTCTGTATGCCAGAACCTTGTATAAAAGGACTCTGAAAATAATCGTAGCTGACTGCAAGGAACCAAGTTGCTGTTATTTTATTTCGCTGAAAAACTGAAAAACAGCAGACGATGCACGGCTCGTAGTTGTAAACCACAAAATGCAAAATCCTGTAAGTTGATTGCTTACTTCTGTATGCCAGAACCTTGTATAAAAGGATTCAGAAAATAATCATAGCTGACTGCAAGGAACCAAGTGGCTGTTATTTTATTTCGCTGAAAAACTGAAAAACAGCAGACGATGCACGGCTCGTAGTTGTAAACCACAAAATGCAAAATCCTGTAAGTTGATTGCTTACTTCTGTATGCCAGAACCTTGTATAAAAGGATTCAGAAAATAATCATAGCTGACTGCAAGGAACCAAGTTGCTGTTATTTTATTTCGCTTCTACAGAGGCATGAAATATGAATTGTTACTGATTAGTTTAGTAGCTTAGTCGGTACTGCCTTGTGAAATTTATTAATAGTTTGTTGAAAAAGCCAAAACATAACATTATTTTAAAAAATCTGAATTAGTTTCAGAGTTGCACCATTGAGCACCAAGGCCTGATAAAGTGGCAAAGATTCTGCCTCCTAAATCGATGAATTCATTAAACTATATAATGAAGAAGTATTAACAGACTCTGACACACAATCCGAAGCGGAGTTTCGGAGCTTGGTATTCCAGTCCGACAACGAAGAGGAAGATTGGCATTACTCTAACAGTTGGCTATATTGTCTTCCGTTCCGATTTCGTCAATATTCCTACAACTGATAGGATATTAGAAATAAATACTAATATAATATCTCTCTTAGTGCACTGCCTACTGGCATGTCCACGGTATATAACGTCTCCACACTTCCCTGTCTTCCGCCTTCCTCTTCATTTCCACATATGAGTGGGTCTTTAAATCATCTAACATACCTAATCTCGGCCTGCCCTGCTTCTTTTTCCTTCCATTCTACCTTCTATGATCTCTTTTAATAGACCTTCCCCCCTTAGAATGTGTCCTATCCATCTCTTCTTCCTATTTCTTAATATATTTAATATAATATTTGTAATTATAAATGTATAATAGTTTGAGTAAACATCTGTTTCTAACGGAGTCATCCACTGTATGCAGCCGATAGTAGACTATACTGCTAAATAAAGGGGTCAATTTACTATATTTTGAGAGATGATCGAGAAATTTGGCTATAAAGCAGGTTGCATGAAAATCATAAGCAAAATAGTTATAAATAATTCGTTCGGTAAAAGAAACTACAACGATCGTTGAAAAAGATAAGTGTCAAGAGCGACAGTAAAGCCTTAGTATTCAAGATGACCTAAAATATGACGAATTACTGCCTCACGATTTAAACATGCGGTATTGTAAAAGTGATATATAGATATGTGACCTCTTACAACTCAAAAAGTGCAGACTACAGTTGGCTTATTCTGAATAACTTGTTATACATATTTAGTATAAAACTCAATACTAAACTATTAACTTAATGTCGTTCATTAATTTGACTACAAATTAAATAAGTAGCAATTAAAAATCGTTTACGCTGTGAGTCTATCTGCAAAGTTTTCATAAGACTCATTGGTCTTTGGACCGTTTATAGAATTTTACACTTTATTCACTTTCTTAACACTTTCGGTACTTCTTGACACATTATTCACTTTAACACTTTTTTTGCTAATTAAACTTTATTTAATGTTTACATTTTAACAATTTTCCCTGTATTGTGTCTGAGTTGTTTGAAGAATAAACCAACCGTGTACTGCACGTGTCGTGACAGGTGACATAAAATTAAGTTCTAAGTCAAGCCAGAAATGGCATTCAGTTAGTGTGCGCCTATGCTTCAGATATAGCTACAATTTAAACGAATGGTATGGGCATATTGTGATTGGTGAGGGACAAAGAGGATTGGAGAAGGTCTATTCGTATCCCGACCCTGGTTAAACTGGGATTCTAGAGAAGATGGTAATTTACGTTTTAACAATTTGTTCTTATTTTCACTAAAGTACTTGCCTGAATATCAGTTTCAAACCTCGTTGAATAAGGCTACATATCTAGCTAACATATATAAAGTTGTTCACTCTGAGACTTTGCCACGAGATCCGAGTTAAGTAAGGCTGTAATTAAGTGGCCCTGTAATATATAACATATTAGGATTCTCAGAAGTGATTAATAAATAACATCAACATTATCATTCTCATCTGCCCTTGAACCCTAGTTTTAAAGGGGTCAGGATTAGAAAATTGTGTAGTAATTTCTGGAGCCTAGGCGCTCACTTACCGAATACCATTAATGTCAATTATAACATATAACACATACAATAACACATAACATATAACATATAAAGCCACTCACCGTGAGATTTTGTCACAAGAACCGAGATAAGTAAGACTGTAATTATGTAGTTATATCCAAGAGAAGCCATCTGTCGCTTACGATACGATTAGTTGACCAATGTTAATACACAATGGATCAATTTTTCAACACTTAGATAGGTTAGAGATGACTATTTTTATTTGAAAGTTCTCTAATATAATTTAAGCATGCTTTTCTAGTGAAATCTCATTGCATAGAAGTTAAAGGATGAAAAATATTACAATTAGTTGGCTAAATTAGGCAGATGTTAATATCCGGCAAAAAGTAACCATATGAAGACGGCTTAATATAATATGACATCGTTGCAGAAGGTCGCAGATATCAGTTAGGCATCTAGGCATTTAGGTATTTGGGCAAACACGTATTTAGCAATTTAGGTAGAAACATTGATAGCCAAATTATAGACAGCCACTACAGAAAAAGCTGGTTAAGCTAATGTTAACGTCAGTTTCCTCACTCGAAAGCGATGTCAGTGACGGGGGAGCCCAGGATTTGAACCCCGCACATACTGAATCAATCACTGAGTGCTGCAAAACATTGTTAAAAGATATGAGATTTGCCGCATTTACGGTGACTGAGGTATTATTGAAGTAAAATATAGCCCTGGGAAACTACAGAGAATTCTAGATGGTTTGGACGCCATGTCTTTAAGAAGTCAGTTTTAAACAAACAAATACAACGAAAGTTTGAATACATATTTATCCAGATATTTTATTTAATAGATTTTATTGAATTTCGTCGAAAGGTATGAAAAGATAATATCATGATAATTTATACAAGAAACACAGGAAAAGTAATTTTAGGCATTTCTGCTAGACTCAAGTAACAGTGACCTCTAAACTCTAACTCTAAACTCTAAGCTCTAAACGCTAAACTCTAAGAGCCAAACTCCAGTAACAGTGTAACCGAAATGCTGTTACAGATGATGAGAAATAGACGACCGAAGTATTGAACCTACCGACACCTACACGCGTTAATAAGAGGACAGTAATGAAGATCGAGAAGAATGATTATAGTTTTGGGATCGATTGAAAGGGGTAGCCCGGACTTGTAGACGTCTAGTCACTAGCATCTTCTATACCGGTTGTGATCTCTAGCCAATAACTATTTTACACAATAACTTTTATTACATCCTATTCATTGAGCGCTATTGAGACATTCTGTATAAAGTGGTGCTGTTAAATGTATTTACTACTTATCTGATTGATTTATATATAATTATTTATTTAAGATTAAATTTCTTCATTAATGAATTGTTTGGTTAATTCATTTGTTCACTAATTCATTAATTCACTCGGTCAATCCCCTTTTTATTAATTAATTAATTCATTAATTCCTCTTTTTATTAATTAATTCATTAATTCACTCGTTCATTCAGTTATTCACACAAACGTTTATTCTTAAATTCATTCACCAATCCATTTATTCATTCATTTAGAGACGTTTTAATATTGTTCTATGGTTGCTCAGGCCCAGTTTAACGTCTGTTTCTTGCTCGAATAGCACGTCAGTGACGGGGAGAGCCCTGGATTTGAACCTTGAACCTACTGATCTGCAGCCGAACAGCTTACCAACAATTCACCGGCTCCTCTTTATACTACATTTGTTGAATGTCTTAATAGAGCAGGTGTAACGTCATTAAGCTTCAAAAGACAGATTCTGAGGTGAATTGAACCCTCGTGGGTTCGAATCCCAACCACGGCGATCTGAGAGTAAAATCTTTGGACATTCACTGGACTGGTTATACGGAAAATGGTCTAAATTGCCTAACGGTTTAAACATGTGGTGATAAAAGTGATAGATATCAACAAAGTGGATCATTGCACTATAATGCGGGTTTACTTTTACTTCTACACTGTCGCAGGTTCATGATACTAATCTTAAATCTTTTATTCACATTTTGTAATCATCTTCTACGCGCGAACACTATAATCTACAAAACAATAGATTTAATCCCAGTAATATAGCCAAGCCGTATCCAAACCAAGAGGTAGCCATAGCCCAGAGAATAATTATGAGTTCTGCGAAAATTCCCGTTTTCATACCAGTATCTGCGATAAACGACTTTTAATAAGAAAAGTTCTCAGTTGGTTTAGATTCATAATCCTTAATAACACAGAACAGGAAGGCGGCAATGACTACATGTAAATTCACCGAGAAAATTCACTCACACTTACATGCCACTCTGCTGAAAGAGCAAATAAACTAAACGATGCGGTTAATTTTTCACGAACTTTCGCTGATGCATTGAGAAAGGTAAGGCTGTCTAGTTTAGTAGAAATTTAGTAGCTCTTCTTTAAAGAGATTATAGCTATAGCTATCATCATCATCATCAACATCATCATCACCATAATCATCATCATCTTCACCATCATCACCATCACCATCATCATCATCTTCCCTTGAATCTCAGTTAACTAGGGTCGGTATTTGAACATTTTGTAGAAATTTATGGAGCCTACATGCTCACCAATCGAATGGCCTTTCAGTAGAGGGTTTCAGTAGAGTTTGCAAATTAGTGCTTTGTCGCTTTGTACGACACATGCAGTCTATGGTTGGTCTATTCTTCAACAACCCGGACACAACACGGGTAGCTGGTAAGATAATATAAATAGTAGAGTTAATAAATATATATGCTCGTTTTTTTATTCAAGGATGATAGCAGTTATGGCTCCATATATTGCTATAAAACGCACAAACTTATTTAAGACCTCTAAACAACCATAATAGAGGACACGACTAATTCCACATGTGACTAATCGGTATAAATACTACTCACCGCTAAATAATTAAACACGTATAGTAAGTATATGCGCAGTTCTTTCTGACACTGATCTATACGTACGACTAAACATCAACTTTGTAATTAAAAGAGTTGTTCGATGTAAGATATTTGTACACACGTGAACTTTACTCGCAGCCGATGCTGTTTACTACACGTAGGCCTAAACTAACAACTGAGGCATGGGCCGCTGCTGTAGCCCAAGCTGCTGCGGTGGGCCTGTTGTAGCAGCAACAGTTGCAGCTCCACGGCAGCTGCCAGAGCCGAGGCAGTTAAGCTACATGTAGAACATACACCAAAATGTCACAGTCCTTAGGGATAGGGATAGGGATAGGGATAATCAGGAGATCATCATCCTCGACGTAACAATAAATCGAATATTAAATAAAAAAGCTAGTAAAGCTAAGGTTAATGTCGGTTTCCTCACTCGAAAATGATGTCAGTGACGGGCGAGCCCATGATTTGAACCCCGTGCATACTGATCCGCGGTCGAGTGTCTTACCGACTTCGCCACTGGCTCCAACCACTGGCGCATAAATAAAATATCCGCATAAATATATAAATAAACTATATAAATATTATATCAAAGAGGTCATAGAACGCAGAATTGGAAGGAAATAGCGGCAGAGGCAGGCCGATATTAGGTATGTTAGATGATTCAAAAGAACCGCTCATATGTGAACATGAATATGAAAGCGGAAGACAGAGAAGAGTGGAGGCGCTATATACCATGGACCTCCCTGTAGGCATTGCATTAAGAGAGAGAAAATATCCTCAAATTTTGAACAGGTTTAATTTTGAATGTCAAAGTATTCTACTTAGAATATGTTTCAAAAGAATCTCTCTTCTAATATATTTGACTAAACTAGAGGACCAGTGAGGGCTAGTGTAAGCCATTCATTATAAAGCTCTCACACTATCCACAGTTGGCCATATTTGACAGGGTAGAGATCTAGAGGCAGTATTTTACTGCCAACGGCAAGTTAGTCGGGCATTTGAACGTGATAATGCAGGATATGAATTCGATGCGTTCTGAAATGTTAAGCCAATGAAGTTTCAGTAGCAAATGTGTGGCCAAAATTCATTGATATAATGTTTGCATGATGTGTCTGTATGATGTGATTTCTTTCATTTATTTTATATTCGGTTCTAAAAAGCTTATTTCTTTTTTTTCTCATTCTCTCTAGTGTAGGCCTAATATCATGGAATTTGATGATCTATATTTATGAAGATATCGACGAATGTTGTTGTTTCTACTTTGCGAACGCGCTCAATAGTGAACAATTTATGCTTTGGTCATACTTAAATGTTTTACGCAAAATAATATATTATATGTACTCTAAATAACTACAAGTTCATTTATATTAAGTTTCATTTATAAATTATCGCAGACATAGTTTTATATTACAACTATATTTAGAATTTAGTATTTACGTAGAACTTATGCAAATGGGCTAGAACTTCCGAGATGGTTTTCTGTTGCCTTAACTCGCATGTGGCAGATCCTTAACAATCATGCCCATGCTCTCTAGTGCAATTTCTTTAATAACAGGACTAGCAAAATGTAATAAGATTAAATGAATTCAAGGTTATTGATTGATTAATTGCTATAACAATATTACTAGAATAACAAATTAATTATACAGAAATGTACTAACTGGCCGAATGTTATAGCAACTTTCCTGATAAGCGGGAGGTCACGGGATCGAATCCGAGCCGGATCGCCTCGTGAATAGTATCCCGTGTAATACGAGATCCGGTGCTAAAAACTCAACTTTAGTTTTAAAATATATTTAGCATTATTGGTATACTGGAGCGTTAAAATTAGACAAACACAACAGAACGAATGAACGCATCATTTATGCAAACATACTTTTAAATCGATCATCGCTAATCTTAAGATGTAAGTGTAGCAAATTAATATCAACAAAGAAACTTTTAAATAATAATTTAAAAACTAAGGAATTTTCTCAATAGTCAAGACTGTATTTTAAGCAAATTACAATTTAAGCTTCAAATTAACTCTACAAAGAAATACTGTTAATACGAAATATTTTACAATAATAGTGTATAATAAGAAATACTGTTTCTTTTTAATATTAAAAGACTTTCAATAATATTCAAACTACTGTCAGTTTTCTTATTAAAATAATTTAATGACAAAAAGTACAAACTGATTCAATGAAATTAAAATTTAACAATAAATTACTGCAAAGTTTTGATGCTTTTATATTTATTAACTAACCAAATAAGAGTGTTACATTACCTGACAGATGTGAGAATAAATGATCTTGTACGTATAGTTTTTACATAATAAATAATTATTGACATATTTACTAGGCAGAGTATATTTATAAGTTTTCGTGAAATTACATTTTGGCAAGAGGTCCATTTTATTTTCTCTACAAAGTGCGTAAATAAGGTTACAACAGTATCTTCATACTATGGAGAATGGCTTATTTAAGAGACAGCTAGCAAAGTAAAATGTCATATCTTAGAAATAGATGCAGACATATTTGTAATTAAAATATGTAATTTAAAGTCAGTATAGTGCGTCAACATTAGTGTAAATTGGTGTCTCACAGATTTTATCACATATGACAGATCATAAATACAAAACCAATTGCATTTTACTCCAAGACCTCTCTAAGCTCTCAAACTGTAGACAAAGCTGCTGGATGCACTACAGAGACAAGAGTTACTATAAATATCGTGTTCTATTCTGACAAGATATTCAAGAATTGCGAGTTTATATGATGTTCGTAATTCTCTTTCTTTTTATGCTCTGACATTTAAGTCAAAACTCCAGCATTGTTTCGTTTGTCATATACGACGATACGATATATGACAAGGAAAAATAAGTGGAATGAACCAGATTCCTCTCCGGTCGATTCCAGGTAGTGTCCCCTACAGCTGGAACTGATTGGGTTCCAAATGCATGCATCAACCATACACGAATCATCTTCAACTATTAAAATCAACTATACTCAAACAAGTCTCGACGAAGTACACTTTTCTAACGTCCTAAGCATCAATAGGAGACCAATTTGAATTAAATTGCCAGTGTCGCACTCACAAACTGATGTTATAAGTGACAACATTCTAGTAAAGTACATGGATACCAATGCACGTACACGTTAGTAATGCTCACAGTATGTTTTCTAGATTTTCTAAGTAGGTTCACTGAGCCATTCCTACACAGTGCGACGAATCAAAGGACCGGAGGTGCTCGAAGGGGTAGCTCGAAGGCGGCACTGAGGCTCCTTTGAGATGACCGAAACCAACCCCAGACCAGCAGTAGGGTAGGGGTAGGGCGGGAGATTCTTCAGCCACTGGCCGGTTTTAACGTTGTAACATTCCACAGAGGTCATGCACTCCGGTTTGGGACTCTTGATTCCCCCGACAACGTACAACAGTGGACCTGGAAGCGTAGAAGCAAACACAAAATGCATCATACTACCTCTCCTCTCTCTCTCTCTCTCTCTCTCTCTCTCTCTCTCTATAGTAGTAGTAGTATGCTAAGTGGTAGGTTTAGTGCATATTTTCCTACTCACAGTTCGGTTTCACGCTCAGTTTGACTCTATTGTCAAAAATTGATCCCAACACAAAGGCAGAGCCTTTATAAAATCTTAATGTAGACTATAACTTAGAAAATGAATTCATCTGAAGTGGATTTCCATTGAGTTCCTCAATTCCTGCTTAATCGCCTCTTACGACACGTGCTGCACACGGTTCAATCTGTATTGACGCAGATACAACACTGAAAAACCTACTTATGACTATTATTATGCATTACCTTACTTTCATAAATATTATGTAAGGTTAGTGCAATACATGCACAGAAATTCAAGTATCATTTAAATGTAAATGTCATTTTAAAATAACTGTCATTAACTAATAATTAATTATATGAGTCTAGGCCTCTACGGCAATGATAAAGCTTGTTTGTCACAATCGTAAAATTTTTATTCACATCTCGTGCAATTCGTCAACAAATATACCCCAGACAGTGGAAACATAATGTTAAATACCTGCAGGCTGCTGCATGAGCCATTATTTTGCACAACTTAAAAATAAATCTGGATACAGAAGAAAATTGATAATATTAACAACAATTAGAGATCTATTGTCGTCAATTATAGCATCGAGCACGTTGATTTGATAACTAGTTTGTACGTTGATATGACGAGAAATGCAGACGGTAGAAATATGCGGAGGAGTTATATGCTATGGATCTGCTAATGGGGGCAGTGCACTAAGAGAGAGACGTAAATAGATTAAGTTAATAATAATAATAATAACAACAACATTTAGAGTTTTACAGTCATCAATGACAACATCAAACACTATTGAGACAAAATCAAGCCGGCGAGCAAAAAGAAGGTCCAAAAACTATGCAAATTCCAAAATCCAGAATATCAGTCAAAAGTTACTGACAGACCGTTACCCGACTGACTGAAGCACCAACAGAGACAATTAAATTATTTATTTATACACGCATTGATTTACACACCGATTGATTGATTGATTTCTTGACAGACCGATTGAATC
Source organism: Enchytraeus crypticus (assembly GCA_905160935.1). Classification (NCBI taxonomy): domain Eukaryota; kingdom Metazoa; phylum Annelida; class Clitellata; order Enchytraeida; family Enchytraeidae; genus Enchytraeus; species Enchytraeus crypticus. The sequence goes on from CAJHZI010000466.1 coordinate 920,236, forward strand.
AATTCGCACAATTTATTTATGCATGCATTGATTTATATACTGACTGATTGATTGATTTCTTGATGGATCGATTGAATCACGTTGCACACTTACCAACAGTGGCGCATCCCATGTCATGTCTGGCCTGCTCCATGGTGGCGCGCTTTTCCCAGACGTCTTCGTCGATGTTGTAGACGAGGAGGTCATCGAGGCTGGCCACGGTCTTGTCCATCTGTCGAGTCCTTCCCCCGACCAGTATCAGAGTTCCCTCCACGTCCAGCAATCCAGCATGACATCGAGGAACAGAGAGAGGGTTCAGCTGAATCCAACTGTGAGCAGCGAGAGAAACAAACATATATATATCATCATCTCCCCTCAAATCCCAGTTTAACCAAAGTGAGTTTAAGTTTATTTCAGAATCACATGCCACTACAATATTACATGCAAGTTATAAAAAGTCCAAAATAATATAGAGACACGTAGATATATGCAAACACGTAGAACTTACGTAATGACCTGTTTATAAAGATGGTGCGTCTAGTATTATGTCTATATGACATTATCATCAAAGCATGAAATACAAAATTACACATGCAAACGGGTCATCAAAGAGGATAAATAAATCCTATCTAGTTGACAGCCCACAATCATAAGCAAACATACGTAGACAACAGCTCATAGTAATACCCAAATTAATGCCGATAACAACACTGCAGATCACATACAATATCGCAGTGAATGAATTGTTTCATATATATTTGAAAATGTGTCCGGCAAGTAAACGAATGTGACAGGCAGAGTTATCACAGTTCATGGAAAATTAAAAAGCTTGTGAGAGAGAGAGAGAGAGAGAACTATGTTTATTGAAGTACACATACAAGTATACATACATGCACAAGGTCATCAAAGAGGGTAAATATCCCCTATCTAGTTGACAGCCAGCAATCACGCAAAAACAGCAAACATAAATGTACAATTGAAAATTAGCAAATTAGCATCGTGATAGTAAAAACGAAAACTAATTACTATGTTAAAAAAAATTTTATCTGGTATCTCCTATCCGTAACAGAATCGTAATTTAAAAGGTTGGTTCAAGATCGCACTTGATTTAGAAACAAGAGGTCCTTACAGATATTGAGCGGAAATAAACACAGCCATCTTCCATATAAACCGCAACGTTAATTCTTTATGATCAAAGTATATTTTTTAACTCCAACATGTTTATATAAGTAAAACAAGTTTAAGAGATGAAACACATATCTCTACAAGAATCATCCAAGACGAGACTCTTCTCATTACGACCAATATCGATAATGGACAGATTAACAGATCGATCGACTGCTGACTAATGCATGAATTGATGCATCGACTGATTGACTGATAAGTTGATAAATTAATCATCATCATCATCCGTCTCCCTTGAACCTCAGTTTAGCCAGGGTCGGGATAAAAGTAGACTGTCTCAAATCCTATCTGTCCTACACCACACCACCAGCCAATCCCCTATTTGAGATTTCCATTCGTTTAAATTTTTGTAGCAATTTCTGGAGCCTAGGCGCTGTTGATTAATTAATATTCTGATAAATTAACAGATCAATAGTTGGATTGGGGATACCTGTCGTAGAGTAGGTCGTAGAAAGCCACATCACTCAGAACGCCACACCTGTCAATCTCCTTGTTGTACCCGCCCACAACGAACAGCCCGTCCTGGTGGACAGCCACTGCTGGCCCCACCCTCCCACCACCAGGTATCTTCGTCAGCTCCTTCCACACGTTCTCGTTCAGATCAAAGCTTGCTACGCTATCCAGCTTACTATATGTAAAACAAAACAATACAATAGAATACATGCTGGAATACATGCTGGAGCCAGTGGCAATGTCGGTAAGATATTCGACAGAGGATTAGCATGTGCGGGGTTCAAATCTTGTGATCGCCCGTCACTGAAATCGGTTTCGAGTGAGGAAACAGACGTTACCATGAGCTTTTACAATACAGTACACAATGGATTACATTACTAAACAATACAATGAATTATAATGCAAAACAATAGAAAGGATACGATACAAAGTAATACAATGGATTACAATAACAAGTAACATAATGTATAACAATACAAAGCGATACATTGAATTACGATGCAAAACAATCAAAAGGATTAAAATATAAAGCAGTACAATTAATTACAATAAAAAGAAACATAACGAATTACAAAGCCATGCCATATAATGAATTAGAATACAGTATAAAAAATGCATTATATTGCAAACAATACAAGTTATTGCACTACAAAATGACACAATGACTTAAAATACAAAGCGCTACACTAGATTGCAGTACAAAACAACACAATGTATTACAATATAAAGCAATACAATGTATTAGAATACAAACAATAACATAATACTTACTAAGCTACGTTAAATTACTACAGCATTAAATTTAAATTAATAGCGTCATAATTGATTAAGTGATTCGTATTAAGTGGTTGATGGTTTATTTAATCGTAGAGGCATTCAAACTCTTTCAGTTTAAAGGGCATAAGCGACTAATTGATTATAAACACTTATAATTAATTAATTATAAACACTTAATTAATTTTAAACACTTAAACCGCTAATTATAAACACTTCGATAATTAATTTCTAATATCATTTGTAGTTAAAGGAATTACTAATTTGCATAACCTATTCATTGATTTGGCAATTGATTATTTTGTTTAACACTTATAATTTATTAAATGGCTAATCATCTTATAAATTGAAAGATTCATTTATAGATAATTGTTTGAGTAATTAACAGAATCATTTATTGCATTTTATGCGTACTTGATCCATGGATAGCATGATTTATCGATCGGTAGCATTATTGATCGATCGATAGTATGATTGATTGAATGATAGCATGATTGATCGATTGATAGTATGATCGATTGATAACTTGATTGATCGATTGATAGCATGATTGATTGACTGATAGCATGATTAATCGATTTATAGCATGATTGATCGATTGATCGAATGACTGAACAACCAAGTGAAAACTCAAAAGATCTAATCGAAAGCATTGATTAATTGATTGATTAAGTATCGACTGATTTGCTCATACACTTTGTTGGTTGTTTCACCGCCTACAGCGAAGACGCACTGACGCCAGGCTGCACCAGCGAGGTAAGCCCTGGGCTCCGAGAGATTTGGAAGAGTCTGCCACCTCTCATCACAACTATCGTACACGATGAACGAGTCGACAGCTGTGCCAAGGTTCTCACCACCCTTGTACACAGCTCCACCTGGATAAATAAATTTGCCCATTAATACATGTACATATGTGGACAAGAAGAAAAAGATAGTAGATAGAGATGAGTGGAGGCGTTATATATCATGGACCTGCTAGCAGGCAGTGCACAAAGAGAGATATATATAGAAATTGTTAAAAAAACTTATACGATTGGATAAACTTAAAGAAAGTCTATTCGTATCTCGACCCTGGTTAATCTGTGATTTAAAGGAGGATGAGGATGATGATGATGATGAATACATGTAGATCAATGAATTAGGAAGACAAGAAATGAAAAAGAAACGTCATTTTTGTGCGTATAAAGAATACGAGTCAGGGACAGAATGATGTTTACTTTCGCCCACATGTGCTGAGACACCCATCCAAATCATCCCCGTTTATCTTCTTCTTTAGCATAGCCTTCTTTAAAGTTTAGAGAATTAAATTATGCATTAAATTTTGTATTAAATATAATTATGTATTAAATTATGAATTAAATTATGTATTATTAGCTTAACCACGTTATACTATGAAGAGAGAATTCTGGTCTATCTTATATAATCGCTCTGCCAACTTCCATTCAATTAATATATTTCAATTTATCCTAAGATATTTATTTATTATTTATTATTTCTATTTTATTTATTTATTTAATTGCAATAAAATATGCGAGTATTGGTCCTTGTTTTAAACTACAACTACTACATTTATTTATGAAACCAATCATTGGACGTTCATTCATTTTACTGTTCAATTTCTTGCTCGATAGATTTACAACCTATAACGAAGATCTTGGATCCTATCACAGCCACCCCGTGATGATGAGTGCTGCAGATCATCCTTTCCTTGCATTCCTTCCACTGTCCCCCCTTACCTCCAGGCCCCGCCTCATACACGCATGCAACCTTTCCAGGCACGTCCAGACTCTCACTGTGAAGATCTATTCCTCCCACTCCAAACACAGCCAGCGGTTCCACAGCCATCTTCCCCGTAGAGACCGACTGAACGAGGTTTGTCGTCTTTTCAAAAGCTGAATCAGATTCCTGTTGAAGATCAGACAGATCCTTCATGATCACGTCGCTCTCGCTGTAAGCCTGCGCTGTCTGAAGCCTCTTCCCTGGAAAACATCTCATGGCCGGTCTTCTATACGCCGGGACCATTCCCAGCTGAGAACCCTCTCCACCACAGTCCGAAAGGCTGCCCTGATTATCGAAGGCGGGTTCGTACATAATTTCTTGATCCTCGATGTCTAGAAAGGTTTCCTCTTCGGGGCAGTACATTACCAAACCATCCGTATCTCCAGCGAGAGAATCCCCGAGGAAGCTCTTGTCGCAGTCGCTGTAGTGACCGTACTGAGGGGAGTACACCATCGACTCATCGGACATGAGGAAAGAGTTCTGGGAGGTCAGACGCTGCATGGACGTGGCGGCATTGGCCGAGGCGTTGTTGGCGAGGAGGTCCGCCCGGGTGGCGTAGGGATCTGACGACAGGAATTGCTGGAAAATTAAATAGATCAAGTTGCAGAGGTACACTAGGTTAGAAATTAATGTACGCTAAGTACATTAAAGTAGAAGTACACTAGGTTAGAAATTAACAGCAAACATGTAACGAATAATTAAAAACATCTAGTCAAAATAACTATCAATCAACAGAAAAATAACCAACAGACCATTAATTAAAATTTATAACCCAAGATCAAACAGTCTGAAGCATAATTTGCATAACTTGTAAAACTTAAAAATATTAAAGTTACAAAGTTTATCGTGAAACAAACGTAAAAAGCAACATGTTTATCAACGAAGCCCAGAGAGAGAGAGAGAGAAAACATCAGTAACGACGGGTTGGGCTAGGATTTGATTAGTGGTCGGAAGAAGCTCAGACTGAATGCTTGCTACTGGATATAAATCTAATAAATTGTTAATCAATTTTAGCAAACAAATATTACTTTACAAAACAATATAAAATTACACTCATAAATAATTTGCATATGAATTGGAGTAATTACTTATCATTAATAAGAGGGAACAGTGTATGACGTCAATTCGAACATGTTATTGGTATCATTATAATTATCTTCTGGATTTGTGTAAATAAAAAACATTTCTTATGACATTTTGTCATTTTATCTCCTTTTCATTTTAGTATTATTCGAAGCTGTAGTGATCCTCTTGATTTAATTGTAGCACTTGTAGATCTTACAGGCGATTTTTGCACACTTACAGGCGATTACACTCATACAGGCGATTACATGAATACAGGCGATTATTGCACACAGGCAACTACACGCTGCTAGATGATTAAAGCTTTACTGACGATTACATTCGTTTGTAAAAAATGCAAGAAAAATTTTTGATTTTGTATTCCGATTAGACAAATACAAAATAATCAAAAAATATCCAAAACTACAGAAATTAATTAATTCTTTCATTCATTCACTCACTCATTCATTCTTTCATTAATGAATAAAATGACATCCATTATCCAGAAACCTGTCCGCAGACAGAGAGATAAACACGAGCACGCACCTGGTAGGATCTGGCAGAAGCCTTGGCGTCTAGCGGCAGTGATATCGAGCTGTTCCTCTGACCTTGATCAGGACTGAAAGCTGAAGACTGGCGACTGGTTGACTGACGAATGGTCGAGTAGTTCTGACAGAGAAGCCCTGATGAGAGCTGAGACCTAGGAGCCTGATTTTGACCTAGGTGACTGGCCGGGGAGGTCACACGCTGTGACTGCTGGGCAGGGTGGCACAGCTGAGGGGGGACTGAACTCTGCTGCTGCAGCTGCTGCAGCTGCTGCAGCTGCTGAGGACTGAGTGAGTTCTGCTGAGAGGATTGGGATGGGTGGGCCTGAGGATTCTGCTGGAACTGGTGATTGGACTTCCTCTGCTGTAGTTATATGGTAATCATAATTATCAAATTATTTATTTCTATTATACGTTTAATTAAAAACAAAACCTGAGGAAGGCAACGGGAAACCACCTCAGAAGCCATACTTTTCCCAAGCTATAGGCTACATAAGGTATTGATAAGGCATAGACTTTGTGAAGGGATTAACTTGTTGATCTAAGGAGTGCTCTTATGGAGCGAGAAAGCAGACTCTGAGCATGAATATGTACCTTGAACCTGCCACTTGGCAGTGCACTGAAGGAGAAATACAAATTTAAAATATATTGATTCGTTTTTATTATTTGCCAATAATTTTGATTATCAATCAGTAGGGGTATATTGGTGTAATGAAATAATTAAATAAAATCAATGGTTAAGAACATAAAGAAGCTAAAATGGAGCAGACAGTCGCTATCAGTCACTTATAATTATGGCAATAACAATAATTATATTTCGCAATGAAATCACATTTGGCGCTGAAATATGTATCAGAAGCTTAACATATGAATTCTAAAATTATTCATAAGAATAATTCATAATTTATACATCACTTTGGAGCCGTCAGTGGTCTTCAATATTAAAAGAGCAAAACATGCAACAGTTAATATTTATATATTAAGGGAAAGTTTCTGTAATATAATATAGATCTTGCGCCGACCACATATTACATGTACATTGCTCGTTGAAAGAGCCAAATAATTAATGAAATAATTGTGCAGAAATTCAGTAATTTAAAAAATCACTCCTTTAATGGAATTACTCAAAAAATAGCTAATAATGTGAATTTTTCAGCTACTGTTATCTTTAAAAATATCCATACATTACTCTGTCTATGCAATAAGAAGTGGAGATTCTAGCTTCCATATTGTTAGTTGATTCACTGCAATATTTCACTAATCGACATTAGCAGCTCTAAAATAGGTAACCTGTACTGGAGAATTCATCTGGTTTGAACACTGACGCATATCCTGCAGCTGCTGCGTAGAGTGTTGAGAGACCGTAGCTTGCTGCAGCTGATGCAGGGACTGGCCCTGCTGCGGGAGCTGATTGGTCGACAGTCTCTGCTGAGCCAGCTGATGGGCGGATCTCTGCTGCTGAGGAATCTGCTGGGCCGGCTGCTGCTGCTGCGAGGCTCTGGCATGCAGCTGCTGAGATGACCTTGAGGTCAGATCACCTGATGACCTCTGAGGCTGTATTTGATGTGAGGACCAGGCGAGAGCCATCTGGGATGTTCTGGGTTGGATCAGCTGCGGTGATGACGTTCTCTGGTGTCCAGAACTGTTGGCACTTTGACCTGGTCTTACCATGTCCAGACCCTGACCTTGGTCGATGCTCTCAAATCCTTTTCCACGCACTCCAGAGCAGTCACCTGCCATCTTCTGTCTGTTAGACTCCAGGCCTGCTAGTCTCCTGCCATCTTGCTATATCAATAGATCAATATAATATATTAGTCAATATGATATAGATCATCATCATCATCATCTTCTTCCCTTTAATCCCAGTTTAGCTATGTCAACATAATATAGATAGATTATATTATATTATATATTATTAGATCAATAGTAATACATAAGTCATTCGATCTGTCTATACGCATCCTTCAATCGATAAATCATTTAATCAATCATCTAATAATCATTTCCTACACTAAACTATTTTCTTCAAATATCTGTAGTGTACTCCTGTACAATCGATCAATCAGTTAATCAATCAACGTTCCTATCCATATATTATTAGTTTAAATCCTAATTTTCTCAATCAACGTTTCTATCCTTATCCAATTATTTTAAATCATAATTTTCTGCCACTACACATTAGTTCCTCTCCAAACCATTCAGTATAGTTTTGTCCTCATCTGATGAAGCATTTTTCCATCAACTAATCATATGCGTATCACACTACAGAAGGTTCCAACCAACCTATTTATCTAAACTAAGCATGCCAAAGTAAGATTGTTCAGCTGTCTATGAACATAATGTTGTTTTTCCTTGGCAATGACTTTTTCGTAATCATCTTCTTAGTAGATACAACTGTAAATAATTGATCGATTGAATTATTTATTTTTACAGTCGTATCAATTCTGTGTACACTATACAGGTTATGCTCGGATAGTTTACACTATACCGATAGTGTACGGATAGTGTACACTATACAGATAATGCTCGGATAGTGTACACTATTCAGATAATGCACGGATAGCGTACACTATATAGATAATGCACGGATAGTGTGCACTATACAGATAATGCACGGACAGCGTACATTATACAGTAAGTGTACACTAAAAGATACACGCGTATGTCGAGCAGAGCGTTAAATAGTGGTATAATATTTCTATGACCGATCCTGAGGAGAATCTTAGACAGTAAGTTAGACTCTCCTGGATTCGATTCTCTACTGAGCAGATCGGAATGGAAAATCTCAGCTATTCATGGACTATAAGCTAGCAGTTGACACGTGGCATTGAATGTGATAGATATCAGCATGGTTGATCAATTAGCTCAGTGCTTACAGATTTTGAGGATATAGAAGCTGAAGAGTGCGGAGCTGGTTGACCTGGAATACCTTCGCTACCGTTCAATGCGTTGTACCTATCAATTAATCAATCAATCAAGACAAAACAGGTATACTACAATACACATGATGCTATGTTATACAACGATATATTATAATATAATAAGATAATATAATTAGAGGCCTATATACTACAACATACATGCTGATATATTATACAACGCATTAGACACACATAAAGAGACTGGACAATCCTACTTCATGGCCTTGTAGAGGCAGTCCCTCCAGAGTTCCTGGTTGACGAAAATCCAGTCCGCTGCCTCCACCTCACTGGCCAGCACCTCTGCGGGCATGAGAGGAAAGCGCACACACTGCAGCAGCTCCTGACTGTGCTCAATCCTGCTCGATCTCTCGTGGTCCACCCAGCGAACCACGGCCCGGAATACATCCACCTGTTGTGTGCAATACGTTAAAATACAAATAATAATAATAATAATAGTAATAATAGTAACACACATTATAGTGAAATGATCAACTACGTTGATATCTATAACTTTTAATACCATATGTTAAATCCGTTAGGCAATTTTGTACATTTTTCGTGTAACCAGTCCAGTAAATGTCCGAGATTTTACTCTCAGATTAGCGCGACTGGGATTCGAACCCACGAGGGTTCAATTCACCTCAGGGTCTGTCATTTAAACTTCATGACGCTATCTACACCTCTAACCATTGCGCTATTGAGACATTCAATATAAAAGTATTTAATTTCCTTTATTGCAAATTTTATTCAAAAGTATGACATGCATAAATATGACACCAAACATTAAATGAGATTAAGGAGACGAAGCTGTGAAGTATATTGGATCACTGTTCACATCTATGGAAATTTTTGCTGTATGCTTTACAACGCAGTACTCGCGTAAAAATGTCAATATCCACATATGACCCAACAGATAAATGAACAAAGTATTATAGAAATATCTATACCACTCAATGCTAATGATAGAGCAAAATGCAAAAAGTAAAGCACGCTTAGTGTATATAGACTTAGTTAATTCTGCTGGGATATTATCCACACTGGCTACTTTCCCCTTCGTCATGGTGATAATTGCAGAATACTTTTCCTCCTTCACTACAGCTGGTCCCCTTTTGCCAAGTTCTACTATGTTTTCTTGTATTTTAAAATCATCTTGAACTGGATTCCCAGCCTTATCATACAATTCCTCTACGTGTACATATTCTCTCCATCTTTCTTTTACTTCTTCCGGCTCTGTCTTTAATTCTCCATATTTACTCATTATATAAATATTCTTTGCATCTCCTTCCTTTTTCCTGTCGGTTCTTGTCAATATCTTGACTTCCTGGAACAATAGATCTGACCGCCTCTTCTATCGTATTCTGCTAAATCATCACACTTTGCACTCCACCAATGATCTTTAGCTATGTCTGTAATTCTTTTAAGCTCATTGTTTAAGATTCTATATTTTCTTCGGCCATGATTGGTGTCAATACTTTTCCATTTCCTCCTTTCACCATTTTGGCTACCATATCACTTGTGATCCAAGGTTTTTGCGATACTGTTTTAGTTAATTATGGGCGTTTAAGGCGCCCATGAGCTGCACCAATCATAGCAGCTGTCTCACGTGACAAATATGGACGTATCCGACGTAGATCACGGATAAGCAAGAAAAATGCTTCTGAAGTTCTAGTTATGTTTTCGTTAACGTCAGGTGTTTATCAAGGATAACACCGAGATTCTAAACAGAAAAAAACAGGTAATACTGTAACAACCGAGAATAACGAAAGATTTTTCCCTTTCAGCTTCAGAAGCTATTTTAGTTAATTATGAGAGTATAATGCGCTTCCGAGATATAATAAGAGCTAAGCCCTGTTTGCTGATTCCAAGAGAATCATACCTCACTATTAACACGCAGATTCTCGTTCTTCAATATGGCTATGAGTCGGTTGAACGGCAGGTAGACGAAATGTTTGCTGCCCGACACACTACTGAAATTCTCCAATAGGTAGCTGTGGAAATGAAAACATAGAATTGAATGCAACACACAATTGAATGCAACAAACAACTGAATGCAACACGCAACTGAACGCAACATATGAATGAATACAACATAAAATTAATACAAAATACATATGAATGCAACAAAGTGCAATAAACTGGAAGCTGCCAATAGTCTACTTGATAGTGCAATCGGTAAGTCTCTCCAACAAGAAAAAGTTTATTATATACCGTTATTACATATTATTATTATTACAGATTATTAGATACTATTAGTTTATTCAGATACCGGCTTACCATTCAATCATAATTGTTAGGAAATGCAGCAGTAGCATTAAAAAGCTAAAGTCAAAGCTAAGGTTAACGTCAGTTTCCTCACTCGAAAGCGATGTTAGTGACGAGCGAGCCCAGGATATGAACCCCGCACATACTGATCCGCGGTTGAGTGTCTTACCGACTTCGCCACTGGCTCCAGCAGATATAATAATTAAAATACAACCTTAAAATAGTATACAACACTGCAATAAACAGAAAGATAATCGTAGTATATTTAAAATAATAAAAAATTAATAACAAGTACAATATAAGGATTGTACCTGCATTGAATCCGGGTTGCTGAAGAATTGACCAACCGTTGACTGTACGTGTCGTAAAAGGCGACAAAGCACTAAGATCCAAACCAACGTCAGAAAGGGCATTCGGTTGGTGAGCGTCTAGGCTACCGAAACGCTACAATATTTTCTAAAACGAATGGAAAAGTTCCTCACTCCTCAGAGAAAGGTGGAGAAAGTCCATTCTTATCCTGACCCTAGCTAAACTAAGAGTCAAGGGAAGAAGATGATGATGATGATGATGACGACGACGACAACGACGATGATGACGACGATGATGATGACGACGATGATGATGATGATGATGATGATGATGACGACGATGATGATGATGATGACGACGATGATGACGATGACGGCGACGATGACGATGATGATGATGATGATGATGATGATGATAACAATATAAAGACATTAAATTGAAGGCGACATTACCGAAGTATATCGTCCCTGAGCTGCTTGAGGTTGTTGTTCTCGGCTATGGAGTAGTGCAGCACAGCGTTGTCCACAGTCACTCTGCTCAGGTAGTCCATGCACATGTGGACAATGATGTCCATGCCGAGCTTTGTGGCACAACTCAGTGCCTGAAAACACATCAAAACACATCAAAATAAATAGAAACACTTCAATACACATCAAAACACAACAAAGCACATCGAAACACATCAACACACATCAAAACACTTCAGAACATGTCAAAACACCTCAAATCACTTTAGATTAAGTCAAACCACATCAAAACATATAAAAACAGATCAAACACAACAGATCATGTCAAAACACTTCTTTGTATTTATTTTAATATCAATATACACATCATTATCATCATCATCATCATCTTCCCTTGAATCCAAGTTTAACTAGGGTCTGGATACGAACAGCTGTCTCAAATCCTCTCTGTCCTACATCATATCATCCATCAATCAATCCCCTATTTGAGACTTTTCCTTTCGTTTAAATTTTGCAGCAATTTCTGGAGCCTAGGCGCTCACCAACCGAATGCCCTTTTTGACGTTTGTGTGGATCTTTGTGCTATAGTCGCCTTCTACGATACGTGCAGTAAATGGTTGGTCAATTCTTCCTGTTCTAATATCAATATACCTATATATCAATAAATCATCCGTCATCCCCTGCATCAGCCTCCCATTAAATCACCAGCACATTAGAATATATCATTTGAATAATTTATCTTCAATGTTTTATTCTCAAAACTAGCAAAGCATTCATATCTCTCGCTTGAAACTGAAATTTGCAGAAAAAGTAACAATTGTAAATCTTCACAATTGCAGAAAAATTCATAACAACTGAATTAAAATCTCTCTGATTTCCGAAGCTTAAATGTGAAATGGCTACGATACTTGTCTTTTCATTCAAATAATCAATCAACTAACGGACTTTTTAAATTCTAGTTTTTAGACTACGACGGCAGCAGTAGTTCTACATTTAGTCTCTTCACAGCTCCACACTTCACTGAAATCCATTTTTCACGTACCAGGCTCTACTACACCTTTTTGCATCGAGTTAAACTAATTGTAGTAAATCTAATGCTATAATACCAAAGATAAGCTCAAATGTTTTGTACTATTTTTATAAGTTGTTACAGGCTCAGAAATATATACTTTTTAATATATATGTCGATATATTTCAAGTATTTTTTATTAGAATAAATAGGAACATTATTGCATAGCACTGACTAAAAGCAAAAATAAAAGAATAAAGGCAAAATTAATCACTTCCTCCTACTCTCTTTCACTCTCCCTTTTCTCTCTCTCACTCACTTTCTCTCTACCTCCCTTCCTCCCTGCCTACCTGCCTCCCTCCTTCCCCCTCTCTATCTCTCTTATTAGTAAAATCAAGACAATAAATAGATTAAAATCTCAGTCGTAGATATAGACTAGACTACTGTAATTACCTGTCCGATGATGTGACAGTTGAGTTCGAGCTCGGTGGTGTAGAGGAAGTGGATGATCGTTAGGACGACCTCACGTCTAAAGTCAGAGAGGTCAAGGTTGATGATCTCACCGTTGGTGTAGCCATAGAAAGAGTTGGTGAGGGTCTCGCTGTAAGCTCCAAAAGCAACGCTGTGAGCGTGAATGTCTCCACCGGTCACCTGTGTGATAACAACAGCATCAGTTAGGATCGTCTATGACGACATCGAGTACCATTAACGCCTCAAAGCTGTTGGCTGGATGTCTCCATGAGTCACCCGTGTGATAACATCAACAGCAGTTAGGATCATCTATGACAATATCGAGTACCATTAACACCTCAAAGCTGTGAGCGTTAAACAATTCTACTACTACTACTATTACTACTACTACTACTGTTACTACTACTACTACTACTGCTGCTATTATTATTACTACTACTACTACTGCTACTGCTACTGCTACTGCTACTGCTACTGCTACTGCTACTGCTACTGCTACTGCTACTGCTACTGCTACTACTACTACTGTAGAAAGTGTGGTATTCAGTACGTAGGAGAGACAGGAAGACAAATAAGAGACAGACTTAATAACCACAAGTCCTCAATTAGAAATAAAGAGAATACACCGATCTCTATTCATTTTAATAGCATAAGTCATTCTATTCTGGACTTGGAAATTATAGCGATAGACAAGGTGACAGATCAACCGAATACTACAAGCATCAGGAGAAGACTAGAAGAAGAATGGCAGAAAAGACTAGAAATTAAGTTTCCTAATGGTCTGAACGGACTGAAATAATAAAAACCGTAAAAGGCCCACTAAAAATTTCATCAAGCTAATGAGAAGAGTGAGTGCCAAAACTTTTTATATTATTATTCTTATTATTACTACTATTGCTTCTTTCTTCACTACTGTTACCATTACAACTACTGCTATTATTATTATTACAATTACTACTAGTACAACTACTACTACTGCTATTATTATTACTACTATTACTACCACTACTACTACTACAACTACAACTACTACTACTACTACTACCGCTGCTGCTATTATTATTACAATTATTACTACTACTACTACTACTACTATTACTACTACTAGTACTACTATTACTACTACTACTACTACTATTATTACTACTACTACTACTATTACTACTACTACTACTACTAGTACTACTATTACTACTACTACTACTACTACTATTACTACTACTACTACTACTATTACTACTACTACTACTACTACTACTACTATTACCACTACTACTACTACTACTGCTGCTATTATTATTACAACTATTACTACTACTACTACTACTGCTACTACTACTACTATTACTACTACTACTATTACTACTACTACTACTACTACTACTACTACTACTACTACTACTACTACTACTACTACTACTACTACTACTACTACTACTACTACTACTACTACTACTACTACTACTACTACTACTACTACTACTACTACTACTACTACTACTACTACTACTACTACTACTACTATTACTACTACTACTACTACTACTACTACTACTACTACTACTACTACTACTACTACTACTATTACTACTACTACTACTACTACTAATACTACTACTACTAATAATAATAATAATAATAAAGGTTTAACGCCCGTTTCCTCATACAATGATGACGTCAGGGGCGTCCCCATCACACAAATGCGTCACTATTGTATTGTATTGTTTTATATTGTATTGTGTAGTATCGTATTGTATTGCGTTGTATCGTATAGTATTCTATCGTACTGTATTGTATTGCATCGTATAGTAGACTATTCTATCGTACTGTATGTATTGCATGTCATCGTGACGTATTGGACAAACCTTTATGACGAGGTCGCAGCACTTCTGGTCCTGCCAGGCGCTGTACATGAAGTCCAGAATTCTCCTGGCGCCCTCGAGAAAAGTCGGGTCATCGTCAGCCTTCATGCGCTTCTTGGCCCGGAGAAGGGCAAGGCTAGATTTCTTATACAACTCCTGCATCCTTGTATCTTAGCTCCTAGCACACTGTTTATACGGTCTCTGTCTTCCTACATGTATGTTTTAGCAGCAGCGTGATTGGATTTTAGATGAGCTATTGGGATGCAGAGATTTGATCACGGAATTCTATGAAGCTGTACTGTGTGTTTTACGCACGCGCGTTTAGATTTTATATAATCTCTCGGTATATTAATGCCGAACAATTGTAAGTTAATACTTTATACTTCCTAGTCAATACATACGAGACGTAGAGCTTTGTGTACATGTGCGTGTCTATATGTGTTATTGTATGTGTACGTGAACAGAGTGATAATGATCAGGTAATGATCAGTTGATGAAGATGACGGAAGATGGAAGCAATGATAATTTATAAATCATCTGAAATCAATCAACTAGTAGTGTAATAAATCAATCAATCCATAAATCAATCAATTACTAATGAATCAATGCTGGAGCCGGTGGCGATGTCGGTGGGAAGCTCGACCGCGGATCGGTATGTGCGGGGTTCAAATCCTGGGCTCCCCGTCACTGACATCGCTTTCGATGGATGAAACTAACGTTAACAATAGGTGTTTTGTCAATAAAATTAATATACAAAATTTTTACGTCAATCCATAATCAATGCAAATTAACGTCCATTCTTAGTTCAGTACCTCGATCGATTGATTATAGTCCTGGATACAATGTACATATTATAGTAAATAAAAGTAAACAGCAATTTTATATCAATTTCCTACTAATAACAAAATACTATGAGAAAAGAAGCATTGAAAGGTTGAAGGTAGAGTTCTTAGCAAACTGTAGTATCCCAAAGCGGAGTTACAAGTCTAGCCCATATGGCAGCTTCCCATTGATCATAACAGATCTGCCTAATCCAAAACTATACGGGTGTACTATGGATAACAAGTTTAGACGTTGAGGACGATGCTAAATACATGAATATAAACCTATACATTTAGGTCTGTATGGTTTCGTAATGGCTTACTACCATTTCATATGAATTAATATTTAATTATTGTCGTCTGGAGCTTTAATTGGACCAATATTAATATCAATCCATCAATAAATATGAATTTAACGTCCCGTTTCCCGTCATAAGGCAATGTCAGGGACGTCTCTTGCAGACAATAGACGACTAACAAATGAATCGGGAATCACTGAATATGATGATTCCCAGCTATTATTAATGTGCATGTAGATATATTTCAGTTAATTCCTGCATAAATACTGTATGTCACATTTAACGCATTACTAGTCTTCCTTCCTTATTGTCTGAATCGTTGTTCATTATTTTTGTTTGTCTATTTACTAGCTAATTTTATCGTTAATATTCCAGAATAATTCTTGAAACTAAATTTTTCTTTATACACATGAAATGTAATAATGAGATTTACAACGAAGATAGATATACAAAGGAGATAAGTAAGCAAATAGTTTGACTATTTAGTGTGATTAGCTAATAGTGTCAGTATGATTTATAATATGATCAATGTATTTCCTAATTCACTGTTTGTCTATACGTGAATCATTGGTTGCGAAAAGGCAATCTGATTATCCTTTTTAATTTCTAGAATTTTTCAAAATATTAACAACTAATCTCATCTAATTTTTAAATTAATCTAATCTAAGCCTTGATTTTTGGATCCCTGCCTCACAATATCCATCTCCCTTTTCCTAAATACTGTAGGGGCACATTTCTAACTGAATTTATCAACTGCTGAATTAAGGTAAAAAATATTAACAAATTATAATAGAACTTTTTTTTACAAATGTTTCTTGATACTGGTTAAGGTTTGAAGGTGTTAACTCGATGCACTATTGATTCGTTGCTTAATTTATGATATTATTTGTTGCATTAGTTTAGACTCACTGATTTATTTATTTACTATATTAATTATGATCAACATTAACTCAGTAACTAATCAATTCCTTAATAATTACGAGAGATTTTAGTGAAGTGGATAGATTTTCCAGGGAAATATGAGGTTGTCTGTGCGTAGTCTTACAAATCTCTCTCTCTCTCTCTCTCCGGTGTTCCTCCAAGTGGCAAATCCATTGTACAGATTCTTATTCGCAGCCTGTTATCACGCTCCATAGAATACACCCAATCGATCGACAACTTAATCCTTTCACAAAAGCCTACGTCAAATCCACACTTTAGTGTAATCGAGAGCTTGAAAGTAGTAAAATTATGATGCTTCTGAGATGGTTCCCGTTGCCTTCCTCAGTTCTTGCTTTGTCATCTCTTGCGACACGTGCTTTTACAGTTTGTTAATTCCTCAGTGGCCCTGACACAATACTTTCAAATAACGCTCAGTAATTAGCGTCGCCATTAAACTAACTAATGGAATGTGAAAAGATCTTCTGGATCATATGGAATTTACAAATCTAAATGGTTTAGTACAAATTTGTGTTGATTTCGGTTCTGAGTGCTGATGTAGTTTTAGATGAATACAAGCTTTGATTCGATTAATGCTTTGCTTGTTTTCTTATTTTGTACAAGAATAACCTTAAATATAAAATATCAACGTTTCCGTTATTAAATTTGCTCAATGATATCGCTGGACTAAACTGGTAGATTTGGTAAAATATTAGCAGAATTTCAGTTTAACAATACAAAAAATTATATTGACTCTAAGTTCAACTAATTAGCTTTTTAATACACTTTAATAGGAATTTAACATTAATTAACGACATATTCTAACTTTTCGTAGAAATATCAACAGTTTCTATGCACAGAAATGACGTTATGAAAATACCGCGTCACTAGGCAAAAGATGTGATCATTATTTACCATAATATTATTTATGTTCATTTGAGGCATTTACCGAAATCAGCATGACATTGTGTTCATTGAAGGTGCTTAAATAAAAAAATAGGTGCTAGTTAGATCATTAAATCACTTCCAAAATTTGACTTTCGTTAGAAATATATTTGAGTCTTGACATATGTCAAAGCGAAATAACTTTTCAACTTTTTTTAAAATGTAAAGCAATAGTATTTACGATGTGAATAATAATAAATGTCACATTTAATTATGTATAATTACCTAAAGGAGTTTTCTTCAAAATAAAAAATGCAAGTTAACAATTTGATATTAGTTTGTTATTAGCAACAGTGGTGTATCAAAGATTTTTTTTCTAATATGGCAGCTTAAACTGATGGGGTGGCAATTTACATGTTAGTGGATAAGGCATATGTAGAAAATCAATACAAATTTCTTTGGACTGGGGGCAGCCCTTTCCTTTAGGGGGCAAGGGGCTCCTGTTAGCTACTGCATTGACGTTTATGGACATGCCTCTTGGGTCATCCTTCAACCGTTACACAGCGTATATAATAGACTATTATAGGAACAGTACAAGGAATTATGCACTATTTTAGTAATGTCAAAGAGCTACATGTTTTGTACAAAACCTAGCTTATTCAATTTTGCATATATTTGTTCGGCATTTCATATAATAGGCCTTAAGCTTAAGAAGGCGTAAGCACACACAATTATAATTTAATGAAGCTTTGACATAAGCGTAAAGCCCAACGAATCATGCTGATGATTATTCGTGGAAACTTTGTACTGGACGTATATCGTAAACATTTAGCATAGTTATGGCAAAATACCTAAATCTGTTTTATGTAGATGAGGGCGTCAAACAGCAAAATTACTGCACTTAGATAAAGAAACACTGTATTGCGCGTTCATTATATTTTACGCGTAGCTATTAACAAGTGTGAATACACTAAACCCAGCAAGCGAAGACTTAAGCTCAGTTCTGAATCATCTGGACCTAGATGCCACTGAGTCACGACTTGCCCCGTAGAAAAAGGTCACAGAAGGGTCGGCGATTTCATGATCGAAATACTCAACAAATAAGCTACAAAAATGTTGATCGAATGCTACCAGTGATTTCTGCTCGAAGATCAAAGTTAGCTCAGGATAGATCAGCTAGAAGGCCGGATCTTGCCGAATTCAAATGCCTGCCGTGTGTATTTCTACGTATTCATCTGTACGCTGGGCCTGCGATAAATCTGATTCATTCTAGAGTTCAAAGGTTAAGGTTTTAATCGTTAAAATTTACGCTGGCAGTAGTAAAACGGGTCTATTCCAGTGCCGATAGGCGTAGACCTTAATAATTGGTTTAATGGCCTGTCTTGAAGTACTGCTCAAACAATCGATTGTTTTATACAGTAGATCCGTACATAATACTAGATAGATCCATAAATCTATAGATCCATAAATCTAAAGGGTTATCGATTTATAGATTTATGGATAATAGATTTCGATCATTTAAAGATTATAGAACTATCTACATGTATGGATCTATAGATCTATATTTTCCTATTGATCTCGAACTCAATGCGAAATTAGCGTAGCAATTTAAATTAAATTTAGTGTAGCAATTTAAACATACTTTAGAAATATTTTGTAATAATTATATTACGACACAAGATAATATTATTAATATTTAGCTAATAAGAATATAATGCGAACATTATTAAAAATTCAGAGCTTGAACCTGCCTGTGTTTTGATGATGTGGGTTTAACGTCAAGGTAAGAACTCAGAAGCCCGGAGGGCTTCTCTTCAAGACATCATTCTGCCTTGTAAATATGCATTCGGGCAAAGTGCCGTATACTGTAACTCGCTAAAGTTTGGCGTGTATTACTGTTTTTGCTAAGCGAAGCATTTTGGCTTATGTCTAATGGAATTTAAACCATCAGCAATTTAATTATTTATTATCGGCAATATTTAAATAATTGAATGAGGGAATATTAATGTATTTTTGCTATTGTTCGCCTTAATAACATTGCAAGTTTCTCTCTCAGTTTTAAACGCTGATAAATAATGTGTCATATCTCAAAATGCAAAATAACTGCATGAACAATACATTTTCCACGATTATTAAGAAATATTCTAATGACGACAATGAGTAATATTGTCATTTATGAATGAAGTTTGAATCCAAGGACATTCCAAGAACATAGCCACAGTTACCTCCAAATACGCTCTTAGGCCTAAGTTAGGAACAAAAACATCATCCAACAACGGGAGCAGCCAGGTGCACGGTAATCAACTAGGCCAAACGAAGATATTTATACAAATTTTTACCGTTCATTTCTTCTGCTTTCAGGCCATCGACATAGATATCACGTGGCTTTGGTCACGTGACGGCCAAATGAGATCACGTGAACAAAATGCGCAGTTGCGCTCAGCCGAGGTTATAGTACACGATGTTTAGACCGCTGCTATCTACACTAAAATGAGTTTCTAAATTGAGTTCCAAAATGAGCATATTAACTTGGTTCTAGTTTCATTCGTACGGTGTATAAAACCGCTGATTGTTTTGTGGAAAAAGGCCGCAGTAAGCTTGAAAAAGTGGTTGCTACAGTAACTGACAGTAACGACAGTAGCTAGAGACTAGAGTAATTCATCTGCAAAAGAAGCTGAGAGCTTAATTTAAGCTAGAGTGCGCCACATTTCTTTTAACATGGCAAAAATACGCCTCGTTCCTACAACTCTTTACTTCATTTAAAAATGAAAGAAATCTATCATAATGTTAGGATTATAAGTATCCAAGGGCCTACAAAGATTTTCAGATCATTTGTTCGTTGCAGGAATTTACAGACGAACGAATCAGATTCCGCTGTTGACAAAATTCAACTCCAAATTAAATAAAGCGTCCCTTTAGCGTGCCGTTTTGTCCCTTTACCATTTATTACATCCCATTTAAAAGGGGTCGACACGCAGTTGACCAGATAAGGAAATGGAACTTTAACGGAACAGGTCGGCTATCCTTCGGCCTGCCACCACCAAGTGTACACGACTAGGCTTTTATTCGCCCCTCAGTAGAGAAAAACCCAAGTCGTAACGCAGTTTCGAACTCTAGAAACTAGATATAACCTAGCACAGAGTGATGTTTATGATCTTGCCCAGGACCGGTATCAGTGGAGACAGAGACAGAAGTTAAAAGAGGCTGCTCTGGTGTCCGCAAAGTGACGTCACGCAGAGCAAAGAAGAAGAAGAAGTTTCGAACTCGCGACCTCTCATTCAACTATCCCTGAAGCGATGAATACTGTTTCGACTAGGTACATATTATGACAATTTTTTACAACTGCACTGAAACTACGACATAAACAATATTCCAATAGTTCTAACTTCTTGTAAATTTGTTCCAAAAAGGTAAAGTCAAATCTAAAAAGATAATGTTAACGTCAGTTTCCTCACTCGAAAGCGATATCAGTGACGGCGAGCCCAGGATTTAAATCCCACACAAATATCATACTGATCCGCGATCGAATATCTTACCGCCATCTCCACTGGCTCCAGCCATATCGGAACATTTCTGAAGGATAAATATGTAAATTAATAGTACATGTTGTTCACTTTAGGATTCTTGTTCCAAATAGTTCATGAATAATGATACTAAATTCGAAGCCATTTTATTTTCACAGGGTTAGGGTTATGTATATCTGTAGTTAATATTGGGCTTCAAGAAATACGTATCCCAAGACGAGGTAAAGAAAAAAACTGAAAAATTACGCACAGCTATAAAAAGATCGCCAAGTTCAATTTAGACCTCGTTAATTTTATGCAGCTTATTCGTTAGGCCCGTAATGTAATTCACGACATAAAATACTACGTTGATTACATTTTGTAAAATCTACTCTTGTCGATGTACGTCTTGTGTTGAAATCTGTCATTACGCAACTTTCGCTAAATAATAGCACCGCTTTCCAGATCTAAGGGAGGTTTAACAGCAAGAGTTGAGCAATAACCATCCGCACAGTTTTACGATCCACTGATTCATGTGATTCTGCTGATATGATCCTGCTGATGTGATCCTGTTCACATGATCCTGATCACGTGATCCTGCTCATATGATCATGCTCACGTGATCCTGCTCACGTGATCCCGCTCACGCAATCCTGATCACGTGATCCTGCATGCTCACGTGATTAGCAGCCATTGTCGACGGGGTTTAACTTCAGTTTACCTGTGGCGATTAATTATGACAGTCAAAGCAAATATTAGTCGTAGAAAGTGAAAGCTACGCTACGCTAATTTCAACGTCTGTTTTCACTCCTCCAGTGTACTAACAGAGACGTACGAGTGGGGTACGTACCAGACTAGTAAATATTAGTCACGTGTTTCACGTCGTAGTGAGAGACTAGTAAACATTAGTCACGTGATTCACGTCGTAGTGTGAGACTAGTAAATATTATTCACGTGATTCACGTCGTAGTGTGAGACTAGTAAATATTAGCCACGTGATTCACGTCGTAGTGTGAGACTAGTAAATATTATTCACGTGATTCGCGTCGTAGTGTGAGACTAGTAAATATTAGCCACGTGATTCACGTCGTAGTGTGAGACTAGTAAATATTATTCACGTGATTCACGTCGTAGTGTGAGACTAGTAAATATTAGCCACGTGATTCACGTCGTAGTGTGAGACTAGTAAATATTATTCACGTGATTCGCGTCGTAGTGTGAGACTAGTAAATATTAGCCACGTGATTCACGTCGTAGTGTGAGACTAGTAAATATTAGCCACGTGATTCACGTCGTAGTGTGAGACTAGTAAATATTATTCACGTGATTCACGTCGTAGTGTGAGACTAGTAAGCTATTAAGGTGTGGATAAGGCATTGTCCTTTGTGAAGGGATAACCCGTAAATCGATGGATTGCTCTCCAGTGAGTACTGAGTAGGAACATTTACATTGAACCGACCATTTGAGAAAAATCTCTTTCTCTCTCCTATATCTCTCTGTATATATATATATATATATATATATATATTTTTGTATGTATATATAAGTATATTGTATATATATATATATATATATATATATATTTGTATGTATATATATGTATATTGTATATATATATATATATATATATATATATATATATATATATATATATATATATATATTTGTATGTATATATATATGTATATTGTATATATATATATATATATATATATATATATATATATATATATATATAGAAAAACATACTACAATTATTTGTAATAAACTAATAATTTCTAATTATTCGACGATAGTAAAAAAGAAAATCGACCAGAAAGACCGAATTGGTGACATTGAGAGTATACGTGCCCTTAAAGATGAATCACCTGCCTGTAGCCTTCCGTTACACTGAAGCGTAAACTTTAGTCTGAAAGTGAGAAACGGAGAATAAGGAAAAGAGGAGTAAGTCTTTTTAGCATATCATAAAAATACTGTTTCAATTACAATAATTATTTTTAGAAACATTACGACAAGCGAAAATGGCAGCCAGTATAGTTCGATTAAAGACCAATTCTACATTAGAATTAGGAGTGACAGGTTTAATTAATGTCATCTCAACTATTTAGTTTTAAGCGACCTAATTATGCTGAATAAAATGACTTGGCGAGAAAGCAACAAGACTGCAACATTATAATTTTTAGAATATTTGTTAAATTTGTGTATCTTCGTTGATTAATCATATCTTTGTATTTATTCAGAGTAAACTAGTATCGACCTCAGATACATTATTAACCTTTCTGCGACTCTAGAGTCCAGAAGATATCCGCCCGTTGTAACCCAATCTATCTATATAAAAAGAGAATAATTTCATGGTATAATATATATATATATATAGATATATATATATATATATATATTATATATATATATATATATATATCTATATATATATATATATAGTTTATAGGCCTATATGTACTATTGTTTAATTTAGGTTTTAGAAGACTGGAGAGATAGACTACTAATTTTAAACTTGTAGGCCTATATGAATCAAAGAACAATAGTTAGCAAAATCCGGCAAGAATACTCAGAAGAAGGTGAAATATGACATGGAATAAGACAAGGTTGTAGCATTTCGCCGCTACTGTTTAACATTTACGCTGAGGCAATAATGGAAGAAGCCATGGAAGAAATGGAAGAAAGAATAGAAGTAGGAGGAAAATTGTTACAAGATGTAATGGACTGATAGCGGGCAGCGAGACTGGACTGCAGAAGATAATGGATAGTCTGAATGATACGGCATTGAAATATGGCATGAAGATTAACATCAACAAGACAAAAGTGATTGTCCCATAATAAAGGGGAAGTTAATATCACAATAAACGGTAGGAAATTCGAACAGGTAAGCAGTTTCAAATATTTGGGTCATGTTAGAGAAGGCAGAATGGAAGGAAATAGAGGTAGAGACTGGCCGAGATTAGGAATGTTAGATGATTTAAAGATCCACTTATCTGTGGACATGAAGAGAAAAACGGAAGACAGAGAAGCGTGGAGGCGTTATATACCATGGACCTGCCAGTAGGCAGTACACTAAGAGAGAAACTGTAGAATACCTTCAACTTTAATACTTTAGCAATTCGGATATACGAATAATGCCCGTTACCAACATAATATTTATTACTGACACTTTCACAATATCGTCTTCAACTCTCCCGTATTAGAGATTTTGGTTTAGCACCAATTTGCTCTAGTTTATCAAATGATCGACATCGCGCTGTTCTCTATAAATGACCTTGTAGTATTAATTTCAGCTGGGTTCTTGACTACCAGCTTATACAGCCGATGCCTGCCGTACAGCCATTAGGCCTACGACGTCCTAGATGATTGGTATATTTGTGCGGTAGCTGCCAATGCGTAGGGTGTATGATAACTACGACTTCAAGTGAATCACATGACTTCAAGTGAATCAGCCTTAAACGTTATTTAGATAAGAATAGAATCTTCACTGAGACAATAGAATAGAATGATCGAATAGAGTTTCAGGTTTAGATCATTTCAATTATGGTCATTTTTAGATCTTTTCCTATCCATCAAACTTCCACGAACTGAGACCAACACGTAAACCTCCATTCCGCTAGTACCCTTCCTAGGACTGACTACCCGGATTTTGGCTCGCACCGTTTATGGACCCTCACTCTGCTCATCGGCTTTGATTTGGTTTCACAGTGCTCAATGTTGTCATGGACAACAGTAGCACTCTAATCGTATTGTTGTTGTTGTTATCAGTAGATGCCAGGTTCATATTTTGTGTTACCCTGCCTCTGACATGCTGTCGAGACGGAAAAGTGACGCTAAATTCGACCTTTTCTGTACATACAAAGGAAATTTCAACAAACTGGTCTATATAGCAGAGATGGCAATTGTCTATTGTTATTTACAATAGTCAAGCAAGAGTTCAAGAGGCTAAGAGTTCGAACCCTAGAAATTGTATAAGTCAAAAATATAAGTGCACACATTGTATATAGTGTACGACTCGCCTAAAAATACCTCACCAAGATTAAAGCGTCCCTTACAAGATAGAAATCCTGGTTTCGCCACTGGACAAGCAGGTACGCAATTCAAATCCTGTACGCGTCCAGTCAGTGACAAGCTTTTGTACGAGAATATTGAAGCAGAAGTAACATATAGCTAAATGATCAATTTGGCTAGAGGCCTCATGACCATAATCTCATACTCAGCCAGTTTATTACCAAAATATTTTCGGCCTATAGGTTATAACCACTTCAGCTAAATATTTCATGAGTAATGGCGCTTCTCTGTTTAGCATAACCACAGGCTGTCATAGACATGCGACATTACTATCAAAAATTTACTGCTATGACACTGCAAATAACCTCTATGTTAGGAATTAGGATTAGATGTTAACATTAACCTACACTCTTTAGCCAGTGTTATAATTCAGTCATGGCGCTTTCAGCTATCAAAAGTAATATAAAAAAGAGTGAGATGCCTCAAAATTAGACTACAAAAGACAAATTGAAACTGCGCATTTAAAATTATAAATAGGTGATCTGAGTTTCACTTGAAATCAGTAGTGCTAGTTAAGTAAATGGGAATTTCTGACATATTCGACTCATTTAAATTTATCATAATAAGTTAAAACTTAAGTAGTTGCAGCTAACAATTGCCTCGTTAAACTTTCTCGCCTATGATCGAAAGTGGGCGTTACACTTGGCATTCCCATTTTTAGCCTGAACTTTAGTCGAAAGTGGGGCATATCCTTGCAGTATGCAGATTAGGCACGATTGTTGTAGGCACATGAGGCCTAGCGTTGCATAGCCACCGAAACGTTCTTCTTTTTGTCTGCAGCCTGTCGGTCACGTGCCTACGTTAATGTAACTCCAGCCGTGCTAGTGTTACCACTGTCAAAGAATTTTATGATGTCGAAAGTGCGGAATCATTCCACCAAATCTTACGACTTTGATAGTGGATAGTATGGATACCTATATTTAAGCGACAACCTCAGTTCTTAAGTCATTTACTAAATTAAAGTTGAATCTCACGTTATAGAGAAATATTTATCCGCGATGATCTCACGCTTTTAGTGAGACTGTGAGAGATGTCATCAGAAGCGCAAACATAGGCGTGCACAATAGAATTGACTAATTATAAGTGTAACGTTTGTAGCCATTTAAAGTAAGCGAAATTAAAATATAAAATTATGAGCAATAGACCAATATGAAACTAATTCAATGCTGCTAGTGATATTTTCTTTAGAAGCTAAGTTAAGAAACAGTCTTCAGTCAAAGGATTAGCAGAGTTAACATCCTTAAAGTGAAATGATCATCCATATTGTGTTAACTAGCTCATTTAAGGATACTTTAAACGTTTTTCTTGACGGACAGTGTTGTAATTCTTACTGTCCTTCCTTTTTATGTGAACTTTCGAGATTTTCTTCTCTGATCAGCTCTAGAGCGAAAACCATTCCCTCTGGAGCAACCCAAAAAAATTATTAAAAATTAAAAATTATCTTTTGAACAACCCTTTAATCACATTACCTCTTGAACACCTTTTCAATCCGTTACCTCTTAAACAACCCCTTAAACAAATTACCTCTGAGAGAACCATTTAAACCATAACCTCTGAAACAACCCTTTGAACCCATTACCTCTTGAACAACCCTTTAAGCCCATTACCTCTGGAACAGTCCTCTAAAGCCATTATCTCTAGAAAATCCTAGAACAACCGTTTAAGCCAATTACTTCTGAATCAGTCCCTTAAACCAATTACCTTTTGAATAATCCTTTAAACCCCTTATCTCTGAAACCACCCTTTAAAACTTAATTTCTTTACATACATTTTCTAAACTCTGAATTTTAATATCAAGTAGCTCTTCGCAGAGCGTTAGAAAAGATTACGAAAGGTAAAATAACTGCTTTTGAGACCTACTTATCAATTCCCGGTCGAGTCTATCTCAGATTGTAAAAGGAGTGAAGCGTGAACAATTTGTTATAAATTATCCAACGGTTTAAATCAATGCCATTAAAAGTTACAAATATCATCACAGATGAGAATTTACTATATATATATATATATATATATATATATATATATATATATATATATATATATATATATATATATATATATATATATATAATATATATATATATATATATATAAATGAATTAAACAATAGATTTGAGAATACGGCTTGCATTTTACACCGTTTCTTCTTAGTTGATTTATTTGTATTCTTTTTTGTATTGATTTTTAGGCAATCAAGTTGAGACTGATGGTAGCGCATAGCGCACGCTTTCAGCCAGTGTCAGCGCTTGGTGGCAGACAGCCCGTGGCTCGCGGCCTGTTAGCCGCCTGGCGCAGGCAATGCCCGCAGTTTATCAACAAACCATCGTACGTGCGTGATGCAGTGTAGGCCTAACAAAACATCAAATAATCGTAATAGTATTCTAAATCATTTTAGGCCAAAAATTTATATATATATATATATATATATGTATATGTATATTAATGTATATAGTGCACATGTATTGTATATATAGTTTATACACGTAGATTTGATATCCAATTACATTTTTATTTGCTTATTGTATTATGAAATAATAGGTAGGCTGTTTTATATACTAAATGAAAAGTATAAATACTAATATTACTAAATAATGAGTTTTACTTTGCAAGGCAGCTTAGATTGGAAATGATACATTAAGCATCAGTAACTTTATGTTCAGCAAATGCGGCCATAACTGTTCAAGGATAGGTATTAGCTAGAACTTAACCAACTTGAGTTCTTTAGTATTGAACAGTAAGAATCTGGACTCGGGATTATATAGCTATTGTTGGATACTCGTCTCCTTTTGATGCCTTTTAAACAAGACAACTGATCGTCAACTGGTAAGTGTAAACTAAAATGCAGTTATTTGACTTCCTATTTTATTGTTTTCTTCACATAGTTCCCGTGTTGTGTCCGGGATTCTCGTGTAGTGCTCGGGACGCTGAAGACGTTAACTATCAACATTAAAGTGCACATGTCGTAATAGACGACTGAGTGAGAACTGATGAAGGCAACTTGTTATCACCTCAGAAGCCATATAAGCCTACTCCCAATCTGTAGGCTACATTAAGATGTGGATGAGCATAGCCTTTTGTAAACTGATCAACTTTTTATCTTATGGAGTGCTCTTTATGGAGCGTAAAAAACAGCATTTAAGTATGAATATGTACCTTGGACCTGACACTTGGCAGAACATAAGTGAGTGAGAGAGCGAGAGAAAGAGAGAGAGAGATTTCATTAAATGTTTTATTCTAATATTATTAATATTATTATTATATTACTCATTATACATTATATTATTATTAGTAATATTATTGAAAAGTTTTGAGGTGTTCATGTTATGCTATCTCGGATGAAAGGAAAAGTACTTGAAATGGTTGATATACAGAATGAATGCATTTAAATACTTATTCCAGTAAATTTTATTAAACTTTGCCATTACATAGTAGGTAAATACCAGACCAGCTTGATGCATAATAATTACCTTTTGTAGGGTTTAATATCTTCAAATGTTATAATTTTAATGTTTCTATAGAAAATTAATGATTATGTAGTTTATTTTGATGTGAGTTTTTCTCTGTGTATTTTGTAGATGTTTGACTATTTAGGTCCCTGACATCATCCCTGGATGAGGAAACGGACGTTAAACCTTTATTATTATTATTATTATTACTATTATTATTATTATTAGTATATCATATTAATATTATTATATATTTTGTCAATGATGATTAACAATCTAGTTATTATTATTATTATTATTATTAGTATAATAAAAATAATAATAATTATTATTATTATTATTCTTATTATTATAACTTAGGTACAGTATTTCTGCTTAATGCCATTTTATATTACTTTTTAATTTGTATTTTTTATTCTCAGTTACAAATTGCAAAGCCATATAAGAGAGACTGTAAATATACTCTTTTAACTCTTGTGCTTTTAACTGACAATGTCAATGAATTGTACACTATTAACATTTTAGTTTTGGTTCATTTTTATTCTTTATGTACATGTATTCGTTTGAAGTCTCTGACATTGCCTTTCGGACGTGGACGTTAAACTGTTATTTATTGATTGATTTTGGCTATCTACGTTGTAGATAAAAATGCAGCAACCAACTGCTTTACAACAGCAGCTGCAGCAGCAGCCGTATCGTGGACAACAGCTGCAGCATCACTTACAGCAGCATCAGGTACAGCAGCAGCTGCAGCAACAAAGACTACAGCAGCTGTCGAGGCTGGGAAACAAGAGAAACTACAGTTCCGTGTCCGAATCCGAGGTCGTCCTTGCTACAGATAACTGTGACTTAGATCTTACATTGTAAGTGGATGCATTTATCACCAACTGAACTCGGTCTCTCGGTCTCAGTCTCTCTCTCTCTCCCTATCTCTCTCTCTCTCTCTCTGTCTCTGTCTCTCTCTCTGTCTCTCTATCTCTCTCTCTGTGTGTGGAGCAGACACTTGGAGGGTGTTCAACCAGAGTATTGGAAAGGCAGATATTGGACGGCTTCAACCAGAGTATTGGAAAGGCAGATATTGGACAAGTCTTCTCTTTGTGAACAATGCTGTAGTTCTGCTTCTTTTGTTCTTTTACAGATTTTACTGGACTTAATTGTAGGCACTAAACAGCAAAAATTGTAAAAAAAGCAAAACGCAAAGCCCTAAAATCTAAACCAACGTCAGAAAGGGTATTTCACTAGTGAGCATCAAGGCTCCAGAATTTGCTGCAAATTTTCTTATCTTCAACGTAGTGTAACTGGAAGTCAAAGGAGGATGATGATAACGACTCAGCTAGGAATATAGGAATATTAAATGCTTAGGAGTAAACCTCAGCAAGTAAACGCAAACCTATTTAGGTTCATTTGTTTGTGTTAGTGTGTTCAAGTTTTGTGTTAATGTGTTATATGATATGTGTTTGTGTTAATGTTAGTGTCAGTGTTATGTATAATAGACATAGATGGCGTGTGATAGATGTGCATATTTTATGTATTATACAAAATGCTTTGCTTTCTTTTTTACAAGTAATGAAAGATAACTAATGGCCGCATTTAATAACTAGATAAACCGCTGTTTAAACCGCAGCAGTTGTTTAAACCACGGAGTAGTCACAATTTGGTAATAGAGCCCATCCTTTTATGCTCGCACCTAAAACTGTGCAAACTATGAGTGACAGTAACTTAAACATGAGGATGCTTTGTGAAAATTTACTACTAAATTTATGATTGATATTAATGGAGGTATATAGTACTATAATATATACGTGTATTTCTCTGTGTGTACCTACCTGTATGTGCTTTTCTGTGTGTAAGATTTCTGCGTTGTGTCAGATATCTTTAAAATAATTGAATAATTATATGCTTAAAGTTGGCGTATTAGTTTAGCAAAAAACAAGTTACGTAAAAGTTGGGGTGATTTTCTTAACTTTCTGAAAAACTTTAGAAAGAAGAAGACAAACTTTCAAAGTTCGATCTTTTTAGTCCCTCTTTCTGTCTTTAAATCTCTCGCAATATATCACTCACTCTCTCGCTCTCGCTCTCTTATACTCTCAGGCTTTCTGTTTTTCTTCTTTTCTCTCTCTCTCTCTCTCTCTCTCTCTCTCTCTCTCTCTCACTCTCACTCTCTTTCTTTCTCTCTCTCTCTCTCTCTCTCGCTCTCTCTGTTGGATATGTTGCATGTTGTGAGCATATTTTTCTCTACCCTCCACTGCCTTTCTCTGTTTTATTCCTGACTTCAGAGTCTGTTTTTCTCTGTTTTTTCTTTGTCTTGCACGCAGCATAGATCTCTCATCAGTGATATATGTGTTTTCATCAATACCATATTGCCTATTTTATTTAGTCTTATTCACTTGATTGGATAAAGTACGCCAACTACATCAGTTCTGTTATATTACAATCCTTTTTAGTGTTGGTCTAATCGCCTTTCTTACTTTCCAGTTATAATTTGGTGGATTTTGCAAAATTTATTATTCAAAATGTCTATTATATTTTTTTGCAGAAAGTCTACGAATACAGACGCTGATGGGCAACTGAAGAAAGCTAGATCTATCAGGGTTTGTTACTAGTTTTTAATTTTAAGTGACTATATTTGCGGTGGATTAATTATAGTTTATTACTTTCGTTGCAGTATTAAGGATACACATGGTAGCTTTAAAAAATGTGTTCTCTCTCTCTCTCTGTCTCTCTCTCTCTCTCTCTCTTTCTCTCTCTTCTATGTATAATTATCTCGTAATCTCTTCTGTGGTAGTTTCCTAGTATCAGTAGCAGCTAACAGTGGTTAATATGGGAATTGAAAGCTAGTGGAACTGCCAAATTTTTCGGTCCCCCCGTTCGCTAGTATATCTAATATGAGCCCTAGTGGGGGAACGCACTCTGGGACGAGACTAGAGTCGTGAAATATAGGGGAGGGGCTTGATTATATCCCCTATATAGTTGTATGGAAAAGGGTTAAAAAGTTGTGGGCTGAGCACCGAATATAAGGGGGCTTTGTAGCCCCCCGTAGCCTAGTCCTGAACGCACTTAATAGTAATTGAGATCTAATGGAAACAAGTTCCCGTTCATTCCCCCCCCCCCCCGACTTTACCCACTCTTATTAGCTTATTTGGGCACTTCTTAAATTGCCCGATTCCAGCTAGGAATAGATGACAGGCATAATTAAACTTATAGAAAAGATTTCGGTGCTTTAGCGTTATGTGATTGTGAATTACACGTTCTGGTTTGACGTCACTTCAACTCTACATGTCTCTTTCCAATTTACTTTATTATTTTATTGTATTTACTTTATTATTTTATTGTATTTACTTTATTATTTTATTATATTTACTTTATTATTTTATTGTGTTAACTTTATTATTTTATTGTATTTACTTTATTGTTTTATTGTATTTACTTTATTGTTTTATTGTATTTACTTTATTATTTTATTGTGTGTTTCTGTGTGTCTAATAACTCTGGATAAATAGGTGTTCAACTAGATAGAACGATTCTCGTTCTCTTTAATGGCCTATTGCTTCTGCCTCTACTTAATTTGTTTGATTGATGCTATTTTTTATTTTGCTTTTCTATTCAATTTTTGACTATTTTCTTGTGATTGTTTTCATTTTGTGGGTATTTGCTGTTTTTCGATCTAATAAACATATTTCTCTCTCTCTCTCTCTCTCTCCTCCCCTCTCTCTTTCTCTCTCCAATCATCATTGGTTAACTTAGTGATAGCGGTAGATAATTAAAGCTTGAAACTAGAGATGGGAATCGAACCGAACCCGAACCGAACCGAAAACTAAAATCTAGAATTTTAACCGAACCGAACTCGAACCCAGACTCTGACCGAACCCGAACCGAACCCGAACCCAGACTCTGGCCGAACCGAACCGAACCCGAACCCAGACTCTGGTCGAACCCGGACCGAACCCGAACCCAGACTTCGTCCAAACCGAACTGAACCAAACTCTTGGAGTTCCTCTCTTCTTCACCAGCCTGACATTAAATAAAGATAGTAAGAACAATACAAATATATATTAGTTTTTGCATTTACATGTCTTACAGTATCTAACAGCATATATTCAGGTAAGGCTGGTTCCGACACAAATTTTAAAATGGTAGCGGTACAAAGGAAAGGAATGGTAGCGGGAAGCGAGACGGGCCTACAGAAGATAATGGATAAGTCTGAATGATACGGCATTGAAATATGGAATGAAGATTAACATCAAAGAGACAAAAGTGATGAGAGTATCCCATAAAAATCTGAAAATGCTTGACTCAATCTAGGTGGATTTGTTCTTGTTAAATTCAAATTATGAATTTTTTCTAATTTTAGTGTGCTACCTTAATATTTTTGCAGCCAGATTTACAAATAATTATATATGACATTCTATCTGTGTTATGGCTATCTGGAGTAAATAATTTTGCACCATAGCAATGCAATAATTTCATAACTATTTTCGTAACTTCATAATTGATCTGAGAGTTTCAAATTTGAAACCCTAAGGTAAATTATGAAGCTTATTACTGGTCAGTTGATAGCAAACGGTGTATATTATGATAATTTTTCTATGGAAGTACACGTGTTTACTAAATCATCTTTTATTTAGACATTTTTATGTTACTAAATTGCACTTTGTCTCTGAAATATTGGATCAAATTTTAGCCAAGACATTTCCACTTAATTATAAACGTATCTAAGATATAGGTCTATAGTGACAATAAAAATTTAAGAATTGAAGAGGCATTCTATTTGCTCGTTATAATCAAGGAAAATATTTCAGATACAATAATAAAGCTAATTATCTATATTATGAACATTTGTTGGTCAACTAACAAAATTTTAAGTAATGTACAGGAATAAAATTAATACCGCTTCTCTCCTTTTTTCAATGTCATATTTTTTCATTGTCATATTTTTTGCCCAGGTGAAAAAATGTGGCAGCTATTATGACTTAATTAATTTTTAAGCATATTTACCATAAGCCATTTGAAACATGTTTGTCATAAACATAATTATTATAAGTAAATTTAAACAATTGCAACATTATCCAATCCAAACCATTTCGAACTCAATTGAACTCTTGCGAGTTGGAAAGCAAGCTGAACCCGAACCTGAACCCTTGTTAGAACCGAACCCGAACCGAATCGAACTTTCATTTTCAACGAACCGAACCGAACCGAACTCTCAAATTGTCAACTGCTAACCGAACCCGAACCGAACCGAACTTTCCGAACCGAACCCGAACTCTGGAAATTCATAAAATCCCATCTCTACTTGAAACTATCCGAGGATAATGATACAAAGTCGTACAATTAAATCACTTTGGTATGGGTTGAGCTGGTGGCTTGTAGGCAAGTTGTTCGACAGCGAATACTTAATACTTTTAGGGAATACATTTTTAGTGGGTGAAGGGTTTAAATCTAGTACTCTCCTTGTCACTGACATGCTATCGAGCGGGACGCTGACGTTAGACTTGCCTTTAGCTTTGGCACTAATCTTTTATTGTGTAGCATTTTTGGCTTTTGAATCAAATCCTCTTCGAGACTATTCAAATGTTATTTCAACGCATTTTGTTAAAGCATTTTCTTTATTCAAAGGTTTCCTGTAGATTCAATATTCAAAAAACTATTAAATTGTTATTTAAAGGCTCATTGTGATAATTCAGTAATTAACTACTTTGTTAATGCCAAGGCTTCCTGTAAATTGGATTTCCTGTTAGCTAACTGGTAAGGAGTCTGTAGACTAGTTGTAGTGCTTTGACTAGAATTAGACCATCAGCCACGCTGTGTCCTTGACTCGCCGTGGTTATCACGTGATCAGTGGCAACTGCCGTCAGGTGCCGCGTGTTATAACCATACATGTCTGCGAGGCTTCCCTCAACCCTAACACTTACCTGGATTGACGCCTAGAGTTCATGTTTCGAATCTTTGTGATCGGTTCACTAAACGATGACGGATAATATGATGTATTTTATGGAGTATAATTTCTGCTATTTCCTTTTGTTCTTTTAAAGTTTCACCAGTTGCTAAAAAGTTACAATAATTGAGCATTGATGGATTAAGTGACTCAGTCGCGAGCTGGTTCAAATGCTGTACTAACCTTGCGACTGACCTGGTCTCGAGATAAGAATCTGACGTTAAACTGGGTTTTTGCCTTTGGGCTTCAGCGTATTGTATCTAATTGGCTCAAGTGAATTTAGCAAAACACACTATCCCCCTATAGTGTTGAAATACATGAGAAATTATTAGCGTGTTTGCTAAAGTGAAGAAATTGAGCTATATACTTAAAGCGTCCAATCGAGGTCAATTTTATCTGAACAGATATCCGATGATTCCACTCAGATATATTTGAGATAAAACCTATACTTGTAAAAATCCTCTACTTGTTACGGTATAGACTAATCCTTTTATTCAGAGCGATGGCGTAGTCAAGGCAAACAGTTTATTTCTTCTTTCGCGATCATTTTATGGGACGATCTTTTCAGATTGTCGACAGGAATACAATACGCGACCTAAGAGTCGTTGAAACTGGGAGTCAGTAAGAACTAAGATGGAAATAGTAGGCTGTGTTGGAACTGTATGTTCAGCTAAGACTAGAAACTTATAGAAATTGGCGAATCATGCAATATTATTCATAAAACTTCGTAAAAATGGGTACCATTAGTATTGTGTAGAAATCCATGACACTGGTTTTTTGCCAGCTTTGCGTTTTATTACAATTCTGTCTGTGTTAATTGACTTAAAGGCATCATCAGTATCATTTCAGTTCTTCTTATTAGTTTTACTTGCAGCTGTAGATAATCCATTTTCATCGCCAGTAATATTTCTATCTGGTGATAATCTAGTTTTAAATTTCACCAAAATGTCTTGTACAACAAAATACCGCCAGTAGGCCTACATTTTTATCTGTTCCAGCATTTTATCTTTGTAATGCAGTGTTGTTGCACCTATTACAATATGTTGGAATTAATATTCTCTGAAGGAACTTCGTAGTTTATCCTTGTAGCATACATATTAAAACTGTTCAAATTGTGGCAGTTTAACAGTTTACTTAAGCTCTAAATTGATCATCATCATCATCTTCCCATGTTTAACTGGGGACGGGATACGAATGGATCTTCTCCATTCTTCTCTGTCCTACAGCATATAGTCAGTGAATACCTTAAAACTTTTCCATTCCTTAAAAAAACTGTAGCAATTTCTGGAGCCTAGGCGCACATCAACTGAATTTTGACGTTGGTGGCCTCTAACTTAAATAATTTAAATTATCAAAAGTTGATGATTGTGTGGCATTTGTATAGGGAGCGTAATTCCAAGTGTGTGTGTTGCTTTGTGCTTATATGTACACATAGGCTACACAGTTATTGGCTTATAGCTTTGGTCCTAAATGAACAAATAAACCCAAATCTGTTAGGCCAAAGTGCATAAACAAATGAGATTCTCTTAAAGCCCAAATTATTTTCTCAGAATTTGTTTATTTTGTACCAAGAACATCAGCAGCTAATGGTCTGGTGCGGATGTTAAACTGTTTACATGATTTGAATAGACTTCCTGCTTCTAACAAAACCTAATCTTTTTAGGTTATATCTATCTCTGTGACAGATCTTTTACTCTGTAAAACTTACTTTTGAGTAGCTTTCGTATAGAACTTATAGAAGCTTTCTAAACAATTTATTCAAAGATCTATAATATTTAGCTAAATTTTGCTTTCAAAAGTGAAAGGTGCCATAGAACAGTGGCAAACAAAGGTTGATGCAAGATAGGCGTCGCTTTTGACAATCGATTGTGAAAAGGGTCGATGGAGAGACGAAGTTCATGTCAAGAAGAACAGTGATCAAGTCGACCTTGAACTCTGGGCCTCACTGCCCTGATGATCATTCTGGGAGGATACCGTACTTCAGGGGCCAACGAAAATATTGTTGTAAGATGTGACACAATTAACCTCGGATGAAGGAATATTATTGTATTTATCCACGAAGCGCTTGCGTTCAATCGGCTAGTTATTTAACGATATCTCCGCGCAGAGGCGTAGATGTTGTCTACATGTGTCGTATATAGTGCAGACTACGTACAAAGGCCCCCCCCCAAAAAAAAGAAGACTTTCCATAGTTTCCGTAGCTGATGTCAGTTTTGTAAATTTCCGGGATCATTATTGATCCAGTTCTACGTCTAGCTGCACATTGCATGATAACGGGTGGTGGCTAAGTCAATTTATGCCTTTTTCATCTCACAAATCTCCGTTTTTATACGAATGCAGTATACAAATCACTGAATGATACTATATTTGAAGAGTTTTAGCGATCTATTGTTTTCATTTAAGACGCAGCTTGCTATTGGAACCTCTACAAGATTTTTGTAGCCGTGTATTGTCTACTAGGTTAGAAAATTAGAGGCTTCGCAATGACTTACAAATCTTGGCCACACTGGTTGCTATTTGAAGCATTTATATAAGTTACTTAAAGAGATACGTAAATTCACGTCCACTGAATACTTTCAGAATCTTGAGAAACTTTACTATTAATAATATAATGAAGAAAAGCTCCGTATTCTCATGATTTGGAACCTTTAGTTTGTTATATTTGGAGAGAAATAAGAAGTCACAGTAGTCTGAGGCTCTGAGCTGGAAATCACTATGTCAATCAATCAAAGGAAATGTAACATCCATCAATATGGTACTACGCATTTTTCTGAAAAAGGTTGCAGTCATGCATTGTTGCTGAAGATAACCAATCGAACAGTTACTTCACTTAGTATTTGTAAATACAATGACCACCAAACTGTCCTTTTGAAGTTCAACAAAATATGGTAGTTTAATTCTGTCTAATTGAGAAAATTGGTATTGAAAACAAGGGTTCATGTATTTCAATTAAATTTGGAGCACATGTGTAGAATTGGATCAGGAATGATCGTTGAAATTTATATGAAAAACATCAGGTTCTGATGTCATGCACAATTTTCTTTAGGGGGTCATTTTGTGGCCCAGTCCTCTTGTTCCTTCGAACTTTTTCTGTTTTCTACCGTCATATGTCTTGTAGTATTAAAATTTATCCTAACTGCATTTATTTAGTAATTTTCAATAAACTGGGTAAAATTGGCGTTGGGCCTTTCCAGGTGCTGCTGCTCTCTAGCTACACATTCTGGAAACTGAAATAAAAATGCTGGGTTAAATTCCCCAGAACATGAAATCTTTGAGAAACTGCTCGTTAAAAAGTATGACAATCATTAAATATAAGTAAATCGTTAAAAATCTCTGAATTGTTAAATCTACCTAATCATTAAAATCATTAATGACTAAAATAATGGTCATTAGTGTCTAAATACTGATCGCTAATAAATCTATCTTTAAACTCCTGCTGTCTGTCGTTGCCTTGGCTTCCAACTGGTTAATGATTATTTTTAGTCATTAAAGTGAGTAATAAATAAATATTATTTATTATTATTTACAAAATATTATTGGATCATCATCATCATCATCATCATCTACTTCCCTTGAATCCCAGTTGAACTAGGGTCGGGATACGAATAGATTGTCCTTAATCCTCTCTGTACTACATCATATCATCCATCAGTCAATTCCTTATTTGAAACTTCCATTTGTTTAAATTTTTGTAGCAATTTCTGGAGCCTAGGCGCTCACCAACCGAATACGCTTTCTGCCGTTGGTTTAGATCATAGTGTTTCAGTACCCTTCAATTTAGCGACCGATTGGTCGCTAACATTTCATACTTTGTTTTGGTTTCGACCATTTCTTTAGCAGTGTCCTAGTCGGTGACAGGTCATCGAAACTGCTTTACAGGTTCCATCGGATTTTTGAAGTCTTTTCCAATATACAACATACCATTTTGCTGCAGCAGTAGCAGCAACAACATGCAAATAATAGTGGCAGCAAGCTCCGATAAATACATATCGGAGACTAGCTGGATTCTTCGATTAATCTTCCAGGGACTGACTGATTAATCTTCCTTGTGTTCCATGTGCTTTAGGATGCCCAGGCACACTGATGTTTTATGTGTATGTATTTTATTTGTTTTAGGATACACAAGCACATTGATATGTTTTATGTGTATGTGTTTTGTGTTTTAGGATGCTCCAGCACACTGATGTTTTAAGTGTATGTGTTTTATTTGTTTTAGGATACCCAAGCACACTGATATGTTTTATGTGTATGTGTTTTATGTGTTTAGGATGTTGATGTTTTATGCGTATGTGTTTTATGTGTTTTAGGATGCCAAAGCACATAGATGTTTTATGTGTTTTAGGATGCCCAAGCACACAGACTGATAGAGAAGAGAAGGAGGGATAGGATGAACAACTGCCTGTCTGATCTCGACAAGCTCATACAGGCCAGCTACCCTGAGCACAGGCAGGGGCGGGTGGAAAAAACTGAAATCATTGAAATGGCCATTCATCACATTAACTTTCTGCAGAAACATTTAAACGGTATGATACCTGCTTCAACTTTGTTATGGCATATGGTATGGGATGATTTTGGTTGAAAGGAACGATCCTATTAAAAAAATAATTTTTAAGTTCATGAACTTAAAAAATGATTTTTTAGTTCAAAATTATTTAAAAATCTAAAAAAAATCTAAAAATCATTTAAAAATCTTACTTTTACAATGGACATGCTCTTACTCGCTTTGATGTGCTGATATAGATTCTGTGTAATGTGTAGATCATCATCATCATCCTCCATTGAGTCCCAGTGTAACCAGGGTCGCGATACAAATACACTGTCTCAAATCCTCTCTGTCCTACACTACATCACCAGCCAATCCCCTATTTGAGACTTTTCCATTCGTTTAAATTTTTGTAGCAATTTCTGAAACCTAGGCGCTCACTAACCGAATGCCATTTCTGACGTTGATATGGATCTTAGTGCTTTAGTCGCCTTCTACGACACGTGCAGTCACCGGTTGGTCAATTTTTGATCGAGTTAGTAAAGTTGTGGAATTTTAGTTTGAATATTGGCGAGTGTTGTCAAAATCTTTTAAACTTTAAGCCTTTTGGAATTAATAAAATTTTCTATATGTATTTTTCAATGCCAGTCATGCGATTAATAATGGACAATTTAGAAACATCTTTAGAAGAATGATAGGATAGGGATCAAAAGATACACTGAGTCAAACCCCTGTGCTTTGATTATACTACTTCACGTGAATGTCTGAAGCACTTTGCTACTCTTTAATTATATGAAGCAACTGGCTGCTCAGGTCATTAAGAATAATTAGTAGCTTATTACAGCGTTGTATTAGTGTAGCATTTAACTCACCATTTAATCTTCAGTTTCTTAGAACCTAGAAGAACTCATTCGAGCAGGGTTTTCCAAATTATTTGTAGTTTAGTATTTTACGCCCAATGTGTCTATGCCTATATTTCATGCGTAACTTTGCCGCACTCCAGCTACCAGGATTTAATTAAGCTTATAGCACCTTTGAGTCGCAAAAGTGCTCTGTAGTTTTAGTGCAACTCATCGAGCGGAGATGTAAATAGTTAGATGGGTTTTCCGTATATTACGTCATCAAACCTCCCGCTGCTAGGTAATTATTGTAATTGTGGGTCTGGTCCCGTCCTCAGTGTCACTTTAGTGTCACTACTTATCTTTATTTGGATAACTTGTTTGTTATCTTTACCTGGATTACTTGTTTGTTATCTTTACCTGAATTACTCGTTTGTTATCTTTACCTGGATTACTTGTTTGTTATCTTTACCTGGATTACTTGTTTGTTATCTTTACCTGGATTACTTGTTTGTTATCTTTACCTGCATTACTGGTTTGTTTTCTTTACCTGGATTACTTGTTTGTTATCTTTACCTGGATTACTTGTTTGTTATCTTTACCTGAATTACTGGTTTGTTATCTTTACCTGGATTACTTGTTTGTTATCTTTACCTGAATTATTTGTTTGTTATCTTTACCTGGATTACTTGTTTGTTATCTAGAATATAGTAACTCTAGATTCTGAGGGCTAGCAATATTGTTAAGGTTGTGAAATTTCGTGATGCATAAAAACTGAAATTTTGTAGATTTGGTCCTAAATGTCTACTTCTCTCGCGCACATTTCAGGCTTCACCACTTCGCTATATTCTCCCAGAAGACGATGTAATAATTATATGGACGACTCAAAGTGACTGTTATAAATAACTCAAGCTCGTAATCGTGATTCTTAGCTAAAGTACTTAAAGATAGTCAGGCGGATGTAGTATTTAGAGGCATACACAGCACGTAGACTGTATGTTAATAAGAGCGCATGAATAATTATGTAGGCCGGGATTGGATCATGTGATGCTGACGTTATTGTTGTTGAACTTAAAAACTCGTGACAAGTGAAAATAAAACGTGCGTGACTGCGCGTGATTTATGTGTAAGTCTTTGTGAGAGGAATGGATAGGCTTGCTTGGGAGGTCCGTATGAATGCACATGTGAATGTGTGTATGCCAGGTTGTGTGTGTATGTGTATGTATGTGTGTGTGTGTGCGTGTGTGTGTGTGCTTGCACGTTTGTATGCGTGTTTATATTTCGAGAGGCTAAGAGGAATGAGCACACGAAGAGAACATGAGGATTCCATCGATGAGAGTAGAATAAATCGGTCCTATTAACAGTGAAATTAAATATTATATGTCTGTATCTTTATGGATATTTATTAGTTATGTAGTGCCAGTAGTGGATCTTGAAAAGTCTTAATTTTACCTCTGATTTATAGGGGTGGGAGAAATTAGAAACTAGTTAGAACATCCGGGTGGAGATGGGTTCCTTGGGATGGCTGTGCAGTTTATTTTCTGAATTTCCTTGGCTAATCTCATATTGATTGGGAAAGCCCCAAATCGTGAAGCGTTTCTCTTCGTGTGCCTGTATTTTGTGCTGTATCTCGCTGCGTATCGTAAAGTTAGTTACGAAACGGTTATCCATTTAAATAATTATAACAGTGAATGGTCGCTCAATTTGATGATTTTAGTCAAAATCTGGAGTAGAACAATTGAGATGAAGTCCTGACCATTGCTCTTCTCTATTTCATACTGGTCAGGCCAGGCTATGTTGATCGGCTAATGCTGTATCTTTCCCTAGTGCTGCCATTCATATGATTCAACCTGTTCATATGATCATGACTTATAATCATCGTCATCATCATCAAATACTGTACACACGAACTGATGTATGAAGTAGAACCTGCACCCATCTGCACACATAGGCATACTTATAGACAGAGTGACACATATACGCCAAT
>CAJHZI010000466.1:967500-1110000 GCA_905160935.1 Enchytraeus crypticus
GTTAATGTCTTAAAGTTACTGTCTTAAAGTTAATGT
Source organism: Enchytraeus crypticus (assembly GCA_905160935.1). Taxonomy (NCBI): domain Eukaryota; kingdom Metazoa; phylum Annelida; class Clitellata; order Enchytraeida; family Enchytraeidae; genus Enchytraeus; species Enchytraeus crypticus. The sequence continues at coordinate 967,537 of CAJHZI010000466.1, forward strand.
CTTAAAGTTAATGTCTTAAAGTTAATGTCTTAAAGTTACTGTCTTAAAGTTAATGTCTTAAAGTTAATGTCTTAAAGTTAATGTCTTAAAGTTACTGTCTTAAAGTTAATGTCTTAAAGTTAATGTCTTAAAGTTAATGTCTTAAAGTTACTGTCTTAAAGTTAATGTCTTAAAGTTAATGTCTTAAAGTTAATGTCTTAAAGTTACTGTCTTAAAGTTAATGTCTTAAAGTTAATGTCTTAAAGTTAATGTCTTAAAGTTAATGTCTTATTATTATTTGGATATAAACGTTACAGCAGCTTAAGCATCGCGCTGCTGGAGACCGGATTGCCTAGTTTTGATACTCTCCTTTCTAATTACAGACTGAAATTTAAAACGTGCTTGCTGGATAACACTGATTTGCTAGTTTTTTTAAGTTTTTATAAGTGTTTTAAAGTTATGTGCTTGTCTTAGGTTTATATGCCTAATTCCATAAGTAATTTTCTTAGAGCTTTATCCACTGCTCATTTGCTTTTCTGGTTCTTGCTGTATGGCTGTATGTGTACGACTTGTGTATGGGTTATTATGCTTGAAATAAAGCAATAAAAAGGAAAAAAGCACTTTTTTGGGATACAAGCAATTTCAGTGGTTGGCTGTCTTTTGGTCGAGTTAAACGACTTTGGATTTGTCATCACTAAAGTGTTAAAGTGATCGACACTTCTGTATGGATGTGAAACGTGGACATTAAAGAAAGAAGAGATCAGAAAGCTAGAGGAATTAGAAATGTCGTTGTGGAGAAGGGTGGAAAAGATTAGTTCCACTGACAAAATTACAAATGAAGAAGTTCTTCAAAGTGTCGGTACTTATATGCAGTTAATGAATGTAATATAGGATGATCTGACAATAAATTTATACATATAGATGCAAAGGAAGGCTGAGGATAGAACTGGTTGGAATAACTATGTGCCAAGGACTTGCCGTTAGGCAATCACTAGAAGAAGATGACGAAGAAGAAGAAAGTGTTAAAGCATGGATTACTAAAAATAATTATATTATAGAATAGTATTAAAAGTCAGAAGTCGGTTGTGACAGATTTCAGGCTAGCTACTTTGGTTTTGCTGTGTTTTTGAGACTTAGAGCAGCCGGGATAACAACCAATGTGAAGTAGAAAAAGTACCCTCTCTTCTTAACGTCTCCGTAACATCCTAGTTAGACTTGTAAGTTGGTTTATTTAACTAATTTGAACCATTATGGGTTGAAATAATTTGTCTAAAAATACTAATTAACGGAAGCCTTGAGCAATGCAAGGCTTCCCTTAGACTAATTTAATTTATCTCAGGCTGCCGATAGAGAAAAAATGCGTGTAATGTCAAGTAAGCTGTAAGCGTTCAGTGGACGACATCATGCGTGCTGAGCGTGGACAGTGTAATTAGGCCCAGTTAATCGATTAGAGGCGAGCAGTGTTTTAAGTGCTGACGTGTGGCTCAATGGATGAGCTCGTAGGCTGCGCCGAGTGTTCGTGTCCGGTATCAGATCTAAACGAAACTACGTTATCGATGTTCTTATCGAGCAGTTGAGACAGGCAGGAGCGAGCTAGGAACTCAACCGGTTTTTATGATCATCTCGACGTAAAATCTGATGATAAAATGTCTGATAGGACGTTGATTGTAATAAGTCGGGCCATTGTACAGCTGTTTTCTGTTGTTGTTGTTGTTGCTGGGATCATGACTGTTTCAGAAGCTCGTTCAAAGAATGGCTGGAATAATTGTAATAACAATGGTTTTAAGTATAAATGACGAGATATAATTGAAATATTTATTTTTATATCGTATGGCCTGTAGTAGTTAAGAATTTATACATGTATTTGAAAGAAAGACATTGGTTAATTTATTATTATTATTATTATTAACAACGAAAACTTATATAGCAGTGTCATGGCCGAACTCAGTCTTCGAGACTACTTTACAGGAAGAGTTCAATTGTAATTTTGTCGTTGTGAAAGTTAAGACTCTTAACATAGACATTTTCCACACACAATTTGAAGGCTGATATTCGTTGTTAAACAGAACTACTATTTCTATCTGCTTTGTTTTCCTTTTGAATTTTCTACATGTGTTTAATGTTCTGTGTTGAATAGAGTATATCATGCCAAGACATATCAATTTACTTGGCAAATTTACATACATCAAAACAAACATTATGCAATAAACTACTCACAATAACATATTGTCACAAAAGCCTTAAATATATTCTACAGAATAAATTCATAATTGGCTTCATTAGCTAAATCTGAGAGACATGAAAATAGATCAGAGCGCAGAATGTATTGGTAAGGATCGTGCAAAAAGGATATTTTTGAACGAAACCAATAAAAGGTTAAATGCAAGATGTACAAAAGTATTCAGTCTAGATAGTAATATACCATGATCAACTGCATCAAGATGTAGCGCCAGGATCAAGCATCATAAAAAGAGTGAACTGACACCTAGCAGCATCATAGTGTATACCAAAAGCGACATTAAGAAGTGCAGACTCAGTAGAGAAAGCTCTGCATGCAGATTGGCAGTCGAGTAGCAACTGATTAGCGTTAAGGTAAGGTGTAAGTTGATCAGATATTATACTCTTAAAGAGTTTAGCAGTAAAAGAAAGATTATAGATTGACCTGTGGTTTTTAGAGTTAATGGCGTCAAGATTTCTTTTATAATACAGGCACAACTGCAGCAGAATTTCAAAGTAGATGGCATTTCTCCAATTTTAATTTAAACTTAAGGCTGGAGCCAGTGACGAAGTCGGTAAGATATTCGACTGCGGATCAGTAGGTGCGGGTTCAAATCCTGGGCTCACCCGTCACTGACATCGCTTTCGAGTGAGGAAACTGACGTTAACCTTAGCTTTTGCTTTAAGCTTCCTGTTTTTTCGTTTTAACCTTGTCTTGGAATTTCTAAAACTGAGAAAAATTTTATTACAAATTTCAGCGTTTATATATGTGGATTTTGAATGACGTGTTAGAATCTATGCTAGAGCGAAACTTTCCCAAAGTTCACCTCTTGGTCGTGACATTCAAAAGAGTTGGGCTGTGTTAAATTGTACGAGTATTTTCTCGCATTTTATGGTTATGTATGTCAATTATTATTGTATATGTGCAAATATCTTTAAATATTTAGAGACGAGCAGGCACTGTTCGTTGGTTCAGAGAAATGCTGAAGCCCATTGGGGCAAAACTGCAGAGTTCAAAATTGGATCGTTTATTTCTCGTTCATATAAGTAGCTTTTATGGCTTATGGGTAAACTGGATTGCTTTCTCAGGGAATGACGCTCCTGCTCAGTAAATGTTAGTCGAAGCTGAGGAAGGCATAGGGGGCCACATCGTCATGTAAGCAGAATCCCCCAAGAATAATGGTACATCAAAATGAGTGTTATAGATGATTTAAAGATCCACTCGTATGTGGACATGAAGAAGAAAACTGAAGATGGAGGTGAGTGGAGGTATTATATACCATGGACCTGCCAGAAGGCAGTGCGCTAAGAGAGAGATAAGTGGCTTGGCATTCATAGTAGAAATTTTTCACAATGACCTTACGTCTAATATTTTCAGGAAATTTACGATGCATAGATAGCTACAGTATTCTGCAGCGTCTAGTCATAGATTTGACTTATCCATCACTCATATCACTTAATAGATTTAAAAATCAGACTTGATTTAAGGGCTACATATTTTATGAAGCCTTTTGTGAATTTTCATAATTAAATTACTCAGAATTAGAATTGAAATACGTCGTCAGTCACGCGTTCGTAGTTTTTTTCTAATGAGTTAATTCACTCGTGCAGTGTTCCAGATTTTTGACCTCGTATAATTTAACGCAATCGATTGTGAAGAGCCTTCATGCAAAAACTTCTGCTCAATATCGCAAACTGAACTATTAGGACACGTGCAACATTTTCGAGATAACCGGTTTGTACTCTCTGTACGGGACTACGTAATTCACACGGCTTTCTATAGGACTGAAACTGAAAGTAATTTAAATTATATTAATAGTAATTTTCTGTTATTATTATATTTATCGTTCAACTCATATTTCTTGTTCTTGTCGCCTTTGCGTGCCTCCCTGTACCTACCCGTTTTACCGATCTCGTGGTGCCTAGTGCTCGATGTTGTTCTGAACGGCAGAAGTATTTGTTCTGCGTTGTGGTAGCTGTACAGGATCTTTCGTCGCTTCTGCTTGTGTAGAGTTCGTTTGAATTTGGTCAATTCGCCGATAACTGCTAATAGTAAATTGGTCTGCCCTGAGCCTTCTGCGTACTATATCAAAAGATGATCAAATTACAAACTTATGATTAACTGAAACTTATTACAGAGCTCTCAAGGTTGATGGGAGCGCGTTTTGTATATGTCTATTTGTATGTTTGTATTTGAAAACGATACTATGGTATGCATTTTGCAGAATTGAGGTTTTGCTAATTATGTGTGGTGTGTGTGTGTAATTTTGTAACAATGAACGTAGTATTTCATGTAACAAATTCCATATTAAGGATGACTTGTCAGTTTGCGCTCAGATCTAAACCTGTCTACACTCAAGGACGTACAGTCGTCAAGCAATCTCTGGCCTCGATCATGTGTTCTTATTAAGTTGCTAGGGTCAAACTATCACGTGTTCTTGTGCTTGTCTGTCTCTGTCTGTGCCTGTAGGGGTGTGTATCTGTGCCTGCACGTCTGGCTACTTGTCATGTATAGACTTTTTTTCGAACTATGTATAGCTATGTATCTCCTCGTATGGGTGTGTATCAAACAGTGTATGTCTACTCGTATGGCTGTGTAAGTGTGTCTGCTCGTTGGGTATGCTCCTATGCGTGTGTATAATACAGCGTATGTATGCTCGTATGGGTGCGTATGTCTGCTCGTATAGGTGTGTATGAATGCTCGTATGGGTGTGTTACGTTTGTATGTCTGTAGTATGTGTTTGTATGTCAGCTCGTATGTGTGTATGTCAGCTCGTATGTGTGTGTATGTCTGCTTGTATGGGTGTGTATGTCTGCTCGTATGGGTGTGTTGTGTATGTCTGCTTGTATGGGTGTGTATGTCTGCTCGTATGTGTGTATATCTCCTCTTTTGGATATGTATGTCCGCTCGTATGTGTGCGTATGTCTGGTCGTATGAGTGTGTATGTATGTTCGTATGGGTGTGTATGTCTGCTCGTATGGGTGTGTATATCTGCTCGTATGTGTGTGTATGTATGCTGGTATATGTGTGTATGTCTGCTCGTATGGGTGTGTATGTAATTGTACGAGAACAACTCGTGTGAATTGAACAAGTGTGTGTTCACATGTAGAGCATGCGCTGATACGAGACCCAGTTTCGCGTCATTTCTTGCGTCGACTGTTCAGAAATTGAGCATCATTAAGATGGAAGAGCGGAAAGGCATCTGATATAAAAATACTAAATCTATTCTCAGACCTTTCAAGAAGATGAAGTAGGAAGGTAAATAGAGCTAGAAGTAAGACAAGGATGTTGCATTTTTTGTTTCATTTATCGACTACGATTTAATTTTTATGTCGAAGAAGTAATCATGGAACAATAAAAGACATGGAGAGAGGAATAACTTTGATTTTAATTGTTGAAAGATGTGAGATTCGCGTATGATCGAGGTTTGATTAGTGGAAGCGAAGTGGGACTTAGAAGGATTTTAGATTTGTAGATGCTCTGAATCGCTAACCCAGATAGTTTCAGCTTACAGTTTCGATAAGACAAGCAGACTGAGAGCATCTATCACTCCAGCTTCCTACTCAACACCTCCATCTCCAATACCGAACCATCGAGATCTCTGCTAGGCTTTTGATACCATCGATCACAATATTCTTCGGGAACGACATTCGTTGGGATTCATGAAATTTTTTTGATTGGTTCTTCATGTCTTATGGATCGTTCTTTCGGTATGACAGTGAAGGAGTACATCTCTTCGCCTTACCACTTAATGTATGGTGTGCCTCGTGGCTCCGTTCTTGGTCCTATCCTCTTCAATCTCTATGCACCTTTAAGCTCTCTAATCTCCTCTCAATCTCTTGACAATGAACTGTATGTTTATGACACTCAATTATACACTTGTTACACCCCCAACTCTTATCTCCTATTCTGATCCTCCTGTAGCAATCTAACTATCATTCTTCAATTGGCTTCGTACAAAAGGCTTCTATTATTGTAACCTTTGTAGGTCTTTTAATGAAACCTGTTTTGATAGGCCTTTCTATGATGTCTATTGTTTTAGCCCTGCTGTTCTAAGCTACCTTTTTGCAAGTCCCGTTTTATGAAGCCTGTTCTATTAACATGTAATTTGAAGCCCTTTATATTTAGTGTGTTTTTGAAGCTTTTTATGGTTAGGCTGTTACTTGAAGCCCTTTATATTAGATCTCGTATACCAGACCTGTAATAGTGACTGGAATTGTTGTATGAATGATTCTTTACGGGTCTTTTCAATGAAGTTTGCTATGCTGTTGTTGGCTTATTATGCAATGTAACTTTTAAGTTACAGGCCTTTTTGCACTCATACATTTTTCTTTTGGTATTTCAAGCTATATGTTTCTCGGCCTGCAATTATTTATCCCACCTCGATACCACCACCTCCTTTGACCCCATCGCGCTCTCAAAGTAGCCCATTGCTTGCTCGTAATTACTTATGAGGAATTTAATTTTAATAGAAACCTGACGCTCGATGTTGTCCTGATCTATCACTGACAGAATATAGTCAATTTATGCTGCTTCTAGAGCTCATTGACCTTCAAGTTTCCCGTGCTGGCCGTACTGGTGATAAAATATTAATCCGTAATATTTTGTAATATTTTAAGTCATAATACTTATGTTATGAAGCTCGTTAACCTTTCAACCAATATCTAATTGTCTGAAGCTTATTTTTCATATAGCTCTCGGTTCATGGCTTCGTAAAGAGGTTTTTATAGTCATAATTAGAAGATTTTGGGCCTGGTACAACTGTCGATTGGTCTACTTGTCAAGAATCCTGGTTCATTTAATGGAATGAGAGGCTTTGTTCTCGATAGCGTATTGATTTTTTCTATAAATCGTCTTTTTCTCTTCTTATATCGTACTTACCCCGTGCATTGTATGGAATAAAGTAGAATATGGGCCTACAGTATATCAAACTTTTATATGTACTTCTGTTTATAGACCTCTAGGCAAGAGCTATTAAGAGGAGAGCCATTTGTGGCAAAACTTAACTACTTTGTCTTTTAAAATACTAAAGTCATATTTTGCCTGCTAAGGGTTGCGATTGGTTAAGTTTAGTCATATCCTGTATGAATTTGTTGTTTAATAGATCGTTGAAACGATGTTAAAAATAAATTATATATAGTATTTATAGTATATAGTATATTTATAGTATATAGTAGTATTTATAGTATATATAGTATGTATGTATATTTTATATATATATATATATATATATATATATATACTGGATCTGCCATTTAACAGACATAGAGAGGTTATGAAGAGACTATTCGAGCTCAGAGTTGCGACAGATGTGGGTGTTAACCCTTTCAGACTGCCTGTTTTACAAAGAGGGTCCTCTGAACCTTTCACTGAGTGTTTTGAGACGTCTGCATGTAACTAATCGTAGCTTTGTTTATGACAACAGCTCAGAGCCGCGACAACACCGAGCAGTTCTTGTCGGGCTACAAGTCGTGCCGAGACGATGCCGTCAACTTTCTGCTGGGTCAGAGCGCCGAGGACCGTCTAGACGCCGAATCGATGTCTCTCATAGCTCATCTACAGAACAAACTGGAAAATCTTCAGTCAGGTATTAATCTGTCATATAATGGAGTAGTGAGTTTAAATCTGATTAATGGAGCTACGAAAATCTGTTATATTGTTTCTTTCTGTAGTGTTGGTGGAAGTTTTGTAAAGTTAATATATGACATGATTCTCCAGGATTTGAACTCCTGACGTAAGGTTTAATTAAGGCCCTAAACATTGCGATGTTGAGGTTAATCTGATTAATAATGTATCGGTTTGTTTGATAAATAATGTATATTAAAATGTAAGAGGTGTTTCATATCACGTTAATTTATAAGCAAAGCGACAATTTATGTAAGTCGTTCTTGTTAAACCCGCGGCTTTCCTTCTAAAGTTTATATTTTCTCAGTTGAGTTTATAGTTCTGTATACGGTACATTGTATTAGAACCATACATATCGAACAGATTTTTATTTTACCAACGCTAGGCATTAGCTTTTTGAAAAAACTAAACAATTAACAGATTGATTAAGTTATAAAATATGTTGCCACTAGAAATATTTTAAAATATAACTACTACTATAAATTAGAGATGGGAATTTTATGAATTTCCAGAGTTCGGGTTCGGTTCGGTTCGTTGAAAATGAAAGTTCGGTTCGGTTCGGGTTCGGCTTGCTTTCCAACTTGCAAGAGTTCGATTCGAGTTCGAAATGGTTTGGTTTGGATAATGTTGCAATTATTTAACATTACTTATAATAATCATGGTTATGATAAACATGTTTAAAATGGTTTATAGTAAATGTGCTTAAAGAAATACATGAAGTCATAATAACTGCCACATTTTACACCTGAGTAAAAATATGACAATGAAAAAAATGAGAGAAGTGGTATTTATTGATGTACATTTCTTAAAGTATTGTAAGTTGACCAACAAATGTTCATAAAATAGATATTTAGCTTAATTACGGTATCTGAAAATGGAATGCTTCATCAATTTAAGAATAAATTTTGTCACTGGGCCTATTAGAAGTATTTATAATTAAGTGGAAATGTCTGGGCTAAAATTTGATCCAATATTTCAGAAATAAAGTGCAATTTAGTAATAGAAAAATATCAAATAAGGACGATTTGGTAAACTTGTGTACTTCCACAGAAAAATGTTCATAATATGCATGTATATCGTTTGCTAGCAACTGAACCAGTAATAAACTTCATAATTTACCTTAGGGAGTTTCAAATTTGAAACTCTCAGATCAATTATAAAGTTACGAGAATAGTTATGAAGATTAATGCATTGCTGTGATGCAAAATTATTTACTCCAGATCGATAGCCGTAACACATATAATGTCATACATAATTATTTATAAATCTTGCTGCAATAATAATAGAATGGCACACTAAAATTAGACAAATTTCATAATTTGAATTTAATAAGAACAGATCCCTCTAGACTGAGTCAGGCATTTTCAGAGATGCGAAGACTGGGACTCAGAAAAGCGTCTGATTTAAAAATTGCGGACAAGTACTTAGATTTTGAGTCCAAGAGTCCATGTCGAGTCCACTTAACACTTCCTTCCAATTCTACTACATACTCTTCTTATAAACTTAATAATAAAATTGAATGCGACTTAGCATTTTGGTCTATCGAGTCGAGACCCAAAGCTCGACTCTACAAGTCATGATTTCGACTATAAAAGGACTCCAACAAATATAAGATTTAATGTAACAGTGTTAACTAACCTGCTCAATTCTTGTAATTGCAGTGGTAAGTTCCATACAGGTATTCATCAAAATAATATTCCATATTAAATTGTGAGTTGATTTGTCAAATAAGCAAACATTTGCACAAAATTGATAGATAGCAACAAACACATATCTATTTAGCAAGTGTTCGCTTACTAAAAGTTCTATCTAGTTTGATGCCTACGCCTGTAATTCTTTCATAAACTCGGAAAATGTTTCATAAAACGTTGAGTATTATTACTATTATTAATCAATTGATTGTCGCTACTGGTATTATTATTACTACTACTACACTATCATTATTATTATTATTATTATTATAAATTATTATTGTTATTACTACTACTACTGCTACAGTGGCCCCCCATAACTATTCTAAAAGGAATAATTCAAGCAAAGAATTTTCTAGTTGTTATCCTTGCAGCGAGGGGACGCACTCTTCGAGCTGGCCCTCAGTCTGGGCAGCTTGGAAGTAGACTTGGGGCTGATGTAGCCCTCAGAGTTAAAGGCCCCGAGAAGTTGATCGCCACTAGTCACCTGTAATCCACGGTGAATTTAGGGCAGTCTTATTCGATGAAGCGAGCTGTCTGATTATTATTATTATTCTTCTTATTATTATTACTATTATTATTATTACTGCTATTATTATTATTGCTAAATCTGCAGGATGCATTCAGAAAATTCTGATTAAATTAAATTATTTATTTCTTAATATTATTCATTAAATAAAAGACGATTCCGATCTAAAACATGGGGGTAAGAGGATCTGATTGTGAAAATATTACTGTCTTCAATTCTACGTAATTTGTGACGAGTAAAAGATCTAATCAATCAATCTGATTGATTTCATTAATTAAATTCATTACTACTACTACTGAGACTGCGCTACGTCCTATTTGGACCCTGCAGTAGGTTCAAGGTTAATTGACTCCACTTCGCTCTATCCTCAGCCAGATCACAGATGCTCTCATCTAATATGTTCAAATTCTGATTTACATCTTTGAGATCTTTATTTACTAATTTGATCCATGTTTGTTTATTTTGACAACTTCTTTGTTTTGTCTGGGATTTTTTATTCTCATTGAAAGCAAGTTTTACAGGTGCATTGTTCGGTAACCTAAGTAAGTGACCTATCCATTTTAGTCTTCGTGTTTTAATTGCAAGACTCCATTTTTTTCATTTGTTCTGATGTGTAAGTTATCGTTGCTTATAATGTGAGGGTAATATATTTTAAGTGTTTTTCTTAATAGACTTCTATGAAATATGTCAATTTCTTGTTCCTGTTTTGAAGTTAATGTTCATAGCTCACTATTATATAAGTAAACTGGCGTAATATAAGCATTGAATATATTTATTCTTGTTTTCATTGTTATTTTGCTATTTGTTAGTTTCATCTTGTATTTATTAAAAATAGCCATACACAATTGCTTCCTATGGATCATGTCTCTTTCAGTATCCAAGTAAGAACCTAAATATTTGCATTTCTTCCATTCCTGATCATTTTTGTTTCCAATGGTATATTTTTCTGTTTTATCTGTGTTTAGTTTTAAATCTCTCTTATTCAGTTTATCATTGACTTCCTTTTGAATTTTGTCTGTTATATTTTTGCATGTGCTTACATATGCAATATCATCTGCAAACTGCTGATCAATATTTATACCCATTTCTCGCTTTATGCTATAGTTATGTTCTATAATATGATTAGGTATTAATTCTTCATATGGTATATTTTCTTTGGAGTATGAGTGCTCTTCAATTTGGTTTGCTATTTGAATTTGGTTCTCATGTTTGTTTAAGCTATTTGCAAGGTAAAATGTGAGAAGTACCGGGCTTAAGCAATCGCCTTGTGGTATTCCAATATTAGTTTCAAACTCATGTCCAGTTACATCTCCATTTTTAACTCTTAAAATTACATCATCAATGATAAGTTTTATTATATGCAGCTCGTCCTGATCAATTATTTTACTTAAATCCTCTAATAATTTATTTCTATTGACAGTATCAAACGCCTTACTCATGTCTAGAAGCATGATTTCTATTTCTGAGTTTTTGTTTGTTATTGCTTTTTCGATAAGAAGTTTTAATGTTCGGACGTGTTCCGTGGTACTTCTGCCTGGTCTGTAGGCTGCTTGAGTAACTGGTATTATTTTGTCAATTTTATTGTATATTCTATCTATCATTACAATTGACAGTATCTTCTGATAAGATTTAATAAAATTATGGGTCTTAAATTGCTGCATGTGCCTTTTACTTTTCCTGGTTTTTGTAAGGATATTAATATTCCTAGTTTAATCTCTTCTGGATATTTTCCTGTTTCAGCCATTTTATTGAATATTTTAGCAATTTCATTGTAAATTTTGTCAGGACAGTTTTTTAGTTCTTCTGCTGTGATTTCATCAGATCCTGGGCTTTTATTTGTTTTTAATTTCCTAACAGCATTTTTTATTTCATCTGTAGAGAAAGGTGTCTTCATTTTTTCAGGTTTAATTTCAGTTAATATTTCTGTATTTTGGTTGTAAAATATATCTTTGAAGTGTTCAGTTATTTTTGTATTTATTACATTTTCATTTTGTATTATGTTACTGTTTTCTCTTAAAAATAGTTTTTCTTTTGGTTTTTGTCTATTTATCTTTCTCAAGACTTTGAACATTTTGATTAAATTCATTAAATTCTTTTAATATGTTATATATGTATTATTCCATGGTCTTTGGTTTTACTTGAAGCGAGCAAATAATCTATTCAACTTAACTTAATTTTGTTTATTTATTTTTAATGGGCGCCGCCATCAAACCATGGATATATTCTTTTATTTCACTGACGAAGTTACATTACCTTTTCAAATTTTTACAATTCAAGTAATTGAGTTTGTTTCAAATGAAAAAAGTGAGATTTATAAAGAAATTGATAGTAAAATACGACCAGCGCAAAAAACTCTTACATGGAGGAATTCCGGATCTTTTGCTCGCGATAAGATGTACTATAGATTCGTAAATATAAACACATGAATAGAAAATGTGACTAAATTAAATTAAATTACTTCTACATACTAAAACTATAGTTATATTTAATGCGGGAATGCAATAGTAGAATTGTAGACAAAGCGAAGGCAAATTATTAAAGGCAGTTCGGTTGTGTTTGTTAATCAATCGTTCATGCAATTAATGTTTTGCCTTCTGAATAACTTCGCATGTCTTTACTTTGGATTGTAATGGGCTTTAGTGGAGCATACACAATGTTATGCTTGGAGTCAGTGGCAATGTTGGTAAAATATTCAACCGCGGATCGGTATGTGCGGGGGTTCAAATCCTGGGCTCGGCGGTCACTGACGTCGCTTTCGAGTGAGGATACTGAGGTTAACATTAGTTTTGCCAGCTTTACCAGAAGTAATGTGTAGTGTGTAAAATAGTTTTCTATAGTCATGAGAAGCATGTACCATGCAGAGAAATCTTAGTAAAATGCAGAGAAAGCAATACTTTACTGTAGCAGGTAGCACGAGGATTTCCGCATTCGTGTGCTTCGGAAATCTGACCCAAAGCCAGTTAAATACCATACCATGATCATGTTATCAAATGTGTACAAATAAAGACAATACATTCCGTCTTGTGATGGCAATCCTACCTAACTAAAACTGCCTAACAGTCGAATATTATTTTCACAGCTTTAACATTTCTCCGAAGAGACTTCAAATTAAAAACTAATTGTAAAAGCATTTAGTTCTGTGGGATTCGTGCAAAATATCGTGACTTAATAAGCCTTATATTATTTAACTGTAAGCAGTCAATTTGCTTCCAGTTTTTAAAATCCGCATATTCATGTTACACCATGAATATGCGGATTTTAAAAACTGGAAGCAAATTGACTGCTTACAGTTAAATAATATAAATAATTAAATAATATTAGTTGAATAAAAACTAACTCACTATACTATTGATACAACTTATAATTAACTTCACACATTCAACTTAATTATTTGTGTGTATAATATCACTTTGTATATAGTGTATTGAACAACATGGTTTAATTAGACCAATAACTATAAAATTAAATTTGTTTTTATGTCACCCTTTTTTATCTGAAATTTAGTTATGCTGTATAAGTGTCTGAAATACCAGTGATTTTTGTAATGCTCTCTCCCTCTCTCTCTTATTGCACTGCCTACTATAGGTCCGAGATATATAAAGCCTCCACTTTTCTCGGTCTTTCGCTTTCCTCTTCATGTCCACATATGAGTGGATCTTAAAATCACGTAACATTCATATAATGGCGTCGTCCATACCAAGGTTTTCGCTGTCTTCATCTTAATGTCTCTCTTTAGGCTTTTTGTTATAAGTTCTTTCCTATTATCGAAGGCTTCTTTTTCTTGTGCAATTCTACTATATATTTCAGTCTCACATTTCCCACCATCTGTTATATTTGACGTAAATATTTTAAACTCCGTACTTGTTCCAATTTTGTACCATTTATTATAGTATTGACTTCACCTCTATTCTGGGATACTCTCATCACTTTGGCCTCTTTGATGGTAACCTTCATTCCATATTTCAATGCCGTGTCATTCAGACTATCCTTTATCTTCTGTAGACCAGTCTCGCTTCCCTCTACCATTCCTTTGTAACGCTACCATTCCGCTGTATCGCTATGTGTTATTATTTTTTTTAATTTGTGTCGGAACCAGCCTTACCTGAATATATGCTGTTAGATACTGTAAGACATGTAAATGCAAAAACTAATATATATTTTTATTGTTCTTACTATCTTTATATAATGTCAGGGTGGCAAAGGAGAAAGGATCGACTTCAAGAGTTCGGTTCGGTTCGGTTTGGACGAAGTCAGAGTTCGGGTTCGGTTCGGGTTCGGCCAGAGTCTGGGTTCGGGTGCGGTTCGGGTTCGGCCAGAGTCTGGGTTCGGGTTCGGTTCGGATTCGGCTAGAGTCTGGGTTCGGGTTCGGTTCGGGTTCGGTCAAACTTCCAGATTTTAGGGTTCGGTTCGGGTTCGGTTCGATTCCCATCTCTACTATAAATATTATTGAAATTATTTTAAAATTTAATTCCATTGATAAAATTTAAATGCAGACGTTAAGTTGGGTTCCCAGACATCATCCTCTCAGGCTGTGAATACCTCATCCTCCCCTTCAGCAGTCTACCGCAACCACCTTCCACCCCCCTCACGCTTGGCTACCCTCCCGTCCTCAGCCCTTGAGACACTGCTGGACGTCAAACAGGAAGCGGATACTGATCCTCGCCAGTATCCTGCACTGGAGAGACTGGCTTTCTGCAAGCAGGAGCTGATTGTACTGAACAGTGACAACGTGGAAAAACTGAGTCCTTCTGGAAGTCGTTCTTCTTCGTCATCGCTGTCCTCTGCCTCTTCGTCGGAGTTCACCAAGCCCAACACTGCCGGCGACTGGTTGGGGGACGAAGCGGGATTGGATAACGATATTCGTCGTAGCGGAAGGAGAAGATCATTCTCCGAGTGTTCCGGAGTTCCGACAAGGACTTACAAGTTCAAGAATAATATGAAGGTTAGGTTTAGAGAGGACACGAGAGAGCCGGACGTACAGGCAGCTTGGAGTAATCACGCTGATCACGAGCAGGTGGATAACAGCAACGATAGTAATAATAATAGCAGCACAAACAGCGCCACCGATTTTACGCGTAGATCATCGTTAAATTGCGAAAGTAAGTTTAACAGCAATTCTGCAATGACCAGTGAAAGTAAATTCGTCAGCAGTTCTGGAATGACCGGTAAAACCTCGCTAAGTAATAGTTTTGAGAAGCCGAGCGAAAGCAAATTTATAAACAATTCAGTTGGTATTTCCTCTGCCCCTAGCAACATGGTTGTCAGAGACTCTGCAGTGACGAAGATGTCGTCCCCTGTCATCTCCACCGCGTTCAACAGTGCCACCAGGCTGGAAGAGCATTCCCCGAGGGTGGAAGTGATCGAGGTTCAGACCAGAAGAGCGAGTAGTCCAGAAGTTGCGGAAGATTCGGGATGCGAACTGCCAGGGTTTGTTCTCTACCCCGGCTATTCCTTCTATATTCCCGTCAGAGTATCGTCGGGGTTTTTGGCGCCATTCCTGCGTAATTTTAGCGTATCCAGTGCCTGCCATCCGGTCTCCATCAATGTCAACTTCAGTGGTCCGTGTATCAGAGAAGTGACGTCACATCCGGTTCCTGTCTATAACGTGGCCTAGCGGACTATGAGAGACGGATTGATAGCCAGGGACAACTAACCACGCTGACATCTTTGTCAGATAATGAAACTACGTTAAATGCGCTTGGACTGGAAGCCTAGCTTATCTAGCCTTTATTGAAGTCTTATGACTGTAACTAGTGACTATAACTGGGCCTATAACAGTTGACCACCTGGATGGCTTGATGAAGCTTTCTTGATTTGTGGTCAGCAACCCTGTACGGCTTTGTGACAACGTGTGGCCTTCACGTGTGTAATTAATTGTTCAGTAACTAATTGATGAATTGATTCAATTCTGATGGGCATAAATCTGTTTGTCAGTTTGTTCTCAAAATCTGTTTTATTAGAGTTTTGCTAATCCTGAACTCACGACATTGTGAGTGACCTCACAATGTCGCGGTTTGCACTAGCCTCCATTACGAGAAGCGGTTTTCATTAATATGTGGGTTCTGCCATCTACGAGTAGGAAATATTCGTTGTAAAAATCGGTGACTGGAAATTCGGAGCTGCTAGGAATTTCTTGACAATTCTATTAATTTTTGCCTGAGTTGAATGGACGGGAAGAAAAAAATTAAAGGCAAGAATCAGTATTAGTAAATACAGCTTCTGGATCAGTTCGGCCATGAAATTAAACAACGCTTAAATTTCGGCAAAATTCAATCAGTATAATACTGATGTAGTGAATAGCTTCTGTACAGATTTTAAGACTTTTGCAAATTCGTTGAAGAATTTAAAACAATGTGTCTGGAATTTTAAGTAAATTCTAGAATCCGATAGCTGACATCAGTTTCTATTCAGTAACAGTCGGATTGGATGAACGCTATTGGATGAACATCAGCGTAAAAACTATGTTGTTGATTTTGTTCTTTTGACTGTTTTACTAACAACTGGATGCAATATTTCATAAGTCGACTGGATGTGTATTTTGAAGACAGTTACGAAACGGACGGTCAGTTTTATAAATGGGCCGCTCCCATAATCTGTGCATTAGCAAAGAAATTGCTTATTAATTTTTGTGCTTTAATCCTATTTGTGATGAGAATGTGTCTACTGCAGTAATGGAATTGTACGTACTTATTGATGCACCAAGGTTTTATTTTATGTTTTAATTTGTTGTTGTCGTATTTAATGAATCGATTTTATTTTGCCGTAAAAATTAAAAGCTATTATTTATATTTATACGCATCAATGAGCGATTTATTTACTTGATGCATGCGAGGAATGTATTGAAATTATTGACGGTTATGTAGTATTATGCATATTTTACGGTTCATATAAATAAATTTTGACGAATTTACATTATATTGAATTATCCTGTGCATTATTGCAAAGATGAGAGGCAATGATGGCTTCTTTAGCTTCATTTATTAATCAACTTATGTCTGTGTTAGACTGGCCTCAAGTGTAAGAATTAAGAAGATTTAACGGATCGTAATTCTGATCTAAATGCTGCAAATCGACTAACACTATAAAAATGTAAGGTGTCAGTAAGACTAACATCTATTGTCTCTTTATTGTAATGTGGATAGTTTGGCTATTAAGCCTATCAATTTCTTTACCCAAGTATTTCCCTAGTTTTGTTACTAAGAATAGAGGAACAATTAAGTTTACCTTAAAATTAATATTAAAACATGTTCCATTGAAAGTATGTGGTCTTTTATAATGAATCCTGAATTCTGTAATTGCATTATTGTATATTTTGATAATTAAATAGTAAAGGTTAAAGCGTAAAATAATTCTTATCGAAATACAAAATTTCATTAATGTGTCTTTTTAAAAGTAGTCAGTCACCAACCTATTAATATATATGAAATCTTAACTCTTACAGCATAAATTATGAATTAAGTTATTTTATCTGTGATGAATGGTATGCCGTTAACAAATCCTATGCAGGAAATTAATGCGGCTACATTTGTTTTAATTTCATAATCGTCTGGTATTGAGACTCAATGAACAATTTAAAATTTGAAGTGGTTAATTATTTATTATGAAATTGAGAAATGTAAGTATCTGTTGATAATTGTTGAAAACTTTTCTGTTCGTTATTAAGCTAGCCCTGTATTACGACTCTTAGTTTAATCATTCTAGCATACCGTCATAATTGATAGTAAGTAGAGAAGAAGCTGACATTAGACCCTCGAAATTTAAAACTTACTGTGCTTTATATTTCTTTAACATATAGCACTATGTATAACACTATTAAGAAACCTATAATTCTTCAAGAATAACAAATGTTATTCGTTAGTACGGTACTTCTAAATAAACGTGGTGATTACAGTGCTAATCATATGGACACGTACTGTACGTTGTTATACCAGTACTCATATGGTATGGACACGTATTTCAAACAGACGCTATACTGAACTAAGCCACGCATCTGTTATTTTAAATACCAGTTAATTAAATCATTTAGCACTTTGGTGTAATGTATTAATATAAATATGCCAATCTCTGTAGCAGAGACTTTAATCCTTGCCCGAGAGCTCAATTCCTTTTTTCAACCTTGATAAGCACTTCAATTAATATTTTGTTTTTGGAATTATCTTCTTGTATTATTATAGAGTAATTTATATAATATTGCTAGATGGCTAATCAAATATTCCCAATTGAATTGAGGCACTCGCTATGGTAACCCGTGTAAACATAGCGCGTGATTTATCATCATCATCTTCTTCTTCTTTTCTTCTTCTTCCCTTAAATTTCTGTTTAACTAGGGTCGGAACCATAGTGCTATATGTTTTATGTATAAGGACCATATTGCGTATTTATTTTTAAGCAAAGTTACTTTTAAATTGTTTTAATTATCTCTAAAAACTCCCCTGTGTTACCGAATTTGGTAGGTTCAGATATTCTATTAAAATGTTATAAAAGTTATGTGAAAACACTGTTTAGTAATTTGCTAGTAAAGTATCAGAAACTAATAGAAGTTGATCTTTTGAGGCTGGTCCAATATTAGAATATATTATGAATCGAGCTTATTTAATGAATGTTCCTTGCATATTATTTAAACCAGCTTTTGATAAAACTTACTTAATAACTGGTTTAAAAATTTAGTTGATTAATTATGAATATAGTCTATGCTCAGAACGGAGTGCTACAATGTAATGTAAGTAGAAATGTGTGCCTTGGACGCTTCGTCTATCTCTCTTTGATATTCTGTGGTAACTTTTCATCGGTAGGACTCCTATCGATACTATATTTGATTGATCGATTGATTGATTATAATTATTAGTAATTTCTTGCTCTGTACATGCAGGTTCTGCATTGTTTAATATATTACACTGAGTAATGGTAGTATATTCCGCAACCTCCTTAGTCGTAGAATACTAACAAACTAGCTAGTATGGTTTTCTGGTCTAACACGACTATGTCAAATTGATTGATATAATTTAAGTGTCTTAATTACGTTAGGTAATGCTATCCGTTGCAATGCTAGAGTATTATATTTATGAAATTTATTTACTCTGTGTCTTCTCATCTTCTTTTTTAATTTAGCGGTAGGTTTCGTTTGGGCACTTGGCTTCGGCGTCTAAAGCTAAGTCAGTGACAAAAAAATCAAAGGTGAAGCTACATGTACTTGCACGTGTTGATCCACGGTTGAAACATATTACAGATTTTCATGATTTCATCAATAGATCGGAAGTCGAAAGGATCGTCATATTATTTATATATAAGCAGACAAGTTTAGCTGATTATTGGCTGGACTGGTGGCTTGTTGGAAAGTTGTTTGACAGCGGATCAGAAGGTGCAGAGTTCAAATCCATTGTTTTTCCCTTCACTGACACGCTATCGAGCAGGAAACTGCTCTTTATGCCAAAGCGGTCCCATTGACCACCATGACAGATGTCTTAGGAGTCTAATTGCAGATACCCGCAGGAGCTCTAAGAAATCTCAACTCACACTGTTGACATCATCTACGAAATTGTCGCTATTAACTTTAGATAAACTATAGATTCTAAGGAAAGCAGTAAGCTGACATTCAAACATAAAAGTATTAATAAATATTCAAAAGCAGTTGTGAAAACGTATAGAAGTAAAGTTTAAAGAAACAAAAATAGGATGCTATTAGAGATCTGTAGGAAAAAGTTAGAATTTAGTCAATGAACGCCTCTTGAAGTGATTTTCTTAATTTAGAAAAAATATCTTGCAAAATTACGAAACTAATAAGGATTTTGTACGACTGACTTTATACATCAAATGATAGAGAGGTACGGCGGTGGTTAAAGCAATGCATTCAAATGCATTCTGATGATCTACTCTACATACTATTTAACGACATTTTACTGTTTAAAAGACAGGACCGAGCGATTAAACGTGTTACTCATTTAGTCTTCATCATTTGTCAGTGCTTCGGTGAATACACATGTGTCAGTGACTGGGTGCAATACACATGTGTCAGTGACTGGGTGCAATACACATGTGTCAGTGACTGGATGCAATGTACATGCGTCAGTGACTGGATGCAAAATCCGTTTTGTCACTCATATCCAAGTGTTGACTTATCTTCAACTAAACCGTTAAACAATTTTAGGTGACAGCTATTATAGCTCCAACGGTGAACCTGTCAGTCCTTAACGAATATGCCAAACTGCTCAAAATGTCTAATATACTCACTTCGTTAGAAAGACGTTCATTTCTTTCTCAGCTCCTACTGTTTGGAACTCTCTGCCTCATGATCTTCGCTCATGTTCTATTACTTCCACTTTCCGTTGTAGATTGAAGACACATCTCTTCCCACTATAGACTTTTTTTCATCTTGCCTGACTGTTTTTTGATCAACAGACCGGCAGCGTTTAGAATCTTTTTCTTTCTTTTCAGCACATGTCTTCATTACAGATCGCTTGGGGTGAATCGGCCTGTAGTGATATATGAAAGGGGGACGTCCCTGACATCATCCTTGCATGAGGAAACGGACGTTAAACCTTTATTATTATATGAAAGAATCGTACGTCAGAGGTAACTTCTTTAAAATATTGGTTATTCATTCGGTCATTATGTGAACAGTAGATACGACACTAAACCGAAGAAGTCCTTACCAGGTGAGTTAACTTAAATAAAGCACGTGGTTATAGGGCCAGAATTAGTCCACAGTATGTTTATATTCTTGTTCTTCGAAGATGTGTCAGTTATCACGATTCCTACATTTTTAAGCCGTGACCTTGCTGCTACAGTGTCACGTCTAGAAAGACCTTTTATAATACTTTTATCTGGCTGAATACTTTTAAAAGTATTCCTTTAATTTCTTTATTCATAATTTATATATTTTAAATAATACATTTATTTAGTCAGTGGCATGATCATCTAGATTTCTGGTAGCGTATCTGTAGTTGAAAGATCCAAATCACAGGCTCGCCCGTAAAAATAAGTTTTCGAAAGCTGAAATAGTCATCACGTTCCATTGCACAATCATCCTTGTAATCTTCGTTTAATAAAAAGTTATTTGATTAATTTCGTGATATGATAATAATAAAATAATGAAAGATAGAGCAGTCACAGTTGAAGGCTTTCTGGAGATATATAAACTCTTTGTATTACAGTATATGGTAAAGTTTGCTACAAACGGGAAACTTCGTATTTTAATTGAATATGCTTACTATTTGTATTTCTACTTAACTGCTCCTACTGAAAATTGTAGCTTTATCACGAGCAACTCCTCTGACGAAACCTTTCAAATCTTCTTTGAAAGATTTAGAATTTGTGGTATAGATAAATGGATTAATCGTGCAGTTGCAGAGGCGCAGAACCAATGTCAGTTGGTACAAGAATCCTGAGTTATCGGCACTTATAACTCCAACTGTATAGAAGAAGTAGATGATCTGATTACTGAACTCACAAATAACAAAGCTGATGTTTATCAAGAGAACCGTTTTGAAGATATTCTTGCGCGCCTTGTCTGCAAAGAAACCGTCTGACAAACATTTAGCTGAAGAGGAGACCTTTTCTGATCTATTATTTTCCGGCATAATTTGATTACAAGTCTTATGCGTGGCTAGAAAAATGTCGTTATTGCTGCACATAGTTTCAGGTTCAGTTGTCGAATCTTGAATCGTATTTATGTTGCCGACCACATCATTAGCTATTTGACTTGCATTTTCTTCTAGACTTGTTGCTTTAGTTTTCTCCGAATTTTCTCCAGAATTTGTCACTACTATAGGCATCTCGATGTTAACTGATGACTCATAAGTACGGTGACTTAATCTAAGAGATTTTAGAATTAAATATTTATCATAGACATCGTTTTCTCCCGAACCATCTTCCTCAGGCTTCTTATTTGTTCCACTAGTTGCTTGATAAATTTCATCTCTGATAGGGAACACTGTCGACTCTACAGTTGATAGAGAATTTGGCCATTCCTCTGATATGTCTGCGCTTGTGTGGGATCCCGTGTTAACCATTTTGTCATTTTTATTCTCCATTTTCCAAGTTACCAATTTTGTCGTTGAATGGACACGGGATTGGGAGCTATCAACAAAATGGGAAGTGCGTGCTGTGTCAACAGATCGCGCTACAGTCTCGCTTACACAGGATTTTACTCGCCGCCTATATCTAAGAACCTGTAGAAAAGTAATTTCTAATAATTGATAAAAAAAATACAAAATAAATAGTAATACTAATTGATTTTATAAAAATTGAACAGTCATAACACCAACGTGTATGAATGAATGGTCATCATTTCAGTAATCAGTAGAAACTACAGAAGAGTTTCAGTCTTCTGTAGTTTCTGTAGCAAGCTGATGTTTTCCCTTGTGCTTTTACAGGTTGAGCAACAATCAGGGTTCATTGAAAGGAACAACTATATCAAAAGTCGAATTAGATAGCGATTATTAACCTCTTTAAGATAAAAAAAGTTGTTATATGCCTAATTATTTAAGTAACAACTAATCAATTAAATTAATTTTAATAAATTTTTAGGTAATTTTAATTAATTAGCAAAAATGAAATATCAGGCATTGAAAAGTAAAGTTTTTTCTCAAAAAAGAGAGGCCAGCTAATATCTAAGAAGAGCTAAGAGACCACTACCGAATAAAAAAATGAATTACACTAAGATGTAGAATGAATCAAATCGATGAATTCAAGCAAATACTTATGAGCTCGCTTGTGAATAGTTTTTATAAAAATATTTATTAATATATTAAAATGTAATATTATATTATATAATCTTATATTAGTATTATATTATTTATTAATATATTAATATATTTATAAAAAGGTTTAAAAGTTCAACTACTTACCTGTAACATCTTCGAGTAGAAGCCGATCATTGCAGAAAACGGAAATACAAACTGCAGAACAAGCATCCAAACGCCGAAAGAGAAATTACCCAGAGGGGTAGTTTTAGGGAAATAAGTGCAGGTGCCGTTAATGATGTCTGATTTGGCGGTTGGGATTATTCTACCCCCCACAGCTATCACCCAACTCTGAGCCACCATCACGTGAGCTATCCAGCCCTGAACTCTTGACTTATAGAATATTGGATGAACTGTTTCAGAGAGTATAGAAAAGTGTAATATTTTTTAAAAGAAATTCTGCAAAACTAAATAATGATTTTGTGCATTATGCAGATTGTAGCAGTAGTTGTTATTTAGCGGAAAACCCGTTTTGCAGAAGCTTACAGGGTAAAAATACTCATGAATCAAAGTAACCTATCAGATAAATATCCTATCAGATAGCTCAATGTCTTTCAGAGATGAAGCGATATTAAGTTTATTAAGATGTGCTTAATTCATTTTAGATAAATAAAGTTCATAATTAAGAAGGGCATTTTAATTTCTATCGATTCCAAGATTGACTTGTTTTGTTATATTTTTTAAAACTACTCAAAAGTGTTTGGAAATGAGAAAAATATTAGTACATGACTTATTTGCCCATCGTTTTTACTGATGAAGAGTATTACTTTGGACTGAGTTTCTGGATTTTGGAATTTGCACCGTTTTTGGACCTTCTTCTTTTGCTCGCCGGCTTGATTTTGTCTCAATAGTGCTCGATGTTGTCATTGATGACTGTAGCACTCTAATTGTTGTTATTATTGTTATTATTATGACCATATTCAACCCCAGTTAGCATGATAAAAAAAACTCTACGGTAGAGAATTAGAGTGGCGATTCACTAATTTTAATTAATCACTAATTAATAAATCACCAATTTAAAATTGATAGCGTTTAAAAATAAAACACAACAATCCAGTCTGGCAATACGTTATTTGTTTAATGGAGATTTGCTCAATAGTAATATCTTGATTAATTACTTTCTAGTGTAATTTATCACATTCTGGTTATTCGTAAAATAACTCTAGCTATGTGTGATCTGTGAGTGAAGTTTCCACATTTATCCTCGTCTTTAGATATCTCATTTCTCTACACTATTAGATAAGTAATTCACTAAATAGCAGACTCAGATCCTCTACACCAAAAAGGTGGAGTGCTTTTTGTCGTGCGGTTACACACATAACAACCACAAATGCTACGGTGTTTCTTTGCTTTTTTTTGTAGTTTTTACTATGTCCACCTTCCTTTGAATGGTTATTAGAAATCTTTACCTCTGATGGCGCACTGATAGCAGCAGAAGCGGATTGAAGATTAACCTTCCAACACCCTGTGTTACTGGGTATCTGTTTCATTCAAAGTTGTTAACACGAACTGCGCAAGAGTAGCTTAGCTTCCTTCATTGATGCGTAGCTAAACCAAGTGCTCTAAATTCTTCCTCAAAAGATTTTTAAAATTAATTTAAAAGTTTAAAAGAGTTTAAAAATGTGTAACGTCTTTAAAGATTTTCACAAGATCTTTGATTTTATGATAAAAAACAAACTCAAAACTCATTTTCTTCTGAGAAAACTACTAATAATTAAACCTGTGGTATTTTATTATTTTCTCGTGTTGTGCCCGGGATACTGAAGAATAGATCAACTGTTAACTTCACTTGTCGATAAAAGCAACTAAGCAAAAACTGCGGAAAGCAACAGGAAATCACCTCAGAAGCCGTATTTTCCCAAGTTAGGTTACATTTGGTGTTGATCTATGGAGTGCTCTTAGAAGAATGTAAAAGCAGAAGGTGAGTAGGAATGCGTACCTTGGACCTGAAACTTGGCATAACACTAGGGTGAGATAGATTTTATTAATAATTTTCACTGTTTTAATACCTCTTGTTCAGTATTCGTACATGTATTCGATTTAATTTTGCCTTTTGTTGCTCAGGTCGTCATTGACATCATTTTCAGATGATGAAACTGTCGCAAAATCATAACTAATTGATTAAGTTTTATGACAAGCAAAATTAAGTTGATTTAAATAACAAAAGAAGAAATTATAAATCCTAAACCCTGATAAGCCTTCATTGTTCATTCAACGCTACTGTGGCATTTAGCTTAGAGCGGCGCTTTCTAAATATACATATTATTATTATTATTATTATTATTATTATTATTATTATTATAGAGGAATTAATAAATGAAAATCTGAAGCATTACGAAAACTCAGGAATAAAAAAATACAAAATTTGATTAATATTGAAGTAAGGACGTAGTAAGGAAATAAGAAGTATCTAACTTCATCATCAGATATCAAATATATCAGATCTAATATCAGGTTCAAATATCAGAACTCTCCCTGTCACTGATATATTATCGAGCAGGAAACCGACTTTAAACTTTATTTTATTTGACCATTGCATGGATATATCACAGGACTGTATGGATATATCTTTTGAACATATTATGCATTAAATACTTTTGCTGTTTTAACATACATGCATGGAATCTTACCCACGGCTAAGTATCTATCCATAGTAATTGTCAGGATATTGTATGTGGATGCAAGTTGAGTAATCCACTTCAGCTGTCTTCTCATCCATATTCTACATAGCAGCTGATCTCTCCAGCTAAACCAGTTTAGTCCGGATTGATTCAACACTATGATGACGTCAAGCATCTGGAATAGTGACGTCAGCATGTCGATGATAGATTGATTGGTTATTAGCGCATTTGTGGTCTGCAATCAATTAATAGAATCATTATTAAAATATGGGGAGGGAACTATGTATCTCCCATATACATATATATATATATATATATATGATTATATATATCCATATATATACATATATATATAGATATATATACATATATATATATATATATATATATATATATATATATATGAGAGAGAGAGAAAGATAGAGAAAGATTATCGGATTCTATTAGTTTTGTAGTATTTTAATATACTTTATCACAATTAAAGCCCAAGTCAAGTATGACGTTTGTTCCCTGCTAGCTCGATAACATGTCAGTGCAGGGGAGAGCTCTGAATTTAAACCCTGAACCTACTTTTCAGATAATAATAATAATAATGATAATAATAATAATAATAATAATAAACGTTTAACGTCCGCTTCCTCATCTATGTATGATGCCAGGGATGTCCCCAACAGCACACATCACTACAGAGCAATTCACCCAGACCAATCTGCAAAAGAAATGTGCTGAGGAGAAGTAAGGTCCTAAACGAAAGCCAGTCCGGTGAACAAGAAATGGTCAGGGTAGATTGATTATGTCTATGGTGGGAAAAGGTAAGTCTTAAGCTCGCTAGGGAATGTTGAAAGAGAAAAACAAGAGCGAAGATTAGCAGGTAAAGAGTTCCAGATTGTGGGTGCTGCGTAAGAAAATGAACGTCTGCCCAATGACATGAGAATATTTGGAACTGAGAGAAGATTGGCATCGGTTGAAGTGCACGTGAGGGACGATAGGGAAGAATTTCAGATTTGTAAGATAAGTAATAGTTAATGATGATACAGATGCCGTACAAGTATGCAATAAGCCACCGTCTCAGCCCCCTCCCCCATTTAACTAAGCCTCTAAGCCATTTAACTATGAATAGAGTCTGAAATATTTTTGTACGCCGCAAAGGCTAAAGGCCAGGTATCTTAGTCATATAGAATGTTCAATAGAGTATATTAAATCCGAAAAGAAGGTTCATTCGCATCCCGATCCTAGTTCAGCTGGGATTCAAGGGAAGACGATGATGATGCTGATGTTGATGATGTTGATGATGATGATGATGATTACATGCAGTAAAACGAAATGCATTGGCAGGGAATCGACCCCGTATCAATGGCTTGAAAGGCAACTCTGATACTGCTATAGAAGCTGTATGAGCACTTGTGAAGGATGGCGTATTATTATTATTATTATTATTATTATTTTTTAAATGCCCTGGGCTGTAAAGGGCCCTGGGCTAAAGAATAAGATAAAAGAGACTTTATTTAATTAAAAGTTTTTAAAAAAGCGATTAAAATAATTCCCCTGCACTCTGGGAAGCCGCTTTAGCCAAAGTGCCACTGAAGCAGACTGCATTGAATCGCTGGAGAGCAATAGACAGTCGCTGCCACAGAAAAGATTTTTCGCGCTTATCACCAGTAATGGCGCTGGTCCTCCTATTATTATTATTATTATTATTATTATTATTATTATAGAAGCTATATGACGGACGCTAACCTTGTTCCTCCTGCCCCTGTAGCTGATCATGTAGACGAGGACGACGAGGTTGCTGAGGATGCCCGTCACTCCCAGCAGGATGAGCAGGTAGTATGATATGAGCCTCCCCGCCACTGGCACAGCAGGGCTGACCGAAGTGTTGTACGATGTGTTCAGATCAACTAGGGTTTGATTAGTTTGCATTTCATAATTACTCGTCATTTTTGCAGAGATCTGGATTTTTTATACTTGTATAATTTATGCTGTTTTACGAACAACAGTACAATTACCTATATAGAAAAACTGTACATGTGTATATTAATTGAGAACGTGGCGTTCTGTGGGTCATAAAGATTTACGTAAATTAATGTTGAATTATCATTTTATGATTTATTTAACTTAAACATTATGATGGAAAACCATTTTTTATGATCTATGATGCATGGCTTTGATTAAAAAACTTTGTAAACATATTTCCTAAATTAATAATGCAGCTACTGGAAGCTTATTTTAAGGAGTCCTAATAAAATCTAATTGATCAAAAATCAAATAACGAATTTATGAGGCAAGAATTCAGTATCAAAAGCTCTCTAAAAATTAAAAAAAAATTAAAATGCATCCAAGAATACGAACTGCAATTATATTTCAAGTAATACTTAAACGCTTACATTAGATATGAAGTCAAAAGCCGAAGCTAGGTTTAATGTTGATGTCCTGCTCGATAGTATGTCGTGACGGGAGAACACTGGATTTGAACCATGTACGTACTGATCCGCTGTGGAACAACTTGCCAGTATGTCACCGGCTCAGTCCTATGCGTAGTCATTATATCTGCATCGACTACAAAAACGACTCAAATTTGGACGTGAATAATAATAGTTCTAGACGAAAGAATTGATTATTAAGAGTGTGCAACTGAACGGTTGAGCAAGTAAAGAGTTCACATTCATTCATTTTACAAGAGTTCTTTCTATCGGTTTGAACTCTTTTTACTTAATTTAATTTTTTAAATTAAATTACAAAATATACTTTATATTTGTCGTCGGTGACTTTTACAAATTATAAGTAAGTCTAATAGATAAATAGATTTTACTAGAAATTAGCTTGGTTTAAATTTATTATGATGAACGTAAGTTTATTAACACGCATGTATGCTCATCTTAGCTCAGTATGATGCTTAAAGTTGACAAGTGTCAAATCGTTATGCATAAGCAATGTTGCAGCGCTGCATGCTCTTTTAGGTATTCATCCTGTTTGCATTCACGCCTTCTTAGCAGAAAACTCAAGAATTAGTCCTATAATTTCGCAAATGTTAAAATAAATCAGTACATGTAGTACTTAAAGTGGATAGCATTGGCATATTGCCACCCGTGACCCTGAAACTGTCACAAGTGGCAACGTAAGCGAAAATAGAGAGGCGGAAAAAGAGTTAAGTAAATCTACATTTCAACTGAAATTAAATCAGAAAAAGATCATTACTCTAATTCTGGAGAAACTATGTTATTTCTGCAAAAAAATCAAACGAAAAATGAGGAAAATAGTTAGTTAAGAGGGCGGTAACCAACAAATGTTTGAGAAGTGCTCTTTTAAAATCATTTAGGTGTAAGTTTAAACTCATATTTACTCAATGATTAACATTTACTAAAACATTTGTCGCTTGACTAAATGTGAAGATACGGAACTCAAGGCTTAATGGAAATAACGGAAAAGAAATGAGGATAGTTTTCAAGAACTAGTGGACATAGTGTGGATGAATTCAAGTCGACGGAGACCATATTATCCTCATTAACCTCAGTGACATTTTTGCATTGTATAAGGCAGCTGAAATTTGATCTTAATTTACTGTTTAAGAATAGATCTTAAAACATCTTTAGAGAAAATCCGGCCAAAGTTGAGCCGAAATCCTTAATAATTGTCACTCAATACTCGATATCAATCAGTAGATCTACTACGTTATAATAGTCTTTGTATAAAATCTATTCTTACGATTCATAGGTGTCATCAATATTAACGGAACGTACATTATAGCTCAAACAAATTTCCTATCTATTTCCGATATGCAATGATATGAAAACGATATGCAATGCGATATGGAAGTGACTTTTCGGTAGCATATTCATTGAATATGAATATGCTTTCAAAGTTTGCCTCTAAAAACGAAACAGCCTACTAGCACTCTACACCTTTTCAATTTGAGATAATAAGCCGTGTATCTTTTATTTGCTTTGTCTTTTTGAGAAAATGTTTAAACATGGCTTCACGTGTAGATTAATTCGTATGATTTGGTATTATTTTATACCAGGGATCATATAAAAAATAAATGAGAAGCGTAAAATAAAAACTAGTTAATGAATACCTGTGAAGGGTATAAGTATTAATCAGTCATTTACTGCTCAATCGCTAACTCGTATATTAATCGATTAATATATTAATTTGTCAATATTATAGCAATCAATCACTATATCAAAAAATTAATAGCATTTGGAGCAGAGAAAAATGAGGTAGCCCAATCGTTAGAGGTTAAAGCCGATGTAGGAAGACAGCTGGAGTTCCTAATATGACCACCAATCAGATGATAAAAGCTGGTAAAGCTAATGTTAACGTCAGTTTCCTCACTCGAAAGCGATGTAAGTGACGGGATTTGAACCCCGAGTTGAACCAGGATTTGAACCCCGCACATACTGATCCGCGAACGAATTTCTTACCGACAAAGAACAAATGATCAAGAACAAATTAACATATGAACAAATGATCGAATGAACAAATAAACAAATGATCTTACAAATCAAGTACAAATGGGTCACGCCGCAAATCAATTTGGCTTCAAAAGGTGATTAATCAACGTCAGTATTTATGCCAAAATGCAGGTTTTTGACTTTTTTATTCTAAATTTAGAAGATCTAACTCCTGGATATATTATTGTAGAATAATTTCAAATATCAACACCTTGTTGCATTCAACCAAGCCTTAATAATAAACATAATAAACACGCATTAAAGTGAAATGATCAACTATGTTGATATCTATCACTTTTTAATACCACATGTTTAAACGTTAGGCAATTCAGTCCATTTTCCGTATAACCAGTCCTGTGAATGTCCGAGATTTTACTCTCAGATCGTATGACTTAATCGTGGAACTTGAGTAAGTTACATGATATGCAAAACTAATATATTGCAAAAAATAAAACACTAACTAAAATCTATGTATTTTATATTTCCATTTCTATATTCCATTCTAAAGGGAGTATTATTCCATACTAAACCTATGATATCTGTTGTTGTGCAGTATAACATACTGAGTTCTTTGTAAATTAAATTTTGATCTCAAATAGAATGTGCTAACAACTTACAAATAATTCTCTACAGCTCCACGTTAGCACTTTCAAAGTATTTTCTTGAGGATCGAATTCTCATTTAACTCATTTAATGCTTATATTTCCTTTTAAATCCACTCAAATGTCGACGCGAAACTACAGAGATATATAGTTCTTACTTCCTCCATAATAAGTGCACAATAATTAATCTCAAGTTGTTGAGATAGTTTACACTTTTTCTACGTGAGACAATGTGGAATAGATAAAGTTTAAACTTTGTTGACGTAATGTGAAATAAGTCAACATTAGTCGAGCAAATGTCACATTACAATTTGCTAGATGACTTTTAAGGATGATAATAAGTAGTGACAATAAAAAATAATAGCAACATCGTCCACATAATCAACAAAAAAGCCACGTAAAATGGTCGACAAAAAAAATCACAGTTGCCCTTGAACTGCTATTTTGCTACTGGAAAATGTTGAACATTCTAAAGCTCTACGGGTGATAAGAGAATGCGTAGTGGACTAGTAGCTTCATCATACCGTCAGATACTTGAATAAACACATCATCATCGTTGATCTCCATTTGCGTCACTTTGCGAGCACTAGAGTAGTATCTCCAACAACCTTCCTTCTCTGAAAAATAAAAACAATGGATTGACTCTAAATACTATTAAATTGATTCCACTAAATATCCTAACGAGAGAAAAAATCACAGGTGGAAGAGGATTTAGGGACAATTGTATCGTCCTACGCATCAATTTGAGAAAGGTTTCTGTAGTTTATCATCAGTTCCTTGTGTTCTGTACAGAACATAGAGCGGCGCAACATTCCTCCATTCATTTCTATCATCAGCAATCTTAACAGCGTCTTCTCATAAAATGCTTAATGCTCTCAAATCTTTGTTTTGTAGTTAGTTGCGGATAATAATATTAAGAAACACATAATGTTAAATGATCAACCATGTTGAGATCTATCACTTGTAATAACATATATTAAAACCGTTAGGCAATTTAGTCCATTGTCCGTATAACTAGTCCTAAGAATGTCCGAAATTTTACTTTCAGATCAGTGACGCCGGGAATCAAACCCACGAGAGTTCAGTTCATCACAGGATATGTCATTTAAAACTTCATGACGTTACTTGACGCCTTTAACCATTGCGCTATTCAGAAATTTAACATCAATATTGAATGTCAGAAGATCAATTGAAATATTAATATTACTACTAGTGAATATTCAATATTCTTGCCACTCCAGACCCATTATCTTCATCAGTTTAACGACTGTCTGCCTTTCTTCTAGTAAGTTTATAGCGGGATATTGAAATTTTCAATGATAATACGCCACTGGAAATTACATTGACATATAGCATGAATATAATTAATGGTATTATTATTAAATAAATAAAGTATTGAAGTAAGTCACTCGATTCATGACTGAAATTTGACCTGATTTCAATGAATAGATGCTGTGTTATATATGTATAATAAGCTAAGTTGAGCAATCCAAACTGTGACCAATAGACTTAATTAACATTCAGTTTATCATATAGATTTTAGCAAGTGTGGTATGATATATCGTAAATAGAGATTTTAACAAGTGTGGTATGATATAATATCTTGAATAGAGATTTTAACAAGTGTGATATAATATAATATCTTTAGGGATTTCAATAAGTGTGGCATGATCTGATTTACTTAATTTACATGATCTGATTTACTTAATTTACATGATCTGATTTACTTAATTTACTTAATTACTGAGACATTCAACGACGGTACAGTTTACTTCGTGATTTTCAAAGAGATTCTCCGAAGAGCCTTAGGGAAATTTATGTACCAATTTCTTCAGTGCTACAAGGTCAAATTATGTTAGACATAGGCAACTTTCAAAGAAGTTTGAAACTAGCTATTAATATAAAAATTATTACGAAGTTTTATTCAGATGAAAATAAAGATTAAATTTCATGTTAAATGTTGTAGACTCTGGATAACAAATAATTTTAGAACATTTAGTTACAAATACTTTAATAATACCTTGATAGAAAATCATTTCGAGAATTCTTTCGTCAGTTGACCATATATTTTGGCCACAGAATAATCTCAGATTTGAAAAGGTCTCAACAACTTTAAATACAGTATTAATGACAATATACAGCATATGATGAGAGCATTTTATGCAACTACTAGTTATGCGGTTGGCGTAGGGGTTGGAATGTTGCGATACTGTACCGGAGGTCTAGGATTAGACACTTAGTTTAGCGAGGAACTCTGAAAAGTGATCCCGTAAGAGCACTGCAGTAAACATTTGTCTTTGCGTTGAATTAGAAATATTAACTGATTGACAAAGAAACTCATCGAATAGTTTCAGGAAAACTGGGAATTGAACATAGACAGAGTTATAAGCGTTTCTAAGAGTCGGATATGGCAGTGGATGTGCTTGTAATTGTGTGGCGATGTCTTCTTCTGATGCTTTATTCCAGAGTTACAGAGGCATAACTGCGGCATAGGGTGTGCCCATTTGTCACTGGACTATCCTTTTTAGTTATTTTGCGGATGTCGCAATCGTTCAATGTCGTGGCTGTTGAAACGATGGCCGAGATTCTTTTATTTTATTTTTTAATTTTTTATTTTTTGAACACTTCCTAAATTTTGTACGTCAAGCCTGTGCTCTGGGGACCAAGTGAAATTTTTTCATTCGTAAAAAAGCTGGCAAACTTAAGGTTAACGTCAGTTTCATCACTTGAAAGCGATGTCAGTGACGGGAGAGCCCAGAATTTGAACCCCGCACATACTGATCCGCGGTCGAGTGTCTTACCGACGTCGCCACTGGCTCCAGCCAGTGTTAATACTTGCGTTGATCGGAGTGTTGACAGCTTTGAATGAAAGAAATTCCTTAGGTCATCAAAGTAAAGGTTCAACGTACCAAACTCAGAATGTGCTCAGCTGAAATATTACAGAAATATTGTCGGCAGAATATAACTCAACAGTCGGCCGAATTCCATTAAAAAGAATCTCGGTCATCTTTTCAACAGCCACGATAGTTGAACGATTGTTACAAATAAAAAAAAACTAGGGTATTCTATTCTATTACTTGCCGCCTTTTATTCTATCTGCGAACAGTAGGCCTAATAATTCTATTGACAAATGAACGAAGCATAAAATCATTAAAATTTTATGGAATGCGTTGCGTGCTTTTCAGTTGATTTCTACATGTGTAATTGTACAATTACACTTGAATTCATCAGTAATGACGAGAAGTGTAAAGATCTTTAGCACCCTTGAATGAGTTTTCAGTGACTGTCTACTAAAGGGAAGCCACTGTGCTGCCGAGAAATAGCTTCTTTTTAATCGAAGTTTCGATCATCGTTCATGCCTTAAACATGAGCCTAAAATCTAGAAACTTAGCTTATAAATGGTGAATGTTGTACTTGACATTTTAGATTAATAGCTCATCAGAGCGATATGTGTCAAAATTTCCTAGGATCATTTGGTTGGGGCCGACATTTGCTTGACATTTGCTTCAAACTGAGGTTCTTGCAGTTCTACGCATTAATGTTTGCAAAAGTCTGGCCAATGGATGAGAAAAATTACAAGGCATTTAGTCCGTGACTTAACATTTCCACAATGATTACGATGCAGCTGCTGCTGCTGATGATGATGATGCTGATGATGATGATGATACTGATGATGATGATGACGACGATGACGATAATGATGATGTTGATGATTACATAGTTGATGATGTGCATTCATTTGGTATCCAGCGCTTCAAGAACAAATTGGTTCCGTTCTCGATTTTTACTATTATTGTGGTTCCATGACTCTGAGCAAATCCCGCTTGAGTGATGTTGTATAAAGTGTTTGTAATTGTGTGACTCGCCTGTCATTGAACAAGCAGAGTGCTAATGGAATTTTTTAGCCCGAGAATTATATCACAGTATGGAGCGATCTTTCCCTATTTGCTTCGTTAAGCTTACAATACCTCTCAGCAAGTTATATAAAGTATAGCTAACAATGGACTCAGTTGTAAGATGTTTGAAAGGAAGGAATAAGAAATTATTAATGCAATCTCTCGCCAGAGAGAGTTAGCTGCAGACTGAAAAGAATTCAAGTTCCATTTGAAGAAGACAATGAAATTTTCGATCTTTTTAGATTTATCATTTCCTCATACTGATATTTCATCTTTTGAAATCACGGAAGAGAGTTTCCACCTTCTAAAGCTTACTAGTTTTATACAACAGCAATAATTAGAGTGCAACTGTCGTCAATGACAACCTCGAGGAATATTTAACCACATCGAGGTCAAAAGTAGCCTAATAATATATATGAATCTTTAGTACACCATCAAGACGTGGTAGCAAGTTACATAGAATATTGAGTGTTCCCAAGTGTTCATCCGCCAGATAGCTGCTTGAGTCTATGAATCTTGTGTCTTGGACCTGCCACCAAGCAAAGACTGAACAGAATGTTATTGCAAACTCTCTCTCTCTCTCTTTCTGTCTCCCTTAGTGCACTGCCCACTGGCAGGTCCATAGTATATATCGTCTCCACTCTTCTCTGCCTTCCATTTTCTCTTCATGTCCGCATGCGACTGGATATTTGAAACACATGATAAACCATTATCCTTGGGGATTCGGAAGAGGTGGGCCTCCTATGCTTTCCTCTGCTTCGACTAACATTTACTGGGCGTCATTCCCTGAGAAAACAATCCTGTTTACCCAACGAATCCTGTTTACCCAACGAATCCTGTTTACCCAACGAATCCTGTTTACCCAACGAATCCTGTTTACCCAACGAATTCTGTTTACCCAACGAATCCTGTTTACCCAACGAATCCTGTTTACCCAACGAATCCTGTTTACCCAATGAAAATTAAGAGTTATTTTCATTTTGTAACTTATTATTGATTTATGATTCTCACTCTAAGGTGTATTTGATATCACGTTTATTCATATTAAATGTATTTCTTTCTTTCTGTTTTGGCCTATTTATCTAGAAACTTCCTTTTAGCGTGCCGTTATATCCCTTTTTTAAAGTCGTCGACACGGAGAGTTATAGATAGGAAATAAAACTCTAAGGTCAGCTGTCCTTCAGCCTGACACCACCAAGTGTAGATGAGTATTGAGTATGTTTATATTCGCTCTTTGGAAGAAGAGAACCTACGTCGCTACGCAATTTTGAACTCATGACCTCTCATTCAAGAGGCGAGCTCTCCATCAATGCGCCACAAGGCGTTCTATTTACAAGGTGCGCATTAAAAAATATCCTCCTAGCACAATTGCGATAGCTTAGTCAATTCTTAATATTTCGCCTTGAAATTTCAAGGTTCTCTTGTGGAGGAATTTAACCACAAGTTGACCAATTTTTGTAAAAATATTTTCAAGGAAACCGGAGTTATCCAAGTTTTGCGAAAAAAATTATTTTTTTCATTTAACACGCAAGGAAAAACGTCAATTAGGATCAATTCCTTTTTGAAAATGTGCTGACCCTGAAAAAGGCCGTTAGATGATGACGACTCTGATATTGTGCTACAATGTGTGCTCGAAATGAACGGCCAGAAGTCTTTTCTTACAGATAAAATTGCGCTGTCAATGGACTGCTGTGGTAGGTCTTTCCAGATCTCTTGAAGAACAGCCTTTAATTCCACTGTGTTTCTGGGTTTGGGCTTGAAAGCACGATACTATTCCAACATGGGTCTCCGGACAAAGAATCAGGTGGATTAAAATCTGGAGAATTAGGAGGCCAATCATCCATTTTTATGAAATCTGGCCTGTATTGTACAAGAAGGTATTGCGCAAGACGTGAAGTGTGAGCCGGCGCGCCGTCCTGTTGAAAAATTAAATCATTTCACTTTAACTTGTTGCAGTCTTCAATCAGTTTCGGCAGAATAGTGTTAGTGTAATACATTGTAGCACAATATCAGAGTCGTCATCATCTAACGGCCTTTTTCAGGGTCAGCACATTTTCAAAAAGGAATTGATTCTAATTGGCGTTTTACTTTGCGTGTTAAATGAAAAAAATCTTTTTTTTCGCAAAACTTGGATAACTTCGGTTCCCTTAAAAATATTTTTACAAAACTTGGTCAGCTTGTGGCCAAATTCCTCCACAATGGAACCATCAAATGTCAAGGCGAAATATTAAGAATTGACTAAGCTATCGCAATTGTGCTAGGAGGATATTTTTTTAATGCGCACCCTGTATATATCTATTTATATTTATTGATATTTATTTATAAAAGAAATTCCCTTGCACTACGGCTTGCAATATTCTAGCGTAGTCGCAACGAAATCCTACAGATTTGAGAATTTTCAAGTCACTTACCATTGCTAGTCGCGTCACGTTTTCTTATTTAATTGCGTCATCAAGGAGACGGCTTGATATGATCTTCCAATCACTCTGGATTGCTGTTCATTATCCCATTACCTACGTGACCCACTCGAGCGTCGTCACTATGATCGATGAGCCTAAGATGTTTTACTTCACAGCAACAAAGAGGCCTGGTAAAAATCTTACATTTAAATTATTTTATGTACCTAAAGAAACGTTGTTATAGTAATAGTTCTGATATATCAGCTTATAAGATAAGAATTCCATTCATTCTTGGGGGTTATGCTTTTGACGAGGTGGGCCCCCTATGCCTTCTTTAGTTTCGACTTACATTTACCGAGCAAGGGAGTCATTCCCTGTGAAAACCATCCTGTTCACCCAAGTTAATAACGGTAGATATCCTATTGGAAGGAAAGTGTAGCTGGCGACTGTTAAAGCTGATAAAGCTGGTTAAGCTAATGTTAACGTCAGTTTCCTGACTCGAAAGCGATGTCAGTGACGGGCGAGCCCAGGATTTGAACCCCGTACATACTGATCCGCTGTCGATTACCAGTAGTATTTTCAATGGTATTATTTTTAGCATCAATAATGGTATCAGTATGTGCGGGGTTCAAATCCGGGGATCGTCCGTCACTGGTATCGCTTTCAAAAATAATTTTATAATGTGTACTTTTCAAAAAATTGACGTATGATGTTCAAAAATGGTAGCGCTGTGTTATGATTACGATAGCAGTCCGGTAGATTGGTTGAAGGTTTGTCATGAAAGAACGTGGAAGTCAGTTCCGTGTGCCATGGATCTGTCATACAACAGAGCATCTGATTGATGACAAAAAGTAGCAAAAATCATCCATTTCTTATGTGGAGCATAATGAGCCATTCTTCCTATGATGAGAGATGCCATCAAAATGTCTGAATTAACACGTTATGTAAAACATATGCCATTAATTTAAACTAATTACATTTTACTAAATGTGAGGATGGGGCCACATCTCACCCTCACATCTATGCCAAGGTTCTGACGTTACAGCGCCCATAGGTCAAGGTCCTCTAGTAATCTACAGCCACACCCCTGAACAGTGCTGCTTTCAATTAGCGGCCTGACAACAGAGTGCTCCAGTGTATGCTTAGAAATGGATTGAGTGAGGAAAAAGCTGAAATTTATTTATCAAATGAAAACTTGGGTTCGAAACTAAACACAGATTGCAAATGAGACTAGTTTAAACTGATGTGTAACTTAAACTGAAGTATAGAAAAAATGAAGTGTAACTTAAACTGATGTATAACTTAAACTGAAGTATAACTTAAACTAAAGTATAACTTAAATTGAAATATAACTTAAGCTGAAGTATAACATAAACTGAAGTATAGTTTAATCTGAAGTATAACTGAAATTGAAGTATAACTTAAACTGAAATATAACTTATCCTTAACTATAACATAAACTTTAGTGCTTACGCTATAGAATATAATTAAAAGTGAATAACGTCTTTAATTTTTATATTTAAGACTACGTGTGGACTAAGAGTATTTTGTAGATTACTTGAATCAACAAATAATAACTACTTGTCTATGTTACCACATCAAATGCACCGTCTACAATTAGGCCTACTATTACCGAAGATCTACTGCATGCAGTAAATAGCAGTAAATTCGGTTTGTTCAGCTTATGTAGGGAGTCTAATAAGGATTAAAGATTTCATACAAGTTGTAAAATTGAGGTTTGAATTTATTTTAACTCACGTAAATCGTTTTCTTAAACAAATAAAGAAATTTACGCTCTAATAGTCGGTTGGAAACATTTTAATCTGATTAAATCAACTCATTTAACTTTATTTGTCCTGTCAGTTTTAATTGCCTTTAATTAGGAATTTATTGTGCACGTTTAAGGTATTATACTGTAGTACGAAACTCAATTGCGCTTTATAGCTCTCTGTAGTGTTCTACTGTTTACTATTTATTGTAATGTATCATGACACACATTAGGTACTACTAATATATGTTGCAGTTTGCTCTTCAGGGAAAAGGAGCTTTTATAAATAACCCTATAAATAAACTACGTGCACTGCAATTTGTCAACTATTGTTAGTGTACTGGACCTTACAGGATCTTCGGGCTTTATGTCCCATTTCTCGTTCTGAATGGCTTCAAGTTTGCCACAGAGAAATATATATTCTTTCATTATTCTATTAGGCCTATGTCGGATTTAATTATCACAATAAGCAACATTCAAGTACTGTTCTTGAGTATCTCATAATTATCATATCCACCAATGTTTATTCCAAGTTCGTGATGAA
Source organism: Enchytraeus crypticus (assembly GCA_905160935.1). Lineage (NCBI taxonomy): Eukaryota > Metazoa > Annelida > Clitellata > Enchytraeida > Enchytraeidae > Enchytraeus > Enchytraeus crypticus. The sequence continues at coordinate 1,006,600 of CAJHZI010000466.1, forward strand.
AATCAATCCACTGAACTTTCTGCAATTGTTAAATCATTTCTTCCTCTTCCACGGATGCTGCTATGGAGTCCGGTGGACTGAGGAGATCTCACGGGACATCAGGACGACAGTGGAAAGCGTCCGTGAATGCCACAGGATACCAGGATTAGCTATTTCCATAGTGGATTCCTCCAGCGGGTACGGAAATATTCTGCTGGAAGAGGGATTCGGAGTGTCGGATTTAGAGAGTGGACGACCAGTAACTGAACACACGATCTTTCCAATAGGATCGACTACAAAAGCTTTCACTTCTACTCTTATTGCGATGCTGATCGAGAAGCACCAGAATAAGAGCACCAGGTAGGTTAAACACGAGAACAATAGCACCAGGTAGGATAACTATCAGAACAAGAGCACCAGGTATGATAGCCTCCAGAACAATAGCACTAGATTGTATAACCACCAGAATAAGACCACCAGGTAGGATAACCACCGGAACAAAAGCGCCAGGTAGGATAAAGATACAGCTTTAAGAATAGCATACTGTTTAGAGCACTATACCCCAATGATAGCAATAGTGAATCCAAATAGCAACTACTAAAATTCTAAAACATACATACCAACAGCATAAGATTTCATAAGACGTGGATAATTACAGAGCATGCGAGCATGTATATAGATACTTCTTGATTGTGCCACGACAACTGAGGATTAGAACAACCGTAATCTGCTCGTGTCATAAGAGAGGAGCAACAAATTAAGAAGATAAGTGAAACCATCTTAGAAGCCATTTCTCGGAAGCTACAGCTGATATCTTGAAAAAGCTAATGTTAACGTTAGTTTCCTCACTCGAAAACGATGTCAGTGACAGGTAAGCCCAGGATTAATTTTAACCCCGCAATTACTGATCCGTGGTCGAATATCTTACCGACTTCGCTACTGGCTCCAGCCAGCATGTTAGATGATGTGAAACTTAGAAGCTGATATTAAGACCCTCTTTATATTTCATAACAATTTTGACCTGGTTTTACTCAGATTCAACTGGGATTCGACACTGAGATCTGTGCTTGGTGACTGGTTTGAGTTGAACACTCCACCACTCACCTGCCACGCCACAGTCAGAGACATTCTCGCTCACACCACCGGAGTGCAGGACTACTTCCTTCTCTTCATGGCTGGATACCCTTCGAATCTCTCCAGGAAGGAATTTGTTAAGTAATTGCATTTATCTTTATTTACTTAGCTCTATTAATAGAGTGTATCATGCAAGGGCAATCTTTTGCAACAATTGAAGTAAATTAAAGTAACACGTATTATAGTGATATTATCAAATTTGTTGATATCTATCACTTTTAATACCACATGTTTAAACCGTTAGGCAATTTAGACCATTTTCCGTGTATACAGTCCAGTGAACGTCCGAGATTTTACTCTCAGATCAGCGCGGCTGGGATTCGAACCCACGAGGGTTCAATTCACGTGTCATTTAAAACTTCATGACGTTACCCCTAAGCTAATAAGACATTGTACTGAACACTCTCGCCCGTCACTGATATCGCTTTCGAGTGAGGAACCTGACGCTAACATTAGCTTTACCAGCTTTTTACTGTAAAACGAAGCAATAGAACATAAAAGTATGCCGATCCGTCTCATTCCCGTTCATCAGTTAGAGACAAGCAAACGAATCTTACACTTATCTTAAAGTATATTTTATTTCAATTACCTAATTATTTAGTTTAATGAGGTCAAATAAGGTTTTAATGAGGTTCTCCCCGTGTTCTGTCCGGGTGGTTTGAGTAATTGACCAACCGGTGACTGCACGTGTCGTTGAAGGCGACTAGAGCACTAAGATCCATACCAACGTCAGAAAGGGCATTCGGTTGGTGAGCGCCTCGGCTCCAGTAATCGCAACAAAAACTTAAACGAATGGATAAACTTCATAGCCCATTCGTATCCCGACCCTGGTTAAACTGGGATTTAAGGGAAGATGATGATGATGATGATGATGATGAATGAGGTGAAATAAATAATGAGGCTAAATAAACGAGGCCTACAGCTTTGCTGTCGCTGTTGTCGCCAGAACTTAGTTTTTAGGCTAAAGGGGAGTTCAGAACATGGGAATGATAAGCTAACCCTTTTTTAAATATTTTATTATGTTTTTCTTCAATATTATATCTATCTTTACAGGTTGAGTAAAAAAAGTGATAACACCTGCAAAAAGTTTGAATATCTCAGACTATTGCTAATATTTTCAAAGCAAACTTTTACCAATTACTAAAGGACTAATTGTGTATGGGGTGGCCAATTTTGATCCATTTTAATCTATGGATTGGCCAGATATACAAGTTTCAGCAGAGCAACCCCCCATTTTTTACCTAAAAATGGCGTTTGCTACAACGGTAAGGGCAAATTGCACTTCATTGGCGAGAAGGAAAAGGTGAACCCTCAGTATTACGTACTTTCCGAGCTGTTTGATGATTGCTAGGCTCTTCTACCAAATGGTTTCATTTTTCAGTAGGATGATGCTCCGACTCATGCATCTCACCATGCACATGAATGGATGAGCGAGAGAAATCCGCATTTCATCATGAAGAGTGAATGGCCTCCAAACTATCCCGATCAAAATCCTCTGGATTACTATGTCTGGGGAACCATGCTGCATCTCTATCAGAAACGCCAGTCGAAGGCTAAAAGCAAGGCAGAACTGCAGGAAGTGCTACCTACCATCAATTTGGGAGAGACTGCCCCAAGCTGGAATCAACAAGGCTGTCCTAGCGTTCCGAAAGCTGCTGTAGTCCTGAAAAGCAACTGGAGGAAAGCATATCGAATAGGCAGTATTGCTAGCAGATACAACTGGTTATTTCTGAACCACCACAACGACCCTTTTCAAAGCTAAAATAAATATAAAATAAAATAAAATTTTTAGTTACAGTACGTTTAAAAATGGGGGGTTGCTCTGCTGAAATGTTCATAATTGGCCAATTTATGTACCAAAATTGATGAAAATTGGCCACCCCATCAGAAATTAGTCCTTTAGCATTTGGTAAAAGTTTGATTTGAAAATAGTAACAATAGCCTGAGATATTCAAACTTTTTGTAGGTGTTATCACTTTTTTACTCACCCTGTATATGTCTAGCTCTTGCTTCTGTTCTCTGGATGTGATGTCATCACCGTGTTGTTTTATATACAGTAAAATACAAAAGAATATGAGCATAACGAAGCCAAAACACTATAGTGTTTTGTATGCAGTAATCTAGCTAAAACATCAAAATCTGAGGGATTCAAATTATATAAACGTATAAATCGACAATAACAAACTGGTTTCATTTCCCTGTTTGCGTATATCAAAACAGGATATTATCATATGCAAATCGTACGAACATAGACTTCAGTTTGCTGAAAAGGGATCCTCAATCTACAAAAATTAAACACATGAAATAACATATAACTCTACCAGGTATACCAACACTGGATGCAACGTTTGGAATTAGATAACTATTGCCTGAGATTGTTTGCCAATTTTATTACTCTACTTTACTCCTATTTTATTCATTTACTTTTTAAACTAATTCATTGACAGGACATTACGTCATCACAAGCCTACTGCTGGACTGAGAATGAGGTTTATCTACAACAATCACATGTACGCTGTCTCGGGTCTTGTTTGCGAGACGTTAGAGGACCGGCCTTGGGAGGAGCAGATCAAGGATCGAATCTTCCTACAGCTGGGCATGAACGACACTCGATTTGTTGCTGAAGTTCTCAAGACACCGGAGGACTTCGATATGGTTCAGTCCTATGCGCTGCTGAAAGGAAAAATGACCCAGGTCGATCTGAGTGTGCTAAAGTAAGATCTTAAAATAAATTAATTTCTTTAGAGTTACCAATATTTGTACCGTTTTAAAAATATTAAATCTATAAATTCTATTATATATTATATTATATAATACTATTCAACCAGCAGTAGCATTTCTCTGAATGCCCGTGAACAGAATTTTATTAAACTATATTTAATTCAAATAAAAAACTCAAATAAATAATAAAATTCGCTGCTAAAAAGCAAAAACAAAAGAGTAATAGAAAACATCTTCAAAATAGAATATTAGTAGGCATTGGAAGAGAGTATAAAACTGAAATTGGAATATAAAAGAAATTGAAGTTATTTTAGAACTGAAATTAGATAAGTAATAGAAATTATGATACTTGAATGAAATACTAATATATATCTGAAATTAATTTTTGAACTGAAGTAATACTGAATAGCAAACTAGCAATAAACTGGTATTACACAAATATTAGTTTTTCTATATGAATGCACTATATACGTATGTATATTTATTATAAGAATTTTTTTATAGGAAGACAAGATTAAGTTTTGCTGGATAGTGTAAAGTTTTACTCATATGTAGACATTTTTTACTAGTTTAGATATGAATTTAAATCTTATTGTTATTTTGCTTATTATCACTATTGAACTCTTTCTGTAAAGTAGTCTCGATGACCGAGTTCGGCCATGACACTGCTATATAAGTTTTCGTTGTTAATTCCCCAGACAGGTCCAGTTCATTGGAGCACCTAGCGGCTCTATAGTGTCCAGTGCCCATGACATGGCCCTGTGGATGCTCTTCCACCTGCATGGAGGAGTCAACGGAACTGGAGTACGCTTGGTGGATGAAGATCTTCTGGAAGAGACGTACAGAGAAAACCTGGGAAATCTACATGAGAACTGGAATGCTGAAATAAGAGAGGGATCTCATCAAATCCATGACGTACACGTAGCCTATGACCTCGGCTGGATTACCAACTACTACAGAGGTATGAAAGTAATTTAATTAATGCAAATAACTAGGTAATATTAATTACATTTAATTACTTAAATCAATTTGAAGAAAACCCAAATTAATGTTCACGAATTAAAAGTACATTAAATGAGATTTAATGTAGTTATATTTCATGAAATTAAATTAATTAGGCCTACAATAACTTAAGCTATATTTAATTTCAATGAATTAAACAGAGCTTAATCTCATTAAACTGATAACTAGTTTAGTGACGAATGACTAGCTAAGTGATATATTAGAATATTGAAAACGACCTCCGCTGGAGGCTCGGTCCAAATTCGAACAGAAGTTCTATTGACAAACTTAAGAAAATCGGCCGATGAATAACAACTCAGGAATAACTGAGAGTCAAGATTCTACGGTACTAGAGTAACATGCATACGTGTAAATGTAATATTTTAAACAAAAAGTGACAAGTGAGGTGCGAAAATGCTAGGAGAGCAGTCCGTTAGATTGAAGGTTTGTCAAGGAAGAACGTGTAAGTCGACTCAGTGTGTATTTCCTACTACTAGAGATTTATCATCACAAGTTAACATCAGCATCTATTCTGCACATTACAATATGAAAAGTGCAGAACAGAATATTAAGTTCCAAATCTACTTGCAGTCTACTTAAAATAGGTGTGATAGCGGATTCTAGGTATATATATATATATATATATATATATATATATATATATATATATATATATATATATATATATATATATACTATAAATAAAGCTTAAATCAGCCGCTAGTCAGTCTTGATGATAATGCTCGTCGGCTCCAACAATAATTTTCAACATATTTTCGAAGAACACTTCACTTTGTATTTCAAGGAGACATTTAATAAGACTGTGAATATTTAATATATCATGTACTGCTGTCCAAACTGAGACTGTCGCTAATACTAGATTATTGCATCAAGTTCTTAGCCTGAAAGGATATCAGTGACGTTTAGCCCTGGTTCTAAACGCACGCCGGCTTATCATCCACCACGATCAATATACTTGTAAATAATATTCTTGTAGAAATTTAAATTTAAATTTAATATTTCTAGAAAAAATTAGACAAAGCAAAAGCTTCATCTGAAGGAGATTGAAAATTAATATAATGTGGACAGGAAATATTGTAGGACTAAGATTTTAACATATTCAGTTATTTCTGCCGTTATTGTGACACAGGCTATAAGAAGATCTGGCACTCAGGTAGTGTCTCCACGTACAAATCCCAGCTGTGGCTCTTTCCATATCAGAAAGTAGGAATCTTCACCAGCATTAGCGGACCTCAGATGCACAATACATCTGTGGGACTCAACCGGATCATGCACTACATCTCAGACATCTTGTTGGATCTCAATCCACTGTTCAATCTTTCGTCCATTTGTCGTTACGATATCAGAACAGCAAAATCTCACATATCTTCTCTTACCGAGAAATCCAATAAAACTACAACTGAAAAAATGAGCGGCAGGATATGGGGTGATAAAAATCATCAGGTAGGAAATTTTCATGTGGGCAAATCTCAAACTGATGACCACGAGGAGAGCGAAAGAAAGAGAGCAACGCAGCGATCATTTACTCAAGGAGCGTTTAATCTCTTCAACACTACGGATCAAGCCCTACCTAGACCGGTTGAGGACTACACGGGGTTGTTTCAAAATGAGGTTTTCGGTAAAGTGAAGGTTGATTTCTGCTCAGTGAAACACAAACTTGTGTTCAGCATGGGAGAGTTGCTGACTGCTGAGCTGAACTACACCGGGACTGGAAATAGGTTTCTGGCATCGATTACAGGACTGATGGAATTCATGGATCTAGTTATTCCTGTCCAGTTCTCCAGTAGTGGACAGGCCAAGCGCATCGGAATGGGTCAAAGCGGAATAAAGTCCCCTCACGAGGACTCTTTCCAAAAACCGAACAACAAGATTTCAACACGCGACGGAAAGAATCGAGGAACTAGAGATCTGAATGTAACGGAGTCGCAGAGTACAATAAAACAATCTTCAAGCATATATATGATTTCCATTAGCACAAACGAAAGTTCGTTCCGTGAGATGAATATAATACCTGGTAATGGAGAAGACTACGATGTTAGACTTCAATCACCAAGAACTGAAAGTGTCACTAGTAGTGAACTGGTAACAAGCTTTGACGTACTGGCAAATATTAGACACGATGATGACAAATTTCAGCAACAAAAAGTTGTATCACATAATTTATCAGTCTTTTTACCGAAAGTGGAATCAATCTCGCATTTGAGAGATAAAGACTGGACGATGTTTGGTTCACCGAGATTTATACGGAGAGCCAGTGAATCACGAGTATTGAGAAAGCGTTTGAGAAGAAATCGACGAATAGAGAAACCCCCTGATGAACCAGACAGACTTGAACTTGATGAACTTATTATACCATTCACTCTAGACCACGGAGGTTCGTTTGACTCCAAGCACAATGCCCACTTCTCGAAATCGAAACCGTATGTAAATAGACTGGAGCAGCAGTCAAACTGTAAGTTCAGCGACAATTCCTTTATGTACAGCTTGAAGAGTTCAAGCATCGGAATAAGAACAGAAATCCCGGCTCTTGTTCTCTGTATCAATGGTTTACTGATTTATCGAGTCCTGATCGTTTATAATTACAAATAGTCATGAATGATTCGAGATATGAGAAATAATAGTTATACTTAAGCATACTACAATTATTCATAATTATACTAAAGGTATTTATAATTATACATAATTACACTATTATAAATATAATAATACACAATATGCCGCGTACTAATTGCTTCAAAATTCTACAGTTGCACTTTTTACCCCTCCATCTTTCAAGCCTTTTATAATTAAAATTGTAGAATTTCAGAACCGTTAGTATATGTTACGCTTCATATTGAGTATAATTATTTTTATTCTTGTATTATTATATTCACATTGGAATAATTATAGCATAATTATATGCATTTATATTACAATAATGTATAATTTCTCATGTCTCTAAACGTTCATGATAATGTAAGTTTCTTACCTAACTATTGTTCGTTTAGTCCTTTCGGTTGCTTGATGCGACATGCGCGTCCTCTGTAAAATTGTTCTAAGCGGCGAAACGGAATTAATAGAACTGAATAACTTACAGCCAACAAGTTTACGTAATCAATCAATCAATCAATCAATAAGAATTTAACGTCCGATTCCTCGCCATAAAGTAATGTCAGGGATAAAGGGCTTTCGTTATATAACGGCACACTGGGTCAGGAAGCACAGATGCTTGTTGTAAGACCAATTTCCTCCTTCCTCTTCATGGTTATTAGTAATCGTTCCCTTTTGATGGCGCATCAATTGCAGCCGGCGCGGATTTAAGAATAACCTTCCATCACCCTGGGATTTTTTCCTTCCTAAGCTTTTACCAACACTGGGTCTTCCAAGTTGGTCACCCACAAAGTACTAACCTTGGTCGATGCAGCTTAACTTCGATAATTGACGCGCAACTAAACCAGGTGCGCTAATTCCGCCGTCTAATATATGTAATTTCAAGTTGTCTCATAAGAGAAAGAAAATCTGCAAGTTTTTATAATTTAAATTAAAGCTAATAACGCCCATGGAATATTAATACGTTTATAAATTGGGGCAATTAATTAAATGAGCTGAGGGTTATCTTGATTCGAGGAATGAAACAAACCTAATCAATCACTATTCATTGATTAATTGAGACTTATTGACCGCATGATTCGAGGTCTTAGAAGAAAATTAATGGTTGTGAGTCTTATTTCATAAAATTAACATTTCAGGTTAAATTTTAAAATAAGTTTGCTATTTTTCTAAGCTTAAAATACTTTGCAATACATCCGCCGAGGTTTTATTGATCGTCTCACGTCGAAATCCCAAACAGAGATCAATTTACATGAACAAAACAGTGCATTTATGATGTAGAGCATCTTCTCAAATTTCTATGATAGATTGCAGGTTCAAATCTATCATAGATTGCAGGTTCAAATCATATACAAATCAGCAACGATTCAAATATGCTTTTCAACTTGTAATCATGGAAGCAGACGGTCGGTCCAGTTTGAGACTTAAGCCTTTATGCAATGTCTAACTTCATGATTTGAACGTCGTCAGCTAAGCTAAATTCAAAGTCATTTTATCACCTCAAGTTGCACCTCTTATTAGTCAAACCTCTAGCAGCGGTCCTGCTGAATTTCGAAACAATGGCCTCATTCAAATCAGATCAGTTTGGTACTAACGAGCCATTGGCCGAGACATACAAATTGAGTAGATCAGATCGAAAAAACTGCGTAATTTTTGTAAGTATGAATTTTGAAGCGATGTTGCAAGGCGATACTCGAATTAAAATGGTTGCCTGTTACCAATCGCAGCATTTACTTTGTAATATTCTGCTAGTATTATGTCTGGACTACTGAAGAATAGACCAATCGTAAACTGTGCAGCTCGAAAGAGCTGTGAGTACTCATAAATGAGGATGCCCAGAACAGGAGGAAACGCTCTAATTCTTAGTGTTCTTCACTCGCTCAACCATCTCTTGAACATCTCTCGACTGTTGACTGTATTACGAGTTACTGTTGGAACGAGTACGGCTGAGATTCTTTAAATTAGTTTTGATATTCGGTCGACTGGTAGGCTTCATTCAAAAAACAATATTTGTGTTTATGATGTGAACTATTTCGGCTGAATGCGTTCTGAGTTATGTACGTTGAACCTATGTTCACGAGGCATCGTTAAAGTTCTGCTAAGGGTTCGTCGTTTTAGTCCATGATGAAAACTGACATCAACTAGTAGTTCAACGTTGCACGTTGAAGATCGTGAAATTTCTAAGTGGGAATATGTTCTATGGTCTGTCACTTATTTCAGTATTATGTAAATAAAGAGAGACAGCTCTCTCTTTACAGAGAGAGCTCTGAATGGAAATTAAAGCGATGTCATTAGTTGAAGGTGCATTATGTTATCTGAGATGGAACTCTGTAAAAATAATGCAATATGCTCAATGTAACTAAACGAAAAATTAGTAGTATTAGTATGACAGATTGCATAATGCTTGCAGTAGATTTGAAATCATACGAATTACAAGCCATTTATTTAAAAATTGTAAAAATCTTGTCCAATCTAGAATTCTTCTATTCCAAAGTATAACAAAATTCACAACTATACTAGAATATTTATATCACAATAAATATCAGATGTGATGCTACACATGACAGCAATGCATGAGAAAAGTTAACACTGAAAGCACAATATTAATCTAAGTGAAATACATCACTGAAGCTAAGCCTCGAATGGCGTAGAAAATAGTATGTAGCAATAATAACGGTAGTATTTTTGCAGGTTTGCTTGATGATTTGAGATTAACTTGCAAGAACCCTAAAGATTTACATAAATAAATGTAGAATACGGAAAATAACAGCTACGTGCATCAACAACACTAGATATTAATATTAGTCTTAATTTTTAGTATCGTAATTAAGCATCCAATTTCACTTAAATAAAGGTAGTTTATTGAAAACTCAGCACCTTCCAGCGTCCTCCGACAACATAAAGATTAGTCTTCGAATATTTAAATTCCGAATCCGTAGAATCACTATAAAAGAGATTCCTGTATGACGATAGTTTCAAGACATTCGTTTATTGCACAATGTGAGTGACCACGTAAAAACCGACGCATAACTAAATATTAGTGCACAACTAGATTAAGTCCATAGAAAGCAATAAAAAGGACCCTATTTTAAATTCCATTTTCTGTAATATTTATCAAATCATCCAATAGATCAGCTCGGTAATTGAAAACATATTCTGTTGCAAGTTAACACTGGTTTGTTTATGTTGAGATCTGATACATACATTTACATGTAAATGTAATGGGTCTACATTATAACTTCGCTATAATGCATGCATATCGTTATAATGGGTGTCGGAGTTAAACTATAAGTGTTAAGTTATTCTTTAATTAATATCCGTATAGTAGGTTGTATAATAAATAGCATTTCTAAAGAAAGTTTGTATTAGAAATTTTATGAGGAACTAGTACATTTCAATGGTATTCTATGCAGTGTTTACGTTTTCTTGTCCACTGTTTACATTTGGTGTCCCCGATGTTCTATTTATAGCTATTACCGAAAAGATCTATTAGCGAAGATGCTTTCTTTATTATTCTTTAATTTATGATTTAATTCCCGCATTTCTTTTGTTATTGCTAACAGTGCAATAATTATTGTTATGAGGTTTTTAACGTGGCATATTTAGTATTAATATTTCGTAGATTGGAATATAAGATGTCTAAAAGTAGTGATGACGAACTCAGTGAGCCATTTTACTTGACTGGTCTAGAATGTTCCAATGCAACAACATTTCAGAGAAAGATAGCGATAGAACAAGAGTCAGGACTCTCAGAGGACGAGTACTGTAGAGATCAGAGGAGGAACTGGATATCTCCAATAGTTGAACTCATTGAACAAGTACTCCTCGTCCTCTGAGTCACTTCCAGTGTCCTCTGCTCTTGTCTTCCAAGCACCGGAATTCTTCTTGCTGTAAGATTCCCTTATATGGGCAATGAGAGCCGACGTGGTTGATTCAGAGCAGAGGCTGGCCAGCTCCTCGTCGATGCTGGGAAGTGGTGATCTCCAGTAGAGAAAATTGTTGAAATGCTCCGAATAGCTGTCATCATCCAAATCGTAGTCATCGCTTAGTTGTTGTTGTTGCTTGCCCTTATTGGCGCTCTTCGCGCCGATACCATCTATACTCTTATAGCAATTAGCGTCGGTCTCGGGTGATTCATCGTCATCTTCAGATCTATCGTCATGATGTTCTTTGTCTGCCGAGGCCTCCTTACCATTATAGATGTCTTTAGAGTCAGATCCATCATTTTTATCATCATCATCATCATCATCAAGTTGATAATGAGGCGGTTTATTCAGACGACCAGTCCTTTGACTGGAATCTTCATCATCAACGTAATCATCAAAAGCACCAGCATCATTACGAGCATCATCGTCTTCATCATCAGCATCAGCATCGCTGTCGTTGTTGTTGTTGTCCGCCAAGTCGTCACATTGAGCAGTGGAGTCGCTCTGAAAGTTTCTTAGAGAGAAATCGCTTGTTCTGCTCCCTGACCTTGACCTTAAGGCGTCCATTGCCTGGGCGGAGTGTTGGGTGACCGAGTTGTCCCACTGGGGACTTGAACCCGTCGCCTCTGTACGGAGCTCAGCCTCCTGAGTGGACTGAGCAGCCGAGATCTGAGGGACTGGAGAGGTCATCGAATCAACTGCTGGGGTCTGATAATATTCCTACGACGATAAACATAAAATAGTGTTAATACAGTCAACAAATTATAGAGTTAACAATACATAGTACATAATAATACATAATAAACTTATTAATAGAGCTAATATACTCAACAAGACGAGTTTAACACCAGTTCTCTGCCTCGAAAAACAGTCCCGTGACGTGGCGAGAACTGGATTTAAATCCCGTTCGTATCGACAAGTTATAGAATAACAGACTCCTATCTCGAAAGCCTGTCGGTGACTTCATATAAATTTGATGCGTTAAGCCTATTGTCCATTGCTTTCGTCAGTATCCGCATTACAATTGAGCGATATTTAACGAACTAGTTTCACGTCAATTAAAGAAAGTAAAACTACGTCGGGATAGGTTATTACATGCATGGGAGATCACTTTGGAAGACTAAGTGTTGGGAGCTTTGAATGAAAAATGTCCAGGATATAGAAGGTTATTCTTAAATCTGCGCCGGCTTCTTTCAGGGCGCCTTCAGAGGCAATAATTACTAATAACCATGGAGAGAAAGAAAACAGTAACGAAACTAGAAAAACATCCACTTAGCAAGGAATTTCTGCAGCACGTGCGATTCTAATGTGTGATATAATATGAACAAAACCCTTTTTCGGTTGTAGAGATTAAGTACTGATGCGGAAGTTACAGATTCCACCTTATAGATTTTTTTCTTATTTCTTACATTAAATTTTATGGCTTTGGAAAAAAAGATCAACATACGTAATGCAATCACTGTAATCACTGGAAGATTCTATAGCTCTAATCACTAACATCAATCTGATATCAGTGATTAGAGTGATAGCATTGGGACTGATGAGAAGTACTGATCAAAGAGCCAGTTCAACTCTGTTAGGGGTTTTAAATGTTAGTTTATTTAACAAAAAATTGTCCAAAAAGGATTTCTGTATAACAACAGAGTGATCACTATTCTGCATAAATATATAACTTTTCATAATATATTATTGCACTACAGGCACATAATAATGAATTGTATTATACCATATTTGTCGCGAACGATAAAAAACCATATTTAAAATGTAAAATCCACAATCCTGGGCTAACGGTTAGTGCGTTACCTTTAGTATCTTCATTGCCAAGTCTCTATCGTAGGATAAAAATGAATGAATGCAGATGCTCCTCTGACCAGTAATAAGACTAACTACTATTTTGCAAAACAAAATCTACTATTCAACTCTTTAGTAAAAATATTTACAAATATAATCTGTATAAAAGACTGCAGCAAGCGGTACATATGCAATATGGCGGCCAGCATGGAAATGACACAGCATTTCCTGTGTCTAGTCGAGTGGTTGCAATTCTTTTCGCAATTCTTGGAAACCTCCAGTTTCTCGTAATTAATACGAAACTTTTGGCGAGAAGGATCACAAAAAATGAAGAATAACATTACCAACAAACTACAAATATTCGATAGAGACTGCTAGTATCATAGACTCTACCGGTTGGATGCCGATAAGAGACTTTGTAGTGACAACCCATCCTAATTCATGCTATTATCTTTGAATTTAGGCACCGGCTATAGATGGCATAAAGATTTAGCATTTCTAAATAGTTTCTGTTGCCAGTGAGAGAGGCAATAATCTTCTAGACAGGCTTATGAACAAGGTACACGTCGCTAAGAAATAAGAATAAAAACAATAGGGCGCTAACCTAAACCTCATGTTAAATAGGGTTATGTTGATATACTTAACCCCACGTTAAAGAGGGTGCTACCCGTAATCCCATGTTAAATATGACGTCCCTGACATCATCCTTGCATGAAAAAACGGACGTTAAACCTTCGTTATTATTATTATTATTATTTATTAAATATTTACCCCGGTGTAAAGAACCTGGGGTTTGATAAAAACGATTCAAACAATACGTGCTGAATCGCCGCCCGGCTACTCGAGGTCATCAATCGGCTTAAAAGAATTGTTGAAGCAGACTGCATTAAATCTTTGCAAAGTCATGGAAAGCCTTTGCCTAAGAAAAGATGTCTCTCGCTAATCCCCGGTTTGCTCTGCAATAAGTATGCCTATGCCATTGATAAAGTCAACTCCTTCGGGATTCATCGGGTCCATGGTTATTATTATTATTATTATTATTATTATTATTATACCCTCAACCCCAGGTTAAATAGGGCTCTATACTCGACCCCATGTTGAATATGTCACTATACTTAACCTCATGTTAAATATGATGCTACCCTCAACCCCATGTTAAAGAGGGTGCTACCCTCAACCCATATTAAATATGTCGCTACCCTCAACCCCATGTTAAATGGGGCACTTTACTTAGCCCCAATGTTAAATAGGGCTCCATGCTCAAACCATGCTGCAGGCGTCACTGTGCGATGACCACGGGTTGGGCACCGGGACACCGGTCCTCAGGAACTGACTGCTGACATCAGGAGCGATGAGAGCAGCGAATGTCCAGGGCTTCCAGGGCTGCCGTTGAGCTAACGTAGCGGCCGATGTTGTTTGCAAAATATTCCACAAATTAGCAAAATTACCAACGTTCTCGAATAATAAAGTAAATTTTGAGTTTTAGAACTAAATCGCTATAGCATTAAATGTTGGTTAAGATTTCATATCCGAGTGGGCTGAATGGTGATTCAAACTCAACATTCAATTTCAATTTCCGTTCATTACCAGATCCGACAACAGCAAATCGTTAACACATTGCATAGCAAAATTGCAATAAATAAAAGTGAGAACAAAAGTATGCAGAGAAAACAGGAACAAAAAATATCATAGAAAATAACCAGGGGTAAATAACATAGTAATAATAATAATAATAATAAAGGTTTAACGTCCGTTTCCTCATGCAAGGATGATGTCAGGGACGTCGTTGTTTGACCTATAGGCTAACTCTATGATTCAATGGACTTGCCTAAATGTATAGGTGATAACTCTACATAGGACTTTTGATTAAATCTTTTCTAAAATTTATCTCTACATGTATGTTCCCACTACTATCTCCTTAACTAAAATCCTTTTATCTTATCCCTCAAAATGTTTTAAATCGTTATATCCCTCAAACGTTATATTGGTCACTGGGGGGCGGCTGTTTTCAAGACATTCAGTTGGATAACAGTATCAGGCAGAAAAATGTAATTTTATCATGAAAAATACGAAATACTTCACTAATCTAAAAATAAGAGAAATGATTTCTGATACATATTGAGATCTGTTGAAAGTAGTTACTCGCCGGCATTTCTGCTTTAACTTAAATTTATTGTAACATTTAACAAAAACACCTTTAAGGGCCTCATATTAATTATTAATAGTGTTAGAGTAAACTAGTTGCTATCATTCATTAAAAGAAACTAGTACTCATCAATCAAATCAAATTATAACATCATAAATTCATACAACGCCTATTTACAAAGCCATTGATGATTCAATGGGCGTGCCTGTAGGCTAACTCGATGATTCAATTGACTTGCCTGTAGGCTAACTCGATGATTCAATGGACGTGCGTGTAGGCTAACTCAATGATTCAATGGACGTGCCTGTAGGCTAACTCAATGATGCAATGGACGTGCCTGTAGGCTAACTCTATGATTCAATGGACATGCCTGTAGGCTAACTCTATGATTCAATGGACGTGCCTGTAGGCTAACTCAATGATTCAGTGAAAATGCCTGTACGATAACTCGGCTAGAAACTGAAACCGTTTTTATCCAATGAGCCATAAATTTGAGTATGACAACTATGTCTGTATGATGTTATACCGACATGAATATAATACTATCAAAATACACGTATTTTGATAGTATTACTACTACACCATCAACATACAATTATACGTGTACATGTATATTGCAATGATTATATGATGCTATCAATTCACATGCATGTTGCTAAACCTATAAGATGTTATCAGTATGTATGCTGTTATAACTACATCATACTATCAGTATGCGTGTATATTGCTATCACAATATGATGCTATCAATGTGGATGTTGTTATAGCTATATTACACTATCAATATACATGCATATTGCTATATTAGCCTATATGACGCAATCAATGTACATGTATGTCTATATGTATGTTGATAACGCTATATGATATCATCAACATATTTTGCTATCGCTATGTGATGCAACCAGTATACATGAACATGTATAATACTATACGACTATTCCTTTATGACGCTATATGCCACTGATTGGACTGTTTCACGGAAGGACTATAGGCTCTGGGTCTCGCTGCATCCTCTCGTATATGTCGACAACAAATCCTGATCGATTAGTGACGAGTCTCAGACATAGCAGCTTCACTCGCTGCGAGAGAGAAGTTGCTCAACTTAACTACACTTTAACTAGAAAAGTTAGAAGTGTTTAGTTACTATCATTATTAGAAGTTTTAATTAAGATCAAGGTAATTATTATAACTGCAAGATTACGTCAGAATCTTACTTGAGTCATTTGTGCAACGATACAAATATAAATGTTGGCTATTTAAAACGTAGAGAAATACTGCAACTTTAAAGGATATAGAAATATTAGCATAAAAATATGCTAATATTTTAGCATATAAATGTATTTTAAGACATTAAAAAATCCTTGTTACAATCTGCACACCGATATTGGCACTTATATATATATGTATATATATATATATATATATATATATATATATATATATATACATATATATATATATATATGTATATATATGTATATATATACAGTATATATATATATTATATATATATATATACATGTATGTATATATATAAATAAATAATATTATATATACATATATACATAAATAAATACATATATAAAGTATTTACATAATGTATACATATTTTATGTATAAACATTATGTATATAAATATATATGCTTGTTTAAATACACACAACGTATAATAAAATATAATTAAATTATAAAAGCAACTTTATCTTTTCGCCCGTCACTGACATCGCTTTCGAGTGAGGAAACTGACGTTAACCTTAGCTTTTAGATTTAGCTTTATCTCTAAATATGTCAAGATATTAAGATCAGCATTAGAGTAGGTTTTGACTTTAACAAATGTAACAAGTATTTTAAACTGATTGATACAATCAATAGTACAAATGATTTTACAATTAGAGGCAAAGAAGTACCAATAGAATAGGCTATGCATTGATACACTTCTTTGATGTTAAACATAAGTATTTAAGTAGTTAATGAAGCGCTTTGCATTTAAGAAACTTTTTAACACTTCAATTATTATTATGAGTGTTAAAAATTTATATTAAAATTCAATAAATATATTAATTAAGTATTGCCTTCAGCCCCTGTTATGATAGGAGACTGTAATATTTCCCAAAATAAGTTTAATCCTACCTTTATTAAAATAAGTTTAATCTGCAACAGAAATGAACAGATTTTTGTCTACTGTAACTTTACACTCAGTTTATGTACTATGGTGTTTAACATGACAATGCGATCAGTGGATTATAGACGTTTCTCGAATGTATGATCTGTTTCAGTGGAGATTATTTTAGGAATTATAATCATTTTAGTTAGTTTATCGTTACTACCTCCTTGATTATTATATTATAAGCTTTATTACTTTTTCCATTTTTTCCTCCTTTGCTTTATTCGCTGTTACTTTGATGCTCTCCGCTAGCCTTTTAAGCAATTTTTAATTATTGTTCTAACCGAATACATCATTAAAGATTTTAAATAAATAAAATGTTCCTTATTGCGCAAAGCAGCTTCTTGATCATAAACTCTAAGCAAATGAACTCATCATCAGCGGCTGAAATGGACGTCAAACCAGATTTCTACACATCGCAACCCACACATCTTCTCAACGAGACTTCTCCAGTATTTTCTCTTCCACCACACACGGATATCTACCTGGAGATAGACCAATCCCATAGCCTGGTACTCAACGACACCAGCCACCCTTGGGAGTTCAAAGGCTTCGCCTACAGCACTGAAGTATTTCTCCAGGACTCTTCCAGACTGGAGAGGTTCAGTTTGGGATATCAGACCTACCACGGCTACCTCAGCCTTGCCGTATGTCTATTCGGGATTGTCTCTAACATTATGAACATCGTAGTGCTAACTCGAAAGAACATGATAACGGCAACTAACTATATACTGACCGCCCTGGCGGTGGCTGATATGCTGACGATGCTGTCCTACATGCCCCACGCGCTGTATTTCTACTGTTTAACTGTGCTAGACGAGAGTTATCCTCATCCAAAAGGCTGGATTCTGTATCTTCTCTTCAGTACAAACTTCACCATAACCTGCCATACAGCGGCCATGTGGCTAACCGTAAGTATTTACTTTTTTGCTCTGTTAGACTTTAGTGGTCATTTCGCTTTTGGAGTTCTATAAAAATGGATTACAACTGATTTTTAGTTTTTAGTCTCTACGTAAAGAAAGATTACAGAATACTCAACCAGCCAACAAATATGTTACTTTGAGAATAATTTTACTACTCCCGAATTAAATTCCCTTTACCTTTCTCCTGTATTCTCCCGTGGTCGGGGCCCAAACCTTATATTATAAACGAAAAATGAATCCTAAATATGCAATCAACGTTCCGTTATTTAGTTCTATAATCCATCTATAGGAATCGGTGATTCATTCTGGCCAGTTACTTATCTAGCTAGTCAAGCCGAAGATTCTCTGTAGTATCAAAAAGAGTTACTGTTATAATGTGGCTTCTTATTCCACTTATTCCACGGATACTTTTTATTTCAATAGATAACTTCCTTGCATAATATAAGATAAACGTCCTACGTACTCGGCCATTCGAAAAATACGCGTGCAGTATGAACATTCATAATATCGTGTGATATTTGCTTCGATCGTATCCGGCAATTTGTCATTCGAAGACTAATCTTTGCAACAAGTCTATTTTGAGGCTAGTATGAACCTAGCCTCCACCATTTCGCTTATGAGCTTTTCCTACAGCTGTACCTGCAGTGGAAGGCTCTTCTGAGTAGATGCAGTTTTTGGTTGAAATAATCGCAATTAAAATTCCTGCAACTATGCAGAAGTTATAACACGCCCTTTCCATTCCAGGTAGAAAATTCAAATCCTTGTCTCAAAGGGTCTTTTTGACTAAATTCAAGTAATCGTGGTGTCCTAATATAAAGTAGAAAGGGGATATGAGATTAAATTGTTTAAAACCATTAAAAGTAACTTTGTAAATCTGCCATTTCCTGTTGAAGGCCAGAATGAAATTGTGGCAATAATTCGTTTCTTAGCAGATTCTTCAACAGATTTATTTAGATTTCTTTGTGTACGTAGAGAAAATATAAATTTTTGTGTTTTAATAGTGTACATGTATGTGAAGTATTTTAATTCGTTTTCTATGATTCTGAATGCTTTGGCTGGAAAAAGTAACTAGAGAGTGTTTGGTAGTTACTAGAGGTATTGTTGAGCATGACGAACGATACATCTGCATTAAATAGCGCTCTGTCACGTTAAAGAATCAATTAGGATTAATGATTCATGAAATTGCTCTCATAAAATCTCGTCCAAAGCCACCGATCTTTAGTGAAAGGTCAAATTTTCAATTTTCCAGCATCTTGTTCTCTGCAAATCAAGGCTTTATAATACAAACTGTAGTGCAATAAATTAATTCGAGTGTCGAAGTGACGAAGCTTTGTATTAAAATTCTTAGCTTCACTACTACTGAAAATAATAGTAGGATGGTAAAAAGTTCACGATTGGTAAAAATAGACAGGCTTAACACACCTCCGAAGCAGGAGAGGACCCCACTGATTACACTTTCAGCACACCAAGAAATGACTGAAATATTATTTTAATACAAATTCCTTAGAAATTCTCATGGTTATAAGTGATCTGCCTAAAAGTCAGGCTTTTAAAGCTATTGCCTTTGCCCTTGCAAATACCATAATTTTCATCAAATACGTAATCAAAATCGAATTAATAAGATGAACATTTGCTTGAGCACAATAATTCCATATGAACTTATAGCAGCAAGCACTTAGTACATTTGGACGATTAAAATCGACACAAATTCGAAAAATACGAACAATTTCAGTAAGATGAATGATGAACGAATGATGAACAAATGAGATGAATGATGAATGAATTTGAATAAGATGTATGTTGATATTTATCACTTTAGATATCACATGTTAAACCGTTCGGCAATTTATTCCGTTTCCGTATAACCAGTCCTGTGAATGTCCGAGATTTTACTCTCATATCAGCGCCGCCGCGAATCGAACCCACGAGGGTTCAATTCAACTCAGGATCTATGATTTACTATTTCGTGACTTTACCTGACGCCCCTAACGCTACGCTATTGAGGCATACAATGATATTTCCTATCCAAAGAGTTCTTTAAAAATTGTTATAAAACATACATTCATTTTAAAACAACTTAAGGGTGGATCAACCAAAAACGGCACGTGTTTTATAAGAGCCGACTAGCGAAATTACAAAAAAGGCTGTAGAGAGTTACTTCAGAAACCGTCAATTTACAAGCCATATCTCGGATCAGTACATGTATGTGCGGGGTTCAAATCCTGGGCTCGCCCTTCACTGACTTTGCTTTCGAGTGAGGAAAGTGGCGTTAACATTAGCTTTACCAGACTTTTATAAAACCATAAGAGCCTATTGGTCATAGTAGTTTTCACTTCTGTTCTTTATATCTTATTGTGATTACATTGGACATACCATTAGGCAAGCCTGCAGGAGTTCTCATCAAACAAATTTAAGGTTTACAAATTGCGAAATTATAAAATTATCCCAACCCTAGTTAAACTGAGATTCAATGAAAGCTGACTATAATATTAACTAGTACGTTATTTAGCTGATACATATGTATTTTGAGGTATTTTTCGCTGAACACTAATGCTTAATTAATTGAGACTGAAAAAGTGTTCGCGTGGGAGTTTTTAACCACTTACGTACGATTTTTAATTTCTCTCTCCTTTCATCTAATGTCAGAATTTAATATAATTTTAGATCCTCTGTTTCCCAAAACAAAATCCTCTTCATACATACCAAATCCTAGAAAAGGTTTTATATCGATTTTTTAAACTTCTAAAATAATTGTTTTCGAAGATTCTTTCTCTATCATTAAAAAAATTTAATCGGCCATAGCTTTCAGATTTTTTCGTTCTACATTATATTTTATTCTGTGGATGACGGTCTGGCTTTACAATATGAGTCAATTCAAATTACCTTCCGGCGTTCTAGATGGTTTTTATTTAAAAATTGTTCATCGGAAATATAAATTGTTTTAATGCTTAATATTCATAGTCGACAAAATCACGAATCTCAGTCACTCAAGAATCAATCTTTGGAATTTATGTCCTAGTGGCGCCATGCTTGACTCGGTTCAAGTCACGTACACCTTGTGTTCTTCTTATTTCTTCTTTCGTTTGTTCTTATTCCAACTTCATTCCGCTCTGATTCCTTAGATCTCTGAACCCACGCCACAGACTTGATGTAAAGGCGATGATATGTCAGACGATCAGCAGATTATGTTCTCAGCTGTGAGCAATAAATCCAGGTGGAATCGTTTCATAGATAATGAAACATAAATTGGAATCTATATTATCCTAGAAAGCTGACGCGCTTAATAATTTAGATGATGAAGGTCGTAGAAGGAGAATGTTAAAGTTTTAAGTGAGAAGAAGTACTACGAAAATTGTTAAATATATTTAATATATTTATTCTCACGTAAAATGTAACATTTTCCTACCACCGCTTTCAGGTACTGCTGAAATTATTAAATATACTTAATATACTTAGAGAAATCTTATCTTAACTATCTTTAGTATGGTATCAATTGAAAGGTTCAAGTCAGCTGCTTCTATACAGGATCTGATTTTACGCTCAACAAAGAGCAAATCATCGATCAACAGGTTCATCCTAGCACAACCTTGCCTAAATACAGCGGTTGCCTGGCTATCAAATTGTTGAGTTGGTTTATCAGTTCGCTTCTTCTGGAAAATTAAGTTTGTTCATTCAAATACGGTTTTAATTAGTTATTAAATAAAGCAATATAAAAATAAATAAATAAAATAAAAGTTCATCTAACGATTTATTAAGGAATATAATATTCAGACGTCTCAAGATTTAAATAGTAGTAGAACATACGTCTTAAATTTAATTTTTTTAAAGTTACCAAAAATGACAAACAACTGTGAATGCAGATAAATCAATTGTTCAAAGTGTGGATCAATATATGTAGCATCAAACAGAAAATAAAATTTGCTCACTACGGCCATCATAGAGGGCTCTATAGTACCCTATCGAGCTGACCACCGTAAAAAGTAAATAGTAATGCTATTTTTAGTATTTCATCAACAACCAAGCTTAAGATGGGCAGATCTTGACGCATTGGTAGGACATGAGCCTCAGAACCGTAAGGCCTAGTTTCAAATCCATGTGCAGCCAATCCTTCAGATTTTTAGGTTTGATTTCAGTTCTCAATTTGCGCTTCTGCAGCATTTTTATATAATACGGTATATTTCGTCAGAAATAGATAGATTTGATAGATATGCAAAGACTGCAATGAATTGGAAGCCAAGTCAATGAAAAAGGAAAAGAGGAAGACCTACAGACTGGAGGAATGTTGCCACCCTATGTTTTTTCAGTACACAAGGTACTGATGATGATGATTCATATTTCGTCACGTTTAAATGCAAATTGCCGTACTGTGAATTTGGTACAGGGCCTTTCGGGAACGAAGAGAGTTAAAAGTATCAGCAAATCAATATTTTTATCATTTTATTGGATTCATTGATACTTATGTTCTGGTATCTCAGAATAACTCTGCAGGTATTCTCCCAGGATAATTTTTGAACAAAATAATAAGGAAAAATTGAAATAGTACGCTGGCTGAGATGGTGAATAGATTTGCAATTATGGAAAATATACGACTTCTTAAATGGAAGAAGCTTCTGGTAATGGCAACTCGATGGAAACCTGAAATTAATTTTGAAACAAGGCCAAAATTCTTTTAATATCTTAGACGCGTAGGACAAGTGATAGAACTGCTGCATCTAGGGTACAACTAGCAAATTTAAAGTCCAAGGCCAACTGTGGAAAATGGAAATGAAGCTCAAGAAATTAAGCACATATTAAATATTACATTCTCGCATTAGTTGGAATATTATTGCGATTGTTCTAAATCATTTTTCCTTGCTTCATCCTGCATGATTTAGTATCGATCGAAAAACCATGAAGCTAAGCTAAAGTAAAAGATGAATTTCATTAAGTTTTCTGTGCTTGAAATATCAAATTGGTCGATTAAATATCAAACATTTGCCGATCTTGTAATATAGGCCTAACGGTGCGTTAAAAGGTGAGCTTTTGATGCTATTGATATGTGCCTGTTTAAACGACACTTATTTAATAAACGGCACATCCTCAAATAGACTGTTTTAATAGTCTATTCCGATGCAGTTAAATAGTATTGCATGTTTACGGTGCTATTACTGGTAATATTAATAGTTCTAATAATAATATTATAGTAATACTCATACTAATATTTTTATAGTAATAATAGTATTATATACATATCTCTCTCTATCTGTTCTTCAAAGCGGCTGATCCAAGGTACACACATCTACTCACATCTGTTTTTCACTCTCCACAAAGAGCACTCCATCGATCAGAGAGATAGTCTCTTCACAAAAGACTGCCTTATCCACACCTTAGCGTATTCTATAACTTAGAAATAATATGCCTCTGAGGTGGTTTTGAGATGCCCTTCTCAGTTCTTGCTCACTCGCCTCTTGAAATGCGGGCAGTTTACGGTTGGTTTATTCTTCAACGTCCCTGACAAAACACATAAAATTATATATATATATATATATAAATATATATATATATATATACATATATATATATAATACTGACACTAATGCTAGTAATGCTATATTAACGTCAGTTTTCTCACTCTAAATCGATGTCAGTAACGGGAGAGCCCAGGATTTGAACCCCGTACACACTGATCTGCGGTCGAATAACTTACCGACATCGCCACTGGCTCCAGCCAGTGACATATATATATATATATATATATATACAGTATATATATATATATATATATATATATATATATATATATATATGCTGTGTATATGTAGGCCTGTAGGCCTATAGGTGCAATATATAGAGCCATTCTGTATATTTACTTATAAATTATATTTATTCTATATATATATATATATATATATAATATATATATATAGAGAATTATAATATATATACATATACATAATTATATACACATGTATAATGTATATATGCGTGTCTAAGCGTATAGATTATTATGTATAAGTTACACAGACTGGCTCGTGATTGAACTTCAATTATCTCGCTTCGAGACTAGAGGTACTTTATATTGCTTTGTCTCAAACAATTACGTTGAAACTTTCGTATCATATTTGCAGCCTCAGGTACTACAATTTCTATACAAATGCGCAAATCAATAAACAATTATAACTGTTGTGGGAAAATCTAAAAAGGAAAGTAAGAACCCGAAGCGGCTAGTGATATGTACATATGGGACAAGTGAAACAAATATCTTGAGGAATCAGCACGTGCGTAGTTCACATGGATGTATTCTACAGGCTTGAAACTCAATCACTTTTGCCTTAAAGGGACACATTTACTCTCAAATATTTTTTTCGCGATTAATTCAAATGAAATTAGCCCACATCAAAGGTAGTGCTCTTGATATATAATAATTGTCGTTAGAGCGTGTAGGATTATGCAGGCCTGAATTAGTTATGCCACGGATAAAGTGTCCAATCGCTGATTAGCAGGTGCCAGGTTCGAAACCAGGACTTAGTCGTAAGCTACAACTCTGTCTATGATGAAGCGGACCCTTTTTATTTGCTACAGTTCGTAATTTGCTACCAAGGTAGGATAGAACCTGATCGTAATATTATATGCAGTTGTGTACCGAATTTCTAATTAATGTAATATAATTTGACCTAATATAAATTTGTGCTATGCGCTATATGGCAGTTTCGCTGGCTATGAAGTAATTTAGGGTCGGAGTTTAGCGTATTTAGTCTAGCGTGCTTGTTACTAGATGTAGCTGAGCAACGTTGAGCTCGGTTAGTACTGAACTAGGCGACCACTTGGAAGATAGTAATGACAGCTTCTAATTAATAAAAAATTCCATGGTGTTGGAAGAATATTCTTAATTGTGGAACCTCTGCAATCGATACGCAATCAAAAGACACCAATCACAAATAAGTATGGAGAGGAAGAAATAAAGGAATCTACAAAAACAGAAACTAAGAAGTTAAACTCGGTAACAAAGTCATGGTGTAATCATGCAAACAACTAATTGCACTTTTTGATGTATGAAGTGCTCTATATGATGCGTGAAAGAGTATAAATATGTACGTTGGACCTGCCACTTGGCACTGTTGCAGAACATTAGAAACTGAGAGATATTGTAAGCATATTGTTCACAATTGTATAAATTTGAATCTTTAATTCTTTCTTGCTATATGCTCATTTGTTTGATTCTGTTTCAAAACGATGATGACGGACGATTTACAAGTATGTTACTTTATATACAAACATTCAACAACAGAGAACACCTTGTAACCCTTGAAGGACAGGAATTTTGATAGAAAGATAACGAACGGTTAAATTTTAAAGTAAAAGGTACGGTTGCTTTAAGTCAACCACAGGTTATACTGAAGAAGAATCCTCTATCAACCGCATGAATCAAAGAAAATCAACCTCATTTGCTATGGCAGTATTGGCTAGTGAAACTCGACTCTCAGTGTCATGGCGGCATTGTCAGAAGTCAGGCGCCTCCGCTCAATATAACATCCGTGGTTGTAGGCGATGCTATCAGGAGTATGTCATCAGAACTAAGACGTTCGATAATTCTCTCGCTGTCCTCAAGTGTCTGCTACTACGCTAAAATGTCATCCGGGTGTCAGAGCTCTCACTGGCGGCAGAATTATAAAATTGTGACATCAAGCGATGCTTCACTTCAAGTCCATCAAACCATCACATCGAGATATATAACTTACATATCAACGCATAGCATCCAACTTTCAATTTAGCTGCCACATCAGTGTGAAATATAAAAACACTATATCTTCTAGGAAACCCATAAAAATATAGTCTATCCAGTAGTCGCAAAATAAGATCTGAATGAGCTGTCATACAGATATGTAATAGGCCTATATGAAGCAGGAGGCAGTATAAAAACACATGTTCATATTGATCTGTACGTATTATGTTGTATTGTAATGAAAACATATATAAAAAGTATTCATATAATTTTTTTAAAATGGAACATTATTCAATTAAATGTCTGGGTATTGTATCTTTATAGAGTCCTTTCAGATTTCAAATTTCTATGTGGTATAGTCCTTTCAGATTACCTCCTATACGTGTCTAAAAGCTGTTGAACATGTAGATCGCACAGCTTGCCTTTGACTGTATAGATTCAAGTGGAGCTCTGGTTATAAAGACCCTGGTTAAAACCATATAGCTTTGGTTTTAATATGATTATAAACTATATAACTTTATCGGCTACTAAACCAATATTTCAGTTTTGTCTGAACTACGGCTTTGAAGCGTAGCTTCCAATATGTCTGAAATTTTGATCGTGTTTCTGCAATTTTATTAAATTTTCATGCGCAGAAAAGTGATAATTTTTAGTAATTTTCTTACTAATTAGAAGACAATTTGATTAGATCTTCCAAATAAAATTGTCCCAATCAATATATCAAACAATGTATCATATGAATAAAGTGATTAATAAAGTAAAATACATTTAAACGGAGAATAATCTATGCCGGGCCTATGCTTATCATCTTGTCGTATTTCAGGATTTATATTGAAAACTGTTTTAGAGCCTATTTACTATATTTTCCTTCTGTTTAGATTTACAGAAAGTTCTTAATATCTTAGCCAAACGGAGTATGAATAATTATCTAGGACCTGCCACTTTACAGAACACTAGATATAGAGAGAAAGAGTGTCTTACTGTATAATATACATGTACATGTGCATCAAAAGAAGTAGTCTTACAACCCTATAAAAATTAGCCCTACTTCCAATCGGTATTTATGAAATATTATATTACAACTCCATGAAAGTTGTCTTCTTCCTTTCCCATCTGATGAAATTTTATTTATGTAACAACAAGAAAGCACTTTTACTAGGTCTCAAAACAGATTTCAGTTTTCAAGGTTATATCCGATATTTTGCGTAGCCTATACGCCGTATAGGAAATAATTATTAGCAAAATAATCTTATCTTGAGAAAGAATAGAAAACAAAAATCGAGTTCGTCAAATAATGAAGCCAATTCATACTGAGGTATAGTCTTAAAAGTCTATGCGATTCTATACTAACAAACGAATATTTCTAAATATTTACTAGAGAACGAATAGCCACAGCCAAGAGCTTTGCAATGTATCTCCGACTTAATTAAAGTATTCTCAGTTTAAGAAATATTTAAAGACTAAGAAAACATTTTGCCATTGTTGTATACCGGCAGCTGTAAAATAAACCAACCTTTTTTCTTTGGGCTGTTCAAAGATGTAACTATGAAAAATTAAATGGAAAACTATCTCAGATGTCTCTGTGGTTTTCAACCTAATGCAAATATAGTAAGTAAAGAGCGATAGATGGATGGATAGAGAGAGAGAGAGAAAGAGAGAGAGACAGACAGACATAGGAAGAGAGATCTAGAGAGAGAGAGAAAGAGAGATGGATAGAGATAGAGATATATATGTCGAGAAATAGAGAGAGAGAGAGAGAAAGAGATAAAGAAAGATAGAGAGAAGGTCATGGAGAAAGAGTGCAGCAATAGATCTGACATCAGAGTCATAATAAACCAGATATTACTCTATTGCCTCCCTGATATATCTATCATCTTCGAGTGATGACTCGGAAGTTAAATTCTCAGTCACTGATGGAATGATCTACACACTGCTTCTTGTTTCAGAAATCGAGTGCTCAAATGTAAGAGAAAGATAACGAATTTAAAAATTGCAGCTCTCTCTCTCTCTCCCTCTCTCTCTCTCCCTATCTCTCCTCTCTCTGTCTCTCTCTCAGGTGTTTTACCTAGAAGCATGTCCATTGTCCAATGTAAATATTTATACTCAGAGTCTGCTTTCACAGTCCAAACAGAGCATTTCAATGATCAACAAATTAATCCCTAAACAAAGGCCATGCTTAATCCATACCCTGTGTAGCCTAAAGCTTGGGGAAAATATGGCTTGTGAGGTGGTTTCTCGTTTATAATCCTATAATGTATCATGTTATGACGATCGAGATTTTACAATAGCAATATTCAGGACATCAAGACATCGATTTGCTGTTGACAGCCAACAGCTTGGCACTTCGAGTTCACTTTTGCCAGTAAGCTGAAGATCAGGAGCTAAATATAAAACAGCAGAAGAAAATCAGAGGAAAATTATCACATTTATACCAGCTACATATCTAGTGGGATGTAGTAAGGAGCAATGAGAGGTGGAATGTGAGTGGCCAAGTAATGGGCAATAGCTATACTGAACCGTTCAACTAAACCGGGTTTAAAATATTATTGCTCAGATCGAGCCGAATTGATGGAATTATATCTTCATTTCGAGTATTACAGACGATTGATTGCCAAATCGTCTTAGTATGAAGAATCTGGCTTTAAGCCTTAAATCAAGATTTCACCAGTAAGCTAGGTTCTTACCTATGAGTTTAACTCCCCACCCATATCGAGGTGTAGAAGCGACGACTTGAGAAAAGCAAACTGGAAAGATTCTGGTTGACAGTGATTTTCTGCTCCTAATATCGACCTATATAAGTTTATCCCTATCGGTTCGTCATCTATCCCATAATGACCTGTCGAGCCCTGTTCTAATAATAATCTGAGACAGGAGCTTGAACTCCGTACACTAAATCATGGACATATATATATATATATATATATATATATATATATATATATATATATATCCAATGCGTCCAGTTATCTAATATCGTCCTTTCTTAAGGAATATATATTCCTTAAGGAATATATATTCCTTAAGAAGGACGATATTAGGGAACTGGAGGCATTGGAAATGCGGATTTGGAGAAGAATGGGAAGGATTAGATGGGAAGGTTAACGTAAACAGAAGGTAATCAGTTTTGAAGCATATCTAAACCTTACTCTTTGACAATCGGTTTCCTTGATGATTCGTCCTGTATGAAGGAAACCGTTTACAATCAATGCTTTTTAATTAAGTAATCATGAATTGTGTTAAATGAGGGTTTAATGGGTAATCTAAGAGAGATTTTCTTTTATAATTAATTTGTTTTGCAGTCGATATACTCAAAAGATTGTAGAAATGTTATTCAAGTTTATCTTCGGATAACTTGATCTAAACTTTAATTTAAAATGATTCAAATTTATTTAAACTTTATATTGCATATTCCAACTCCCCACTTCGGTATAAAAACTGTTGGACAAATATGTCCTACAACTTAAATAAACTCTGCTCTAGGCTTCTAGTGTTGTTATTGTTGACGTCACTGGTGTCGTCCTCGGATTAGGAACCGGACGTTAAATCTTCCTTGCGTTGAATTGTATTATTGTTATTATTATTATTATTATTATTAATATTATAGAATCAATGCTGAAAATCTCAACAACTGTATCGATCAAGAAACTGAATAGTGAATGATGTCTGTTCATTGTTATAATAAATATAGGCCTTTATATATAGCCTATATATATAGGCCTACGTATATATGTATTCACATATGTATATATATATATATATATGTGTGTGTGTGTGTGTGTGTGTGTGTGTGTGTGTGTGAAATGTTTCCTAACCAAAACCATGTTACCGGTGTGCAAAATATTAGTGGGCTCCCCGATATTCAGTCACCACAAAGGAATCATATTACTTAAAAAACTATAGAGATGACTGACGGGTATCATTTCTTGTATAAATATGAAGCCTATTTTTATTCTTTCTTCTCTCCATATTCACTAAGCGCGCACAGAATAGTGGCCAATAGTGTCTTAATCTCTTTCCGTAAAACAACGGAGTCACGTAGCAGGAAGAAATTCGTCTGTCTGGGATTAGGCTGAAACTCGAGATATCGTCCGTCATCACGCTGATGATTGGGATTTTCTTGCTAACAGTAGAGCAGAGTAGCTGCAATGACAATATGGATCGGTTCTTGATACTCAAAACTGTAGCTTGAGGCAATGTCCTTCTTCAATACCAAACATCTACTCTCGCTTGCACTGCAGTCTGAAAAAATTGCCATAAATTACTATCTCGTATACAAACCATATGAGTTTGGTATAATTTTGAAGCCATGAATTATATAAAGGTAAAAATGGCTTCAAACTTTAAATCTATTTTAGACTGTTTAAAATGCCAATACGTCTTTTTTGGAGAGATTAAAGATTAAAATGGATATTTCTGTTTTCTATCACAATAATTTACAATTTTTAGTGTCATGTTGTACTAATATATGTGCATTGCATATCAGTAAATACCGACGTCATAAATTTAGATCTACATATACATGTATATATTTTACCTATACATGTATATATTACCTGTATATATGTATATATATACATATATATATATATATATATATATTATAATATATATCTATATAATATATATATCTATATAATATATATATATATATATATATCTTGCCCTGAAAATTAGCTAATTGGTTGATCTCACAATTGACCACAGTCACACTCTGAGTTGATTCCTCCACATCTCGACTGGTTGATCGACGTGTTCGTTGACTGAACAAGCACCACACCTCTCCACGCAACAAACCTTTCGTTCGTCTATTGCTGAACGCCTATTAAATCGATCAGGCCATGTTGAGGAATTACTCACTATGATCATACCATTTACAATCATCCCGATAAAGAGTAAGTAGCCTTGACATACATCCGTGACCTAAACTGTGAGTGATTGAAGCTAATTCACAGAACAATTATTTAGTTTCTCTATGTAAGGCTTGAAATACGTTTTTTTCTACATCCGGTCGTTCATGTCGGCTCAGTTCTGGGAATTGATAGTTTCAAAATACTTTAGTACTAACAGAAAACATCACCCTCATCGTCATTGAAGCTAACTCACAGATACCTCTAAACTTATGGCTAGCAATGCAAACGAGATGTCTCGAATAAAGCAGTGCACTTATTTCTAAAGTAAAATTTTTATTATTTGTATCTAAGTTTTTATCATTTCTGAAGTCTAGTAATAGGAAAACTAATGTCCGATTCGTTAATGAAAATTTAATGTCCGTTTCGTCAATCAACTATGTCTAAACTTTTCAGACCTTGAGGCCGAGTTGTTAAAGCGCTTGTCGGGCGTAACTTCTTTAACTGTATATTACTGGTCGTACTGGAGCCAGTGGCTATGTCGGTAAGATATTCGACCGCGGATCAGTATGTGCGGGGTTCTAATCCTCGGCTCGCCCATCACTGACATCGCTTTCGAATGAGGAAACTGACGTTAACATTAGGTTTATCAGTTTTTTTACTATGATCGGTGATAGTCTAATTCCACTCATCTTATTGTTGACACCTGAGAAGCTATATGGTTCCCTAGCTATAACCTACATTAAGCTGTTGTTAAGGCATAGTCTTTGTGAATGGAATAGCTCGTTGATCTATGGATTTTCCTATATGAAGCTTGAAAACAGACTCTGAGTATGAATATATAATATACCTTGAACCTGTCAGTCTTTGCGGAACTCTAGAGAGAGATTATGATGTCTGAAAGGAGAAGAGTTCGTTAAAAAGTTTTATATCTGCACAGCGAAAGCTCGCTGAAAATAATACGTTGAAAAATTCAATTATCCCAATTTTCGGCTGCTGACAAGAAACGAGTAGAGAAATCTTGAGAAGTCCAATAAGCAGTACATGTCAATGTGTCCTACACTGTTAGTTGAGTCTTTTACGTGTGAGATTAAAAGTCACTTCAATTGAACTTCAAACAGAGCGTAATCAATGCCAGCAAAGCGAATTTAGACGAGAATATTGGCAAAATCTTCTCAATATGGCGACATGTTGGCATTTCAGGAGAAATTCTTGAAATTAAGGCGCATACCACCACCGTTCTCCTGTTGTGTCCGGGCCACTATAAATATTCCAATCTATTTCAGAGTATTGTACATGTCGTAAGGGGTGACTAAGTAGAAACTGAGAAAGGCAGTAAGAAACCACCTAAGAGCCATATTTTCTCTGTATGTTACAATACGTTTTTAAACACTTAGCCGTTGTGATGCAATGATCTTGCTGGTAAATGGAATGCTTATACTGAGTGTGAAGTTAGGAATATGTATCGTGGGCTTGATATTTCGCAGAACATTAGCGAAATGGATTGCAGTCTTTTGTCTCTACAGTCTTATCTGTAGATCTATGTGTAAATGTTTGCAAAGTTGAGGGTCAGGACATTTTAGATAAATGATGAGAGAGATTTGGAATGAGTCTGTGAATCCAAGCAGATCTCTTTTGAAATTGAAATTGAAAATATTTTGAAAATATAAAAAATATTAAAAATTGAAATATATTTAAAATATTTTGCATTTCTAACTTTTGTACGAGCTTTCGATCATTAAAGCTTTCTTAATAAATTATATCCTTGAATTAATTAAAGCCCTATATATATTAAATAATTCAAGGCATCAAAATCTTTTGACTGTACAATACGGATATATAGTATATTCAAATATTATTGTTCACTTATTTTGTCTATTACAGTTTAACCACATACACAAACACTTAAAATACAATATATAAATAGCTCAGTGTGTACACGTATAGGTGTTATATGTAACGCCATGAGATTCTAAATGGGTTGTTCCTGGGGTCCTGAGATCAATTCCTGGTAGAGCTGATCAGATAGTAATTCTCGGACAATAACAGGATTGGCAACATTGATAATTGAATAAATAGCCTAATGCTTAAATATATGGTATGAAAAGTGACAGATATCGTCACAGTTGATCGTTTCATTATCCATGCAATCCATGTTTGGATTTTAACTTTTAAGCGGATTTAAACATCCATCATTGAAGTGGTTTTCTGGATTTTTGATTTTGCTAGCCTTAGCTTTTTTCTCGTCTGATGGATTTGATTCAATAGTGTTAGATATTGTCATCGACGACAGTTACACTGTAGTTGTTGTTGTTTGCTTGTTTTAAAGTGAATATGAGCTTAACATTATTGCAAGATATCGAGTGTGAGGGAAATAGTAAACAACTCAGACCTCTCACTTTCACTGAGTGATGGTACAACAGTGAATTGTCCCACTCAGATAATGTGGCCCTTGTTTATTCAGCTTCAAATTTTCACAGCATCCAATACCCGATCAATAGGCACCAAAACGAGAGACTAACCTGATTCAACTACAGCTAAATATTACTATAGAAATATTAGAAACTCGTTGAAATGGGTATTTTTGAATTAAGTTGCGTATTTTGAGGCACAGTTAAACTATTACTTCATTGGGCTTCATAGTTCATCATTACAAGTACAAGTATGTTACGTACAAAAAAATACTTCCCTTGTTCTCGTTTTAGTGATTTGTCGAAATTGTAGGCAAACCTGACAAAGTACTAATTTCTACAAACAGATTGCTGCCACAGAACTTCGATGTTCATTGTAATAATCTATGACTGGTTTGTCTAAGCAACAAAGCAAAATTAGTTGGGTCATAGTTTGTCATAGAATTCCAGCCCTACTTCCACTGGAGGAATCCCTTGTATTAGAGAAAGAGAGGCTAAAATGATCTGCATAACTATCTGTATCAAATAAGAAAAATCATATCAATATTGGGCATTTTTAGTTTCGTATAATATTGATTATACGAAACTAAAATATGTACACTATATACTATATGTATACTATATGTATCAATACGAAGCTAAAAAATCGAAAACTAAATATATAATTAGATTAGCGATTCTAAAACTGCTTAATTAAATATTATGGGAAACACAACTCTGCATCTCGAATGCTATAATTTGTGTAATATCTCTTTTGTCTATTGTTTCAGGTATCACTCGCTGTATTTCGCTACATTGTGGTATGTCATCACTGTCTGGGTCCTCGTCTATGTAACCTCTACAAGGCCAAGGTCGCTGTCTGCGCTGTTCTCATCACAACCGTTGTCTTCTGCGTGCCAAACTACATCATGCACACCACCTACCAGTCTGGCAACGGCACCTACTGGCTTCGCGAGAACGAGTTTGTATCGGCAACCTACAAGTCCATCAATTTCTGGTCATTCGGGGTGGTACTAAAGGTCGCTCCGTGTGTCCTTCTCTCCGTCCTTAGCGCCTTGCTGATACGAGCCATGAAGGCAGCAGCGGCCAAGTGGCGACACCTCAAGGCTCAGGGAAAGAGGGTGGAGTCGGAAAGGGCGCACGAACACTGTCGCACCACCGCCATGCTTGTCGCTGTGGTTCTTTGTTTCGTGGCCACTGAACTTCCTCAGGGAATCCTGGCCTTTCTCAGCGGTATCGACAACGACATCTTTGAGAAGGTTTACGTGCCACTGGGCGATGTCTGGGATATACTGGTTCTGGTGAACAGTGCCGTTAACTTTCTCCTCTACTGTACGATGAACAGACGGTTCAGAGCGACGTTCTGTCACGTGTTCTGGACGCGACTGACGTCACATTCTATAGTGACGTCATTTCTCGGTCAGCCCTCCAGTATGGTGGATACTCAATTCTCAAGACTATAGCAGATATTACTTATTTCAATGATAAAAGAAAAATGGATTTCACATGATTTTCCAGATTTACAGGGTGAGTAAAAAAAAGTGATAACACCTGTAAAAAGTTTGAATGTCTCAGGCTATTTTTAATATTTTCACATCAAACTTTTACCACTAACTACAGGAATGCTGTTGGATAAGCTTGCCAATTTTCATCCATTTTAATCTATAGATTGGCCAGTTATACAAGCTTAAGCAGAGCAACCCCCCATTTTTACCTAAAAATGGTCTTTGCTACAACGGTAAGGGCAAATCACACTTCATTGGCGACAAGGAAAAGGTGAACGCTCAGTATTACGTCAATATTTTACTATGGAAACTGTTTGATGATTGCAATGCTCTTCTACCAAATGGTTTCATCTTTCAGCAGACTAGTGCTCCGGCTCATGCACCTCGTCATGCACAGGAATGGATCAGCGAGAGAAATCCGCATTTCATCAAGAAGAGTGAATGGCCTCCAAACTCTCCCGATCTAAATCCTCTGAAATACCATGTCTGGGGAACCATGCTGAATATCTATCAGAAACACCAGTCGCATCATTAAAACAAGACAGAGCTGCAGGAAGTGCTACAATTAATTTGGGAGAAACTGCCCCAAGCTGGAATCAACAAGGCTCTCCTAGCGTTCCGAAAGCTAATGAAGACCTGTGTAGCAGCTGGATGAAAGAATATCAAATAGTCAGCAATGCTAGCAGGTACAACTGTTTCTTTCTGAACCACCACAACGACCCTTTTCATGCCAAAAAAATTAAATAAAATAAAAGTTTTATTTACAGTACATTCAAAAAAGGGGGGTTGCTCTGCTGAAACTTGTATAACTGGCCAATCTATAGATTAAAATGGATGAAAATTGGCCACCCCATCAAAATTTATTCCTTTAGTATTTGGTAAAAGTTTGATTTGAAAATATTAACAATAGCTTGAAATATTCAAACTTTTTACAGGTGTTATCACTTTTTTTACTCACCCTGTAGATATATTTTAGGTAGACAATTTCGAGTGATGGATATGTGGCTAAGTATGTCTTAGGTATGTCTTAGTGCAATTTTAATGCACCTATTAATTAATGCTGTACACATATAGATATTCAAGAGAATTGAATTTGATTGATTAGTGACTAAGCATAGGGGAAATTGCACCCGCTACTGTCAACTGCAATGAATTAAAAATTTAGCCATTATTGAATGTTGGGGTATTACTGAATTTTGGGACGTTATTTTGGGTAGACAGGGGAGAGGATGCAATTTTTCTATTTTAATTTGTTTGACGACATTTTTATCAATGAAACACATCATAAAATCATGCGAATTAATTAGTAATCTGATTTTGCTACTCCTAATAGCGGCTACTGACTGTCTTACTTATCTGACTGTCAAAGCTTATGCTCTCTTGTGCTAATCCTCACATTTATTTGTTTATTAATACTATTTGTATTTATTACTCTTTTGTGAAGAGATGAACAAAATAATTCAGTGTGAAACTAAACAAAATTACATGAAAGCACTTTTAATGCGGTCCCTTTCCACAAAAAACCAAAACGACTGCACTGATTTCAAGTGAGAAGGGTTTGTTTTGCTACTATATAAGTTGCTGTTGTACTCTATTGTACTGTATGACATATCAATGTGCTAGATTATAGTACTACTAACTACTATATGCCATACTTACATGTTAAATTATAGCCTGGTACTCTTTAGTATTATGTCTTACTTAGGTGTCAGATTATAGTACTATTTAGTACTATATGCCATATTATGTGCAAGATTATAGTACTCTTTAGTAATATATAATATATATATATATATATATATATATATATATATATATATATATAATATATACTCTTTTAGTAATATATCAATGTATATGCCATAGGCCTACTAATGCGCTAGATTACAGAATATGTACGTTGACCCTGCCACTTGTCAATGCAGTGAAGAGAAGAAGTATAGCGAAGAATTTCCTCGCGGTGTTTTACTTATGAGCGCAAAATCGTAGTAACTAAAAGTCAGTTTCATTAAGCGGGTCCTCGCCTAACAGCGGTTGAATTTATCCAATGAACACCAACTGACGAATTAACACAGTTTATACTTTACGAGTAAAATGTACCCAAGGCGGCCATTAATCTTATTTATATTCTTGGTTTTCAGTGTTTTGTTACATAATATTATCCGTGTTTCTACAGACGTTTTATTCCAAGGCGGAAGGGGCCAATCAGTTTTTCTCAGGAGGGGGCACTTGAGAGTTAAGGGATGTTCAATTTCATTTCATAAAGACTTTTAATAATTATTAATTTTCTTATTGGTATGTTAATTTATTTCTTTGTTTTTATTTATACTTGTTCTGGAGCATATAAAATGCTAATCACGTGCAGTCAATGAAAAGCAGTCTCTGTCGTTCTCATAATTTTATTTCAAAGGGTCAAATAATATCTTCGAGTGAAAATGGGCAATTGAGCATCGAGAGAGGTGACAGGTGAGATGAAGGAAGGGGTGAGGGGTGGGCTATATATAAGGTTATCCATTGTAGAAGTATCTCAAAGAATCATTGCTTGGTTTTCATGTATTGATCAACGCTCGAAGTTTGAGATTATTCTAAGATTAATTGAGATTATAAATATGGCGGATAGTTTAACAGTTCGTGTAGCCTTTCTGACATATTTTGAACTGATTTATGATTTAGTAGAATGTCAAGCTTTCGATATTTAATCACAGTTCATATTTAATACGGTGATGTTTTGCTAAGGTGGTTAAATTTCATACTGATGTCACAAAAAGTAATGTCAAGATTGACGTCCTTGAATTTGCCCATGGGTGAGAAAACGAACGTTAAATCAATAAAGCCGAGTGAATATGATCAAATTGTGAACATGCTGGTACTTTTTAATCATGATCTTCGCATACATGTATGTCGCCTTTACGAATGCATATGTTTTGTTCTTCAATATTAATTTTTAATGTGTTCTAAACTCCTCTTAATTAATCTCTTACGATAATTTGAAATTTTGAACTAATCTCTTAAGATAAATTAAAACTTCAAATAGTTTTAGGCTATAATTTGCATTTTAGCCTACTAGACTGGACTATTGCGTGATTCAAGTCAAGGGTGTTAACTTTAACGAACAGCTATTAAACAATGTCTGCCAGAAATCGATTAGTTGAATAAACTATTTGATCAAACATATGCAGACGAGGAAATATCCTGTAACTACTAACCGTACGATACATGTCGGTTGTCAATTACCATTCCTTCGAGTACTTGACTTTGCATCTATTTTAATCTATATAGGCTATATATATATATATATATATTTTTTTTTTTTTTGAGTATCAAATATAATTTAGTACTGGTTTTCAGTTATATATATATTATATATATATATATATATATATATATATATATCTATATAGATATATATATATATCTATATACTGGTTTTCAGTTATATATATATATATATATATATATATATATATATATATATATATATAACTGAAAACCAGTACTAAATTATATTTGATACTCATATTTGAAGATAACATATGCACTAATGCGCATTTAACGTTTGTTTCTTCATCCATAAACGATGCCATGATTGATAATTAATTATTTTACTGATCTGGCGTTCGTTTATAAAAATTATATTTTGAAGAATCGAGAAAAGGTTGACTTATTCTATTTCATTAAAAAATTATTATATTGTAGTATCCCATTGTATTTTACTGACTTCTATATTTTTCTCAAAGTATGCTTTTTAATATCTTTCCTGCGATAGAGCATCCGCGAATTACAGCTCTCTATCATTGTGTAGTTTGTTTAGTGAAGTTTGTGCCTGTAGTCTTCATTGAGAGATAGCCGCTTGCAAGCAGTTATTGAATCTGGATTGCTCTTTAAAACAACTCAGAGGTTCCCATTGAAGTTCATCTCTTATGGACCTGCTCCAGTAGTCCCGGTAGCTCCGGTAGCTCCAGTAGCTCCGGTAGCTCCAGTAGCTCCGGTAGCTTCGGTAGCTCCAGTAACTCCGGTAGCTTCGGTAGCTCCGGTAGCTCCGGTAGCTTCGGTAGCTCCAGTAGATCCGGTAGCTCCAGTAGCATCCAGTAGCTCCAGTGAGTTTGCTGTGAGCCATTCCAAGGACGTCTTAAAAATAGAAAAATCTTGCTTATTTCTGAGTATATTTCTACAATTAAGCCTAATAGTTACTACCTTTCTAGCATATTTTTATATTGCCTCTAGAATTTTTTTATCTTGTAATCAAGTTGCTTTACCTAAAACAAGTCATTACTACGAAATGTGAACGCCACTCTTTCTTTGTCATTTTGTGGTGTTTTGGCGCCTGTTTGTACAGAGTCTGCAAGAGACGTCATTGCCATTTCTTTATTGTGAGAAACCGTAGGTTAAATTCTTATTGATTGATTGATCTTTGATAATTATCGTAAGCTGGTTCTATGTTTAATTCTTTGGTTAATTCTCTGATTAATTCTTTAGTTAAATCTATGGTTAATTTTATTTTCTCTCGTTTTAGAAAAAAAGTAAACACGCATTATAGTGAATAATCAACTATGTTGATATCTATCACTTTTAAAACCACATGTTTAATCCGTTAGGCAATTTAGACCATTTTCCGTATAACCAGTCCAGTGAATGTCCGAGATTTTACTCTCAGATCAGCGCGGCCGGGATTCGAACCCACGAGGATTCAAATCACCTCAGGATTTGTCATTTAAAACTTCATGACGTTACCCCTACGCTATTTAGACATTCTAAGAAGAAACAAACCACTTAGTGCGCAATAGTATTTTAAAAAATAAACTGCCCACAATACAGATGAAAAGTGCAGGTATTTTCTGTAAGTTTTATCGTCAAGTAATTTTTTTAAATTTACTCTTAAGTTTTTCTAATGTTTCTTGAAGAAGCTCATAATTGCAAGTTATATTTAACTCATTCTTTCAAGAAGAGATACTACTTCTATATACAACCCTAGCGTTCTGCTTTGTGTATCTTGCATCTGTGAAAATACACATGGCCATTTTTCAAAGACCATTACATCACATTAAGCGTTACCAAAGCTAATAGATTTTTCTCTTTGCCAGGCCGCCTCAGGCACGTTTTGCCTTTTCCTCTTCAACCAAGAATGTTTAAAGATTGGAAGAGAGGCAGTAAGCCATATTTGAACTTAATGTAATTTTGATTTACGTTTAATAAATAGGTTTGAAAAGTATTAATAATTTAATGGAATCTACGAAATTATTCGCTGATTGTCATTCACCTGAAATTATTTTAAAAGTAAAACTCTTAAAAAGTACCAATGTCGTAGTTGTTAAATAATTTCATATACTATATATTATGTATATATATATATATATATATATATATATATATATATATATATATATATACTGTATGTGTATATATGTACTCACAGTAAATACATGTATATATAATTATATATATATATATTATATAATTATATATAATGTAATATATATATATATATATACATATATATTATATTCCATATAGTTATACACATGTCATACGCATATGAAATGGAGTATACGTGTATATCCCATGTTTTGTTCGAGGCACTAAAGAATAGATCAAGCGCCAAATGCATGTGTCGTAAGGGACAAAACTGAACAAGTGACGGGGAAATGATCTCAGAGCCATATTATATCAATCTATGGGCTACGCAAGTTATGGATAAGGTTAAGCCTTTTGTGAAGAGATTAACTTGTTGATCTATGGAGTGCTTTATATGGAGCGTGAAAGCAGATATTGAGTATGAATATGTACCTTGGATCTGCTACTTGGCAGAACACTACACTTTTAAATAGAAATACAAATAAATATAAATATAAAAATATATATATATATTATATATATATATATATATATATATATATATATATATCTATAGGTATATATATATATATTATATATATATATATATTAATATATACAGGATATATATATATATATATTGGTATATATATATATACAATATTATATATATATATATATATATATATATATATACCTATAGATATATCCACCGATATCCATATGGTATATATATACTTGTAACTATATCATAATATATAATTTACAACGTGGAGGAAATTAGAGAGAGGCTGCATCAAGTCTACAGTACAGTATCCAATGAAACCCTTCAGTACATCAGATCAGGCGAGGCCAGGCACTGATACATATGGCACAACTAAAGTCTAGTACCTAGAATCTAGTAACTATTCACGTATAGTCACTCAACAACATTAAATTTTGTTAATGCGTATAATAAATTGTATACAATAAAGCAATATAAAAATCTATCGAATCATTTTGAGTATTTCAAAATTAATACACACAACACTGTTAGCCATTAATTTGTTATATGTATATCAATATAAATATAAATATAAAAAGTTAACTTATAACTTGATGGTTGATGTAGCAGTTAGCTCCGGTTGTAAAATAGACTTAACAACTGTCAAAAGTTACAATTTCTTCTTCCTCTACTAGGACATTTCATTTGGTTGTGCTCAGTTGTTTAATAAGTACACTGAAAGCTTTAAATTGTAATTTTGGCCGAAATACAGCTAAGAATGTATTTTTTCAAAGATTAGAAATAATTGAATCCACAGTAATGTTTTGCTTGAATATATCCACAGTAATGGATCGTCTCTAAGCGTCACGTCCGGCTCATTATGATAACCCAACAATAGTCTCATGTTCAGTGTCGCAAGAGGCGATGAGGCTATAGTTGAGGAAGGCAATGAGAAATCAACTCTGAAGCCATATTTTCTAAAGGCTGCATTAAAGTAGGGTAAAGGCGTGGTTTTAAGATGAGATAGCTCATAGTAAAGAAGTGATAGCTCCTGCTAACTTATATTCAGAAGAACTACATGTACAGACTCTCAGTAGTACCCGTAGAGAAAGAGAGAGAGAGACAGAGACAGACAGACAGAGACAGAGAGAGACAGAGTAAGAGACTAAGAGTGAGAGACAGAGAGAGAGAGAGAGAGAGGGACAGACAGACAGTCAGAGACAGAGAGACAGAGACAGACAGACAGAGAGAGAGAGAGACTGAGACAGAAAGAGACAGTGAACGAGTGGTTTAAGCAATTCTTTTAATTAAGCAGCTAGATGACTTGGAGTAGCCGGGCTGCGCTTCAGCGCGTATTACTCTAATCTTTGTTTAAAACCCCGGGTTCTTTACACCCTGGGTAAAAAGATCAATAAATAATATATATTTGTAATCATTAAGAGATTAGAGGCTAAAGAGATGAACCACTAGCTCTAGTTCACTTCACTAGTTCTAGTTCACTTCACTAGCTCTAGTTCACTTCACTAGTTCTAGTTCACTTCACTAGCTCTAGTTCACTTCACTAGTTCTAGTTCATTTCACTAGTTCTAGTTCACTTCACGAGCTCTAGTTCACTTCACTAGCTCTAGTTCACTTCACTAGTTCTAGTCCACTTCACTAGTTCTAGTTCATTTCACTAGCTCTAGTTCACTTCACTAGTTCTAGTTCACTCCACTAGCTCTAGTTCACTTCCCTAGCTCTAGTTCACTTCACTAGTT
Source organism: Enchytraeus crypticus (assembly GCA_905160935.1). NCBI lineage: Eukaryota > Metazoa > Annelida > Clitellata > Enchytraeida > Enchytraeidae > Enchytraeus > Enchytraeus crypticus. Next base: position 1,049,036 of record CAJHZI010000466.1, read on the forward strand.
CTAGTTCACTTCACTAGCTCTAGTTGACTTCACTAGCACTAGTTCACTTCACTAGTTCTAGTTCACTCCACTAGCTCTAGTTCACTTCACTAGTTCTAGTTCACTTTACTAGATCTAGTTCACTTCAATAGTTCTAGTTCACTCACGTATAGGCTGTAGTGTCTCTATTCATACTTCCTGGGCTTTTCTTTGACGGAAAGCAGGTGTATAAAAGATTGAAATTCTCAGCCCTCTCTAATTCTTTTCCAAACTAAGTTCACCTTACGATTGAGCTGCTTGTACGATCTAATTGTGGATTAGGAATTGGCTATATTGGCAGTAGGGTTCGAATAAGTGTGGCATGAATCAAGAACTATGAATACATTCATAGTTGACACTTCTTCGAGAATCAAATTACATAATGTAAAATGTACAATTGCACTTACATGTGAAAGTTAGTGTTTTGTTAACCGTTTACAGTCCAACTTTCCCATTTTGGGAACATGGAAGCTATTGCATATTACTCAACTATTCTAACGCATAACTATTTAATCATGATGGAAGGCTATTAAGATTGGATAAAACTTTCTAAAACTATATAACTTGTTGAGGGCTTGTTCCAATTTTTAAGTTTACAGAAACAAAATCTGACGCATTTTTCAATTTCTTTATTTTTATTTTCTAAAAATTAATTTAATATTAAATTATGTTTGTAAAATTATAATTTTTCATTATTTTATAGCTAAATATGTGCTTTTTTAAATACTGTAGTAAGAAGTATTGTATATAGTCTACTTTAAAAGATATTCTTCAAAACATGTTATGTTCCCAAAATGGGAACGTTAGCCTGTGTATAAGCAAGTTACTGGTATATCTTTTACTACTTTTGCAGCTAAGCTGATTGCTAAAGCATGTCTGTGATGGGTGAGTCTATGAATTCCTGATCCGTAAACGGATAACATACATGTACCTATTTACTCTTTCTCCTGTCATGCAATTACAATTATTTATTGTTGGTTTATTGCAATGGTTTATCAATAACAGTATTATTACTTATTATAGAGTGAATATGTATTATAGCTGTACACACGGACGGATTCTTCAGGGTTGTAAACTGAGCAGACTCTTTGATGAGTTGACGACTTTAATTGGTTGACTTCTTGAGGGGCTTGAATTGTTTGACAGCTTGTTAACTTAATTAGCAACAACGCCTAACTGCCGTGGTTACTAAGCCGTGAATAAAGTAAAGATGAAAGAATCCGTCCCGTGGATGACGAATAGTGACGAATCAAAAAGACCAATCAAGATTACTGGGTTTCACTAGTGAAGCCGTGAACTAGCTGTCTATCTGAGATTCTTGTATAACAGAATTTTGCTTAACTTGAAGGAATTTAGAGATAATCCTTTAATCATGTAGAGCCACCTTTAATACGGGGGAGGGGTTGCTTGATAATAAGGGTATGTTTGCAGGGTATATAAGGGTTGGATTGTTGGAAGTTGTCTACCAACCAGCTTGCCACGTAGTCCATTTCGACAATTTCTTCACAAGTCATCAACTTATGTCTGATCTCAGTGACAAAGGTTTTAGGGCATGTGGCACTGTGAATGATAACACGTGCAACAAGTGGCCTTTGATGACCATACCTCAAATGAAGAAGACCAACCGAGGCCACTTTGACTACAGATCTGATGGACAGGTACTCTTCGTACGATGGAACGACAATTCTGTAGTCACAGTTTCCAGCAACCATCTAGGCGTTACACCAGTAAATTCAGCGAAAAGGAGGGTAAAGGGTGTGAAGGAAACTAAAGTAACACGGCCTGATCTCATCAGAAAGTACAACGATGGAATGGGTAGGTTTGATGTGTTAGGTAGGATGCTGGTTTCGTATCGGCCACGGCTCCGTTCTAAGAAGTGGTGATGGAATCTATTTAGCAACGATCTAAACATGGCAGTAGTTACTGCTTTCAGGTTCTACCAATATCTGCATCCTGACAGCACACTTACTCACATCCAGTTTAGAAGAACAGTAACGATGGCACTGTTGAGGTCACAGCAGGCACGCATACGACTTGGTGGTCCAACAGCTCCTACACGCAACGACATCCGATATTATGGAGTGAGCCACCATTTGGAAAGCGAAGGCAGGGAAGATGCACTTTTTGTATGACCAATACTCACCCTCACCTACAGTGTGTGAAATGCAAGAAGCGCCTGCATAACTCTGTTCTGGGCTGTACCACACCAGGCCATAATAACCAGCCAGTTGCGTAGCAATAGCACTGTTATTGGACATGTAGTACGTACACAACTGTAAGGTATCATGACTACAGACTGTAATTAGAGAATAAATGATAGTGTTGATATTATTATTTTATTATTGGGATATTTTTTTAAGAATGTTTAGATATAATGTAGCTAGAGAATAAGACATATTAGACTGGCATATATTGAACTAATGTATTGATATAGGTAGGGAATACGACTCATTTGATTGGGATTTTTGTAAAGAATGTTTAGGTTTCATGTTTTCTATTACTCAACTCTTAAATTAGAGAAGTTTGTACAAATATTTCAAGCTATATTAACATTGCATCACTGAACGCGTCGTTACCTATGCACAGTCCAACGTTCCCATTTTGGGAACATAAAAATTTTCACATAAAATATAAAAACATTGTCAAGATGTTTACAAATGCTGTTATGGTAGCCCAAATTGTAGAACATATCCAAAAATTAGCCATATATGTGAACTCTGTCTGTAAACGGTTAAGTTCTCCATAAACCAAATTAATTACCATTTTCTTCAGCTCCGATCTGCTAATGTCTCAATAGATTAACTGCGTTACATGTCTATAATTATTATATGACTTTTAAGTTTAAAAGTGAACAACCGCTGACAGATGAATCGAAGCACAGGCCCGTCACTATGTTTACTATTTTGTCTTCGTCATTCTGACGTGCCGACTAATGTTGTTCGATGCAGTTATTGATGACAGTAACGCTCTAAGTTTTGTTGCTCTTATCTATACGAATATTGATATTGCTGTTCCTGTAAGTAATAGACATTAAATAATTAAAAATGCAACATAAGGACAATATCTAAGCCTCTCAAGGAATGCTTGCATTCATTACGCGTGTAAGGTACGAAATGCTGCGGTCATTCTTATCCAAGACCTATCCAAAAGGTTCAGGTCTGTAAATCAAATAAGATTTGACACAGGGAAGTCTAAAAATATCCCTACACTTAGGCAACGATGAGTAAGTAGGTTAGTAATGGACAAGATTAGAGAAATGTTGGTGGGTGGAAGGCAGGTCGCTTATGCTGGCTAAATATAGAAAGAACATTTTTCATCAGAGTTCTTACTGTTCAATTCAAGCAATAAAAGCTCGTAAGCAATTCTGCTCAAATGTTGTCGGCAACATTTTTTACTAATCCGAAAAATGCAAGAGGTAATCTAATTGGGATCTGGGACATCTCTCTCTGCCTCTCTCTCTCTCTCTCTCTCTGTCTCTCTCTCTCTTTCTCTTTCTCTTTCCCTCACTCTCTCTCTCTCTCTCTCTCTCTCTCTCTCCTCTGTGTCTCTCTGACTTTTCAGTGTGAGTTATACTTACAGGTATATAAGTAGAGATGTTGTTTAATGTTACATGTCGTACGTTTACTAGATTGTGTCTATAATAGTTGACAGCATCCTGCCAATCCAAACGATTTAATGAGAATGTCTGCAGGTATCGAGTCATTCAATCCGTATGCACTCCAATGCCTCCTTCAAAGCCACTCCATTCCGCTCTTTTAATGATCAGGGATGATTAGTCATGCAATGATATTGATTTTATTACCTTGTTAGTGCACTGCCGAGTGGTTGGTTCAAGGTATAAATATTAAAATTGTTACTAGTCTGGTGCGATCTCAGTTATTCAACAGCATTTCATGAGTTCGCCTAACGTCGATTCAGTAGCATGGGCTTCAATGCACTCAATTGAGTTTTTGGAGTTGAAAAAAAAATATGGTTTTTGTTACATTTCTCAATATCTTCTTTAGTCTACCTTTATAAATGTGTTTTTGTAGTCTATTTTACGGTTTTAAAATCTCGGTCTACTATTGATATTATTATTATTTTAAAACGATAATAGTAGTAGTAGTAGTAGTAATAATAATAATAATAATAATTATAAATATTATTATTATTATTATAAAAATACTAATATTGGTGATAATAATAATAATATTTGATAGTAATAGTAATAAGGATTATAATAATGATATATATTCAAAACAAGAAAAAAAAGAAAAATTAAAAGAAATAAATTAACGATAATCATAATAATAATAATAATAAGAATTTTACTAGTAATCATAATTTATTATTATTATATATTATGATTTATATTACTTTTATTTTTGAAAGTGATAATAGTAACGATAATAATAATGATTATTATTATTATTTATTTATTATTATTATTATTTATTATCAGTATTATTATTACCTTATTATTTTATTGTTAATATTTTTATTTTTAATGACTTTTTAAAAATTATTATTATTATTATTATTTTTTATTAAATTGTTTAAATGAGATCATTTTTAAGATGACAGCATGAGTAGACGCTTCGATAGCTATATGCGCTCGAAATGATGAAAGAAAAAATCTCTTTGGTTTTGTTTTAAACTTCTTCTACCTCTCAATTTGAGAATATTAACTTTTATTCTGTAACAGTCATTTTATATTAAACTATATTGATTTCTACAGTCGAAAACGTAACACAGTCCTGATCAGTGAAGTAATTATTACTTCGTCTGTGGTTTTATTAACTAATTTAGCTAAATATTTAAAGCAATAACAAAATTAACAGAATAAATTAAATTCTAGGAAAATGAATAGAAAACCTCTTCTAGAAAACATAGTGTCAACTACATTATCTAAACAGAATGCTAATGCACTGTGCTGAGCTAGAATTTTACCATTACATTAGGATTTTAGATGATGACGAAAGCATTGTCTTGTTTTGACAGACTATTTCGTCAAGGAAAGTTACTGCTGCAGCTTGTTTAGAGAGTTCACTTCATTTTCTATTACATGTTTTTTAAAAGATTCCGCAGCAAGAATTCAATATTTACCGGAACGATCATGTACGTTTTGCACTCCAGCATGCTAATGATTTTAATGGTCTTGAGTGACTATTTGAATCTACGACGTCTATAAAATAACTAGAGTATCATAATTTAGATTTTTCTTTTAAATTAATTTTAATTTATTTGTATATATACATACATGGTGCGCATTAAAAAATAATACCCTAAAAATTGCGATTACTTAGTCAATTTTTGCTGTTTCGCTTTGAAGGTCTTTGTTGCTGTTTTTGATGAGCTTGTTTTTGATGAGCTTAAAAATTCCTCCTCTAGAGACGACTAAAATGTCAAACCGATACAGCAAAAATTGACAAAGTTATCTCAGTTTTGCTAGGGGATTATTTTTTAATGCGAACCCTTTATATTTATATATCTATTCAAAATTCGTCATATCTTACTTTAAATATATCGCAGAGGAATAATAATTTTTAAGCAAGAGAAAATTATAGAATTGTCTGTGAACCTAATTGTGCTGCATTAGAAATTTTTGTGGCTCAAATTTCTTATTTAAATATTTTGATATTTGTTATGTATATTGTTCTAGGTATTTGATATCTTGACCGGCTGCTATCATATATTTCTCCAGTAGTTGTTCAAACGGAACTTCTAATATATTTTTCCTTTAATATTATAAATAAGCCACAAAGTATCGTTGATGTCGTAGTACAGACAGTAATTTGGGCTCCACAAGAAGCTTCTTTCTAGATCTAAATAGCTGTTAGATACCGTGATACAAAGGTAACGAGGTTCACAAAAAGGCATTTCGCTAAAGCTGTAAATTTATAAAAAACGTCTGTCTGTCATTCAGTGTTTTTCAAACTTAGTGGTGGGGGGTAGCGTGGATGCAGTTGAAGCAAAAAACAAAACTAACACTACTTGGTTTTAAAATATATTTTTATGATATTGCCGTATGTTTTACAAAGGTAAAGCTGGTAAAGCTAAGGTTAACGTCAGTCAGTTCCTCACTCTAAAGCGATGTCAGTGATGGACGAGCCCAGGATTTGAACCCCGCACATACTGATGATAATAATATGTTTTTTACGATTCTAGTATGTTACAAAATGGAGGCCTACAGGCTGTTCAGCCTCAGTAAGACTCCAGTGAGTTTCCTGCAGTCTGCATTGAGAGTTAGGCGACGTCACTTCGTGTTACCACGGTCTATCATAAAAATCGCAGCCACTTTATTGGTTCATTCCCAGGATAAACCAATTGTGACTTGTAATCGACTTCAGTGGCTCCACCTGTTGTCAAGTGAGTCAATAAAGTGCAAGAGAGAGCGAGAGAGAGAAAGAGAGAGAGATAGAGAAAGAGATAGAGTGAGAGGGAAAGAAAGAGAGAGAGAGAGAGAGAGAAAGAGAGAGAGAAAGAGAGTAAACTTAGTAAAGACATCAACAAGGAAATTACATACTAATAACTGATTAATAGGAATACTGAGCCAGGAAAAGGAAGAAAATAAAAATGGAAACAGAGAAAGCGAAATAAATAGAGGTATAATGAGCAAGGGAAACAGAGAGAGAGAGAGAGAGAGAGAGAGAGAGAGAGAGAGTGAGAGCGCATAACAATCGCAAAGACCGAGACAGTAAAACACTAGGTTCTGTTCAGAACGCAAGGAACGATGATGATGATGAGAAAGAGCTTTAATTTATAATATTCAAATTACATAAGTACATTTACATGAGCCGCTTTCTGTATAATGTTGTGACATCGCCACATATTATACTAAACAAATATGATGGACCTCTACTATTATAACATAATTACTAGATATCAATTGATCCAAAAGACAGAAATCATTCCAATATTGATTAACTATTTTCCAATGCCATGTCTGCGTTACTATTTTTTAAATAACACGTGAAGTTTTCGGAATAGATCTCAAATTTCCCCTAATCCATTCTAGTCATTACATGCATAGGAAATAGCAATGCGCGTAGTTTTAGAATGAATTTACCGTATTAAATTTTAATGAAAATTAATATTTATAGAAATGTATATGCTTTAAATTTTGTGGTTAAAAGTCTCCTATTGCTATTAAAGTAAATATGCTTGGCCTGAAGGACTACGCTGAAAGAAGGACACGTGAATAATTGGTTTATATTAATATAATTTTATATTGAATAAAAAAATTTAATAACATTGAAAAAAAAAAAAAAAGGAATTGAAGAAGAAATTGAGGTTTTTCGTAATATTTCATTTAGTAAATGATTAGTTTATCAAACTACCAGCATGCAGCACAACCAACAGTGAGAGGACCAATGGATTGCCAGATGCTACCTGCTTTCTACTTCCGGTTTTCATTTACATTTATTCTTATTACGATTCTTATTCCGCCTCCCATTCTCGCGTAGGATTTTGTTTCTATGATGAGAACGTATCTCAGAATCCCGTTGACTTTAATCAAATGTGTTAATTGCATTCAAGCCTACCAGTCACCGGTACTCCATAGAAACTTCGCTGACAACCATTCTTTAGAAGATGTGAAGTCGTAAACAATTAATTATTAGTGTTCATCCTACACAAACTTTAGATTGATCGCACTGCAGAGGAAAGCAAATGAGTAGACTCTGTGTATAGCTGAATATTCAGATATATAAACGGAGATGAATAAATGTAAACAGTCTTATTTCAATATCTTTATATTGGTTTAATACACCTTACTCAGTTTCACACTATAAATATTTAAGTTGCATAAGCAAGATCATCTCTCAAAGGTTCTGCTATTTGCAAGTCCACGATACATGCCTGCTCTGTTAATCACTAGAGAGAGTACTATCAACTAACAAAGTGATATCATCAAAAAAGGTTATGAAGTATTGTAACCTTAATGTAGTCTTTAGCTTGGGAAAATATGACTGCAAAGGTACTTTCGCATTGCATTTCTAGGCTCCTGCGTTACACAAATTAGGAATTATTTGTGGTGGATCCACTCTTATTCGACGCTCGAACAATTCAGTTCATACCATATCGAACTAGTTTACACCAGTTCATACCGTATCGAACTAGTTTACACCAGTTCATGCCGTATCGAACTAGTTTACACCAGTTCATACCGTATCGAAATAATTTACACCAGTTCATGCCGGCATCGATGTGCTGGTAATAATGAGTCATGCGATCAGCGATGTGGTAAAAATCTTAGAGGAAACCATTAGTGCCTGGCCTGCTATAATGGAGTTGATCGCATTCGAATAGTCGCCATTAGTGGCCTGGAGTCTTAAGTGACCGGAGTGGAAGAGTATTTGTCACACATTTCAAGGTAGCCCGATGAATCTTGTGCGTAAAAATACGTGGAAGCCACGTTGTTTATTAGAACTTTCGTGAATATAAAATAATGTCACGAAACAGTTTAAACAGCGATATGTATACTAAACTTACAAGCATTGTTATACCCGTACTTTTACAAGTGTATCATATAATCTACATGGATATACTAGAAGTCAAGAAAGAAATCGCATAAACACACACTTTCAGGTCGCTTTAACGTTATAATACAATGGCAATTTATAGCAATAGGAATAGCAATAGCAAAAGCAACGGAAATAGCAGTGGAAATAGCAATTTCATTACATTCAGAATGCAACATTTTTTGGCAACATAAATTCTATAATTGTGACTTAACACCTTCAGCATAAATAACTTATAGAGAAAGGTTTTTTATATTTCATTGGCTTCTAATTTACGCAATTTTGATTCTATGATAGCATATTAAGTATAATGAGATAAGAATTATTATTATAATTTGATAATTATCAGAGAAAACACAAATACACACATGATACTGATGGCTGTATTTTTATAATTTGCTTTTACATTGTGATCATTTAAATTAAGAAATATACGAGTATCGAGGCTTATAAAGTTGATGTAAGTTATATGTTATGCGAAACAATCAAAAATTGTTTTGATTGTTCAACTGATGTTGTATTAATGTTCAATTAAAAGTCTATTAATGTTGATAGTATACTATGAGAGTGGTAGTATATTACGATTGTTAAAGTTTATACTGTGCATGATAGTGATAGTATATATGATAGTGATTACATATATATATATATATATATATATATATATATATATATATATATATATACAAGGTGAGTAAAAAAAAATAACACCTGCTAAAAGTTTAAATATCTAAGGCTATTGTTAATATTTTCAAACCAAACTTTTACCAAATACTAAAGGACCAATTTCTGATGGGGTGGCAAATTTTCATCCATTATCCATTTTAATGCATAGATTGGCCAGTTATGCAAGTTTCAGCAGAGCAACCCCCCGTTTTAACTGTAAATAAAATAATATTTTATTAAATTTTTATTTTGGCCCTGAAAAGGGCCGTTGTGGTGGTTCAAAAAGAACCAATTGTATCAGCTAGCATTACTGACTATTCGATATGCTTTCCTCCGGCTGCTACGCAGGATTGCAGTCGCTTTCGGAACGCTAGGACAGCCTTGTTAATTCCAGCTTGGGGCACTCTCTCCCAGATTGATTGTAGCACTTCCTGCAGTTCTGTCTTGTTTTTAGGCTTCGGCAGGTGTTTCTGATAGAGATGCAGCATGGTTCCCCAAACATGGTAATCCTGAGGATTTAGATCGGGAGAGTTTGGAGGTCATTCATTCTTTTGAATGAAATCCGGTTTTCTCTCGCTGATCCATTCCTGTGCATGACGAGAAGCAAGAGCCGGAGCACCATCCTGCTGAAAGATGAAGCCATTTGGTAAAAGAGCATTGCTATCATCAAACAGCTTGGGAAGTAAAGTATTGACGTAATACTGAGCGTTCCCCTTAACCTTCTCGTCAATGAAGTGCAATCTGCCCTTACCGTTGTAGCAAACGCCAGCCGAAACCATAACACGTTCAGAGAACTTAGAACGTTGAACAAGCAGTCGCTCGGAGCTGATTTCCTCCTTTTTCCCCGCTGCCCACACACGGTTGTTTTGACTGTTCACAGGCGGACTGATGTAACTAACTGGCATAAATAACTTCTGTGGCATAAAATTTATTCCCAGCTTTAGATCTAATGCTAAATTATTTTTTAATGATCCTGAATAAGGTAAAAATGGGGGGTTGCTCTGCTGATACTTGCATAACTGGCCAATCTATGCATTAAATTGGATGAAAATTGGCCACCCCATCAGAAATTGATCCTTTAGTATTTGGCAAAAGTTTGGTTAGAAAATATTAACAATAGCCAGAGATATTCAAACTTTTAGCAGGTGTTATCATTTTTTACTCATCCTGTATGTATAAAGGCTGCGCTTAAAAATATTCCCCTAGCACAATTACGATAGCTTAGCCAATCATTGATATTTCGCCTTGAAATTCTAAGGTTCTCTTGTGCAGGAATTTAGCCACAAGCTGACTAAATTTTGTAAAAAAATATTTTAAAAAGAACCGAGTTATCCAAGTTTTACGAAAAAAAATTAATTTTTTATTTAACACGCAACGTAAACGTAAGTGAGAATCAATTCCTTTTTGAAAATGTGCTGGCCCTTAAAGGGGCCGTTAGATGATGACGCCTTTGATATGGTGCTACAATGTATTACACTAACACTATTCTGCCGAAACTGATTGAAGATTGCAGAAAGTTAAAGCCAAATGATTTCATTTTTTAACAGGACGGCGCGCCGGCTCACACTTCACGTCTTGCGCAATACTTTCTTGTACAATATGGCCCAAATTTCATAAAAATGAATGATTGACCTCCTGATTTTCCAGATTTTAATTCACTTGATTCCTTTGTCTGGGAACCATGTTGGAAAAGTATCGTGCTTTCAAGCCCAAACCCAGAAGCACAATGGAATTAAAGGCCGTTCTTCCAGAGATCTGGAAAGACCTACCACAAAAGTCCATTGACACCGCAATTTTATCTGTAAGAAAAGACTTCTGGACGGCATTGAAGCTCAGGGCGTTCCTTTCCAGCACACATTGTAGCACAATATCAGAGGCGTCATCATCTAACGGCCTTTTTCAGGGTCAGCACATTTTCAAAATGGAATTGATTATAATTGACGTTTTACATTGCGTGTTAAATGAAAAAAAATCAATTTTTTCGCAAACTTGGATAACTTCGGTTTCTTTAAAAATATTTTTACAAAATTTAGTCAGCTTGTGGCTAAATTCCTTCACAAGAGAATCTTAAAATTTCAAGGCGAAATATCAATAATTGGCTAAGCTATCGAAATTGAGCTAGGGGGATATTTTTTTAATGTGCAACCTGTATATATGTATATATATATGAAAGTGAAAGTATATATATATATATATATATATATATATATATATATACATATATATATATATATATATATATATATATATATATATGTATATTACATATATTTATATGCATTATATATATCATACATTTTTCTCTCCAGTGATTGGGTTTCTTGAGTATCTCTCTCTAATGTTCTGCCAAGCGACAGATCCAAGGTACATATTCATACTCTCGAGTCTGTTTTCACGCTCCATATAGAGCAATTCATAGATCAACAAGTTAATTCCTACACAAAGAGCTATGCGTTACCTTATGTAGCCTACAGCTTGGGAATAATATGACTTTTCTTTAGTGTATGAAAACGTTATGTGCTCTTCTGAATTTAATCCGTTGACAAGTTTGTAATGCGCAGCGATGATTCTTGATTTAGACTCTTGATCAAGAAGCCGGAGGGTCACCTGAACCACATCGTAAAGGTCACTCAATGCACAGGAGATTAATGCAGCTAATGTTAACGTCAGTTTCCTCACTCGAAAGCGATGTCGGCGATGGTGGAGCTCAGGATTTGAACTCCGCACATACTGGTCCGCACATAACGTTTGTTTTCATTAGTACATAATTAGCACGTAACGTTTTCATATACTAAAAAGGAAGGCAACGGGAAACCACGTCAGAAGTTATATTATTCCCAAGCTTTAGGCTACATAAGATAAGGCATAGAAAGCTCTTTGTGTACGAACTATCATTAACTAAACACGTATCCTACCATTTAGGATGGATATAGGATGAGAGATCCGGTCTCTATAACATCCCTGATGATGTTCAGTGACGTGGATATCGCCACGTCACGTGACGTCCTCGATCCAGAAGTTATGCGCCAATGAAGTCTGGATAAACAGCTGCACTGGGAGTAAAAGTTGTGAAACCAAAAAATACAGAAAACCTAAGAAAATACAACCTTCAGTTAATTGAACATGTATTTCTTCACTGGCTGGAGCCAGTGGCGATGTCGGTATGTTATTTGAACGCGGATCAGTATGAGCGAGGTTCAAATCCTGGGCTCTCCCGTCACTGACATCGCTTTTGAGTGAGGAAACTGACGTTAACCCCAGCTTTACCAGCCTTTTTACTTGTACTTATAAATTATAAAAGCAAGCATACGATTGCTTCCTGACTCTGTAATGTTATGTTATGTTTTACTTTCGTTTTAGAGAGTGCAGCAATTTTACAGGATAATCAATAACATTTTGAAAATCCAGGTAGGGCCTGTTATATTTTTCACAACTAAAGCTGACGTCACTGATTTCTCTTATGGAGGTTTTCTGCTCGGTTGAAATATCCATGACGAGTAAATCATTGTTAAATCACACAACTAGACGCAGCTTGGAATCTCTTGAAACACTTTCAAGTCGAAGATCCATTCAAAAGAGATTCGTTTCAGATTTCTCCATATAATTTCGTTTCAATGTGAGTAGTATTACTTTTATATTAGCGAAGTCTCTTTGATGTAAGTACTAAGACACGAACAGGCAAATCTTTATAAGTTAGTGTATCTTTCATTTAAACATTTGGACTGGTTTTTTAAACTTTAATTTTCACCGTTTTGGGACTTCTGTTTGCTCACTGGCTTGGAATTGTCTCAATTGCTCAATTGTGGTCAATATTGTCATTCACAACAAGTATCAATATTGTCATAGACAAATGGTGTAAATATTGTCAATAGGTACACTTGTTCATGAGTAGCTCGTTACTTATCACCTGCTCACCTGTCTTATCTAATTATACAAGTTATATTTTAACCGGCGTTTTACCCGTCTTGTACTGGTTAAAACCCCTTTTTACCCGGGCTGGATTTTTACCGGTAAATTTACAAAAACTACCTGAGTCAAGCTCATGAAATATATTACATGTCGTCAATGTAATAACTTATAAACACACAGATTTCGATATATAGCCTAACTTTCTTTTTCATTTTAACTTTCACGTATTGTGTTCGGGACTCTGAGGAATAGGCCAACCGACAGAAAAGCGTTGAACAATACACCGATTTTTTTGTTCTTATCATTTCTGCATAAAATAATACCCTTCGGGAAAACCCCTGAGCATCATTCCCGCAGCCTTCAAGACTATTTAGCATCTTTATAATTAGACGATAATGGAGCATTAATCAAGCGCTAAAAGTTAAAGTGATGAAACAGGGCTTTAAAGGTCTCTAGAAATATTTCAGAAAATACTTTAAGAAAGTGTGAGATGCTTTTAGACTGGCTAGTACGACGCTTAACTAAAAAATTATTTAAATATGGCTTAGAAACAACACATTTTAGCTTTGTGTAATTTTGCATCTTCCATTTCGAATCTGCAAATAATCATTCTTTACAACGACTTTATAATACCATCATCATCGTCATCGTCATCATCATCACCATCATCATCCCTCGAATCCCAGTTTAATCAAGGTCGGGACACAAATAGACAGTCTCAAATCCTCTCTGTCCTACACCGTTTCACCAGCTAATCCCCTCTTTGATACTTCCGTTCGTTTAAATTTTTGTAGCAATTTATGGAGCCTAGGCGCTCACCAACCGAGTGTCCCTTCTGCCGTTGGAATGGATCTTAGTGCTTTAGTCGTCTTCTACGACACGTGCAGTCACAAATTGGTCAATTCTTCAAACAACCCGGACACAACACGAGGAAATGATTTTATAATAATAAAATAATAATCTAATCAGCGCATACATGGTTAATTCATAGCATGAAGAGAGAGGTTATGTCACGAGGCTCTGCAAGAAGTCTGGCGATCAACTCCCACAGGTAAAGCTGATCAAAGATTACAATTCCGGACATTCACAGTGCTGGTGTTATGGATATATGAGGATATATTTCCTATAAAGATTAATCATATGTTAATAAAAGTGATAGTTTTTATCATAGATGATCGCTCGCTATCATTTGTGTTTAACTGATATTTATGGTAATTTTTAAATTCTTTTTGCGTCTTCTAAAATCAAAAATATTTCTACATGTATATCACTGGGGTTCATATGTGACTCCAGGATGAGATTTGTTAGTTTGATTTGCTTTTTTTATTTGTTCGATTTTGTGTTGGGATGTGATTTGTTGAGGTGTATTGGTCTCCAAGTTGCCTATGGTACGTAGAGGTGGGTATGCCCCAGGTTGGGATGCCCCTGGTTGGGATGCCCAGGTTGGGATGCCCTAGATTGGGATGCCCCAGGTTGGGATGCCCCTGGTTGAGATGCCCCTGCTGGAATGCCCCTGGACAGGGTGCTTCTGGTCGGGGTAACCCTGGCTGGGGAGCCCCTAGTGTGTGTGGCTGAGGATGGCGCCTGTCTCCTGCGGGCTTCCCTTGGGGGTATCCCGGGAAGGCGGGGGTACCCCGGGGAGGCGGGTGTAACCCGGGGAGGCGGGGATACCCCGGGGAGGCGGGGGTAACCCGGGGAGGCGGGGGTACCCCGGTGTGCGGGGGTACCCCGAGGTGCGGGGCTACCCCGGGGAAACGGGGGTACCCCGGGGAGCCCGGGGTGGGGTGCAATTTATGCAATAATTTCAAATAATTTAAACTTTATTTGAAATTTTTATTTAACTTTATATTTAGTTTATTTATACAATAATGTGTACAATAATTTCAATAATTATAGGAACGACAATAATAATAATATATAAATTTTAATAATAGTAATAATAACAACAATTAGCGTGCTACTGCCGTCATTGACAACATCGAGCACTATTGAAACATATGCAAGTTGGGATTTAATATTGATATTTGATACCTGAACTAAGAAATCCAGACATTAAGTTCAAGTACCTCAAGCAAAGAAAATTATTAAATAAAATGATTAGTTCTGCTAAAAGCTTGTATTATCAAAATCTAATCTCGCAGAATCAAAATGGGGAGCACTTGACTCTCTGCTTGATCGTACCATTCCCAAGTCACTCCCCTTTACCACCTCACCATCTTCTCTTGCTACCTCTTTTCTCAATTTTTTCAATGACAAAATAGCCAACCTCTGTAGCTCTATACCCTCCAACTCCATTAACACCGACAACTCCATTTCTGTAAATATGCCTGAACCACCACTACTTTCTAGTTTTGAACCAGCTAAACCGGAAGAAATACGCAATTTTATTCTTCGCTCTACCGACTCATCTTGCTGCCTTGATGTTATTCCTACACGCTTACTGAAATCCTGCATTGATGTTTTAGTTGCTCCTATTACATACTTAATCAACCTCTCACTCTCAGAAGGTATCTTCCCGACCTCTTTCAAACGAGCAGTTGTATCTCCTTTGCTAAAAAAGCTTTCTCTGCCAAAAGATGATCTTTTCAGTTACCGTCCTATTTCCAATCTTAACTTCATCTCTAAACTTCTTGAAAAGGTAATTTATACCCGTTTATGCACTCATCTTGATTCTTTCCCGTCTCTCTCTCATTATCAATCTGCCTCTAGAAAACTCCATTCTACTTAAACCGCTCTTCTTCGTATACATAATGATCTTAGCTTTGCCATGAGTAGTAAACAGGTTTCTGCCTTGGTTCTTTTAGATCTCTCTGCTGCCCTTGATACAATTGACCATGGCATCCTAAAAACAGGCTTAAATCTTCTTTTGGCATATCTGATTCTGCATTTTCCCTTCTCACATCATATTTCTCATGTAGCACACAATCTGTTGTTATTGGTCAAAATCGCTCTTCTGAACTACCCCTCCTACGCGGTGTTCCTCAAGGTTCAGTGTTAGGTCCATTGCTCATCTCTTTATATACCACTCTTCTTAGCTACCTGCTTGCTCAGTCCTCCATAAATTTTCATTTCTATGCAGACGACACACAACTATATATTTCCTTTTTCTAATCATGATTCTGATCAAAAACTGGCTCATCTCTCATCCATTCTAGACAAGGTTTATTCCTGGTTTTGTGCTAACCGTCTTGCTTTTAATCCTTCCAAAACTGAATACCTTTTAATTGGCACTCCTTTGCAAAGAAGTAAAATTACCTATAGCTCTGTTAATTTTTTGAATCTTGCTCTTTCATCTTCTCGATCCGCCAAAAACCTTGGAGAGTCATATTTGATGAGAACCTTGACTTTAAATCCCATATCTCTTCTGTTTGTCGCGCTTCTTTCTTTCAGATTCGTCAGATTAGGCAAATACGTCCATCCCTTACTAGAAATTCAGCCACTATCCTTGCTAATTCTATAGTTCATTCAAAGCTGGACTACTGTAATTCATTATTACATGGGTTGCCTACTTCTTCTCTCAATCGTTTGCTGCACGTCCAAAATTCTCTTGCACGTGTTGTTTGTAAGTCCTCTCGACTTCAATTTCGCTCTCATTCTCTACTTCGCAGTCTTCATTGGCTCCCTGTTAATCAACGCATAAAATATAAAATTGCTCTATTAACTTTCAAAACTCTGCGATTTTGCAAGCCTTCTTACTTATCTGAAATTTTTCTTCCCTATCGTCCCTCACGTGCACTTCGCTCCACCGATGCTAATCTTCTCTCAGTTCCAAATATTCTCACGTCATTGGGCAGACGTTCATTTCCTTACGCAGCACCCACAATCTGGAACTCTTTACCTGCTAATCTTCGCTCTTGTTCTTATCTTTCAACATTCTCTAGCAAGCTTAAAACTTACCTTTTCCCACCATAGACATAATCAATCTACCTTAACCATTTTTTGATCACCGGACTGGCTTTCGTTTAGGACCTTACTTCTCCTCAGCACATTTCTTTCGCAGATTGTTCTGGGTGAATTGATCTGTAGTGATGTGTGCTGTTGGGGACGTCCCTGACATCATCTCTGTATGAGGAAACGGACGTTAAACCATTATTTATTTATTTATTTTTATATTCAATAATTCAATCGTACAGATCACAGTGAACATCAATTATAATTATTAGTACTTTTCTGTGTAAAATAATCTGTACTTTGAAATAGAACTGCTAAACTATTTATTAAATTCCAACATTAATAAACCGTGCGAAAGGAATGAACATCGAAAAACTAATAATATCAACAATCTAGAAAGTATATTTTCAACTAACAAATATTCCGTTAAATTGCCTGCAGATGTTTGGTATTACTTTGGTAGATTACGCAATCTCATACGTGATTCTAATAAATTCATAATATTATCATTTCTGTATGTACATTGAGGTAATTGAGGTAGTGTTAATAGCGTCTGAAGGGTTTTTAAAATATTTGCTGTCTCGATGGGCACAGGCCAGAGCTTGGGGCCTTTATTATGTCGCTTTTGCAATTTGTGTTATGTCTTGGTGATTTCTTGAGAATAAAATATCTGGCTATCTATCTATTGCCATATCTATTAAATATATAAATCCATCAGAGAGCGAAGTCACTTCTGAATGATTTCTTTGTGCTCTGGGAGAATTCAGAAAGACAATCTTGTTCCTGACTTGCGCCATCTGGTGGCGATATTCCTCCAGGTGTGATAAACATGGTGGGTCTGAGAGAATCTTCGTCATCAGGTATTTGATCCTCTGTGCCATAATCAATCAATCAATTGATTAGTCAATCAATATTTCAATAAATCAATCGATTGATCAATCAAATAATCAATATATCAATTATCAATCAATAAATTAGTCATTCAACAAGTCAATCATTCAGTCAATCACGCAATCAATAAGTCAGTCAATCAATAAATTTTTCAATCAACCTAATACGTATTCAATGAAATACTATTTGTATGCCCTGAAGTCTGATATAGATGTTGGCCATTCAGTATCCTGTTACATATCAAAGTTAAAATGCGCTATAGGATACCAAATTAAGAACACCAATTGAAATTATATATAATTATTATTTTATTTTATTTTAGTTTAAAAAATTCATTTACTTAGTGTAAAAATCTTTTTACTCTTAGATAGATAGTTCGATGAAATAGAGGATTTATCTGTCTCGGAGTATGGATCACATAATGGCGCTCAGTATACTTCCTATTGGCAGGCCCAAAACATTATCCTCCAACAATTTACAGTTATTCAACAAAAATTATTATTTAATATAACTCCTAATTATTTGCATCCAACAATAAAAAATTCAGCGTTACCAACATTTATTTCACAAATTATAACTACAATATCTACAGAGAACTAGCTTACAATAGAATATTTTAATTGCCTACTTTTGTTTCTCAAATCAGTTCCATTCCTGTAGGTGGCTGGAAGATTTCTGACACCAAGCGGCGTATCAGACAGCTCCAACTGTCTTCCAGCCAGAACAAAGGCAAGAAGAGAAAGAAAAATAATCGCAAATGTCCCGACCATGGCCAAGATATACGCCCAACCTACGTGGCAGTCCGCCAGGATGTACTGGTCACTGCCACTGCCACAGATACGAGATACGCTCGGATCGTTCCACCCAGCCGGGAATATGAGGCAAGCGAGTGACATGAACACGGCTGTAAAATAGTGGCAACAGAAATCAACGCCAAATTAAGTCAATAAAATAGATATTATATATTAATACAATATCTTATTATTGCCTTTATCTTTGTAGTTTCCGTGGAAGTATTCTTTGACTGCGCGTGACTAGAAATTTTATTGCATTTGCTTAGTAGAAAATAAAATAGAAAAAAACAAGAACAGATGTACGAATTTACGAAATCTTACTGGCAAATGGAAAATATCAGGAAAGCTGCAACTTACTGATGATTCAATCAATCATTCAGTCAATCAATCAATCAATCAATTAATCAATCAATCAAGCATGTTTTCAGTAGAATAGATTAACGGTTAAGGATGGTACAGAGCAAGGGGAATTCTTATTCGTATATTTTTTCAGAGGAAAATAGGCAATGAATTATAATTAATACACAGGTCTTTCACATTGTAGTGTCTATCTACATTCTGCAGCTAGAGTCATAACTACCTGAGAAGCAACCCAAAGACAGTCTAGAGGAGGTTGGACTACATAATACAGCAATTGGAGATTTTGCTCAGTTAGAAAAATGACTGATAAAAATTTCATTCGTTCATTATTTTGTCTGACTAGTATGTCACTATGTCTTCTCATTTACTCACAAATTGGTCTATTCGGGATGGCCTAAAAACAATAGCAATCATAATGAAGTACGTAAATAATGAAATAAGAAAATAAGTAAAAGGAATTCATTATTATTTTCATTTCATACCCGAAACGAACTGTAGACTTCCACAGGCGATGAACACAGTTCTTGGTTTGACGATAAAGAAGAGGAAGAAGCAGGCAATGCAGATCCAGATGATGAGACAGGAGACTCCCACAAAGAATGTGGAGGCTCTGAAGGCAGGGTGGGGTATAGTGGCGAAGTTGTTGAACTTGCCCTCGCAGTGGAGTGTGAACCCACTGTCCCGTAACTCACATCTCTCGTAAAGTCCGAAATATCCTGGGACCTGATGTCCCATTGAGCTCCTAACAGAGCAACACAAGCCTACATCGATTTTCATTCTCAGTATACTGCCTAATGGCAGATCCATGCATGGCATGTAACTATCTATAGTAGTTCCATAGGCAGTTGAAGACAGACCTATCTTTTCCATCTCTCTTTTCCATTCAATGTCCATGAGTTGCGACCAACGCCTAAACCTCCTTTTCTTTAATTCCCTTTACTTTGGACTGATTTTCTGGATTTTGGAATTTGCATCGATTTTGGACTTTTCATTTTGCTTGTCGGCTTGATTTTGACTCAACAATGCTCCATGTTGTCATTGATGACTGTAGCACTCTAATTATTGTTATTATTATTATCTGTATGCCGTTTTTTAACTGAATAATCTAACTTCTCTTAGACTTTTCTGATTATTTTTCCTTTCCTTTTTCCATCTTTTCGCGTTCTAGTAAAACAGACCACCCCCCACCCAAAGGGCAATTGATATTACGAATGATTAGTTTCTTAAATGGCCTTGCAAGAAGGGTAAATAATTAACGTCCAATTCGTATTCGATATAACGGTCATATGTTGATATACTAGAGAATTAATAGCCCAACAGGTTTGAATGAGGTAGGATATTGTCTGTAACTTCACTTGAGATGAAGACCACAAAAAGCGTCACAGTGATAAGGTAGAATTAAGTAATGCTAGTGAAATTCATTGCGCTAAAATTGTGCATACGAGCATATTTTCTTTAACTTCTAATATTCTCATAAAAGAGACTTTATTTAATTAAAAGTTTTTAAAAAGCGATTAAAATAATTCCTCTGCACTCTGGGAAGCCGCTTTAGCCAAAGTGCCACTGAAGCAGACTGCATTGAATCGCTGGAGAGCAATAGACAGTCGCTGCCACAGAAAAGATTTTTCGCGCTAATATATATATTCTCATTAAAACTGACAGAAACGTCAGAGAATATAGATAAATATATGCATGAATATACTGTACATAAATATATGCATGAATATACATAACTATCTTCAGAAGATTTTTCGTTAGTTAACATATTAGTTTCATTTGATTTGTCTCCCAGGCGCTTTTTTTCAAAACTATTTCTTCACTGAAAAATAAATTAATGTTAATTACGGTTTCAATTATTCTTTCGAAGTTTCAAAGCCTCTTTTCACTGCATTTCTCTCTCTATTCTCTCTCTCTCTCTCTCTCTCTCTCTCTCTCTCTCTCTTATACACACACAAGCATACACACACGCACACATACAATCTAGATTCTGCCGAATGACAATGTTTTAAATTCTAATAAGAAATACTATATAATGTGGTTGTACAAATTAACATAATAATAGATTGATAAATTGATTGATTGCCTGACTAACTGCTTGACAGATCCATTGTTTGTTTTAAATCTCTGACTCAATGATTTATGAATTCATGGAGAATTTTATTGATTACTGATTGATATCAGACCTCTCCAGTCTATGAACCCACTGAGGCTGTATGAAGACGATGACGTTGATGACAACGAATGCACAGGTAAAGACGGTCCACATGAGTCCCACAGCGGTGGATTGACGCTTGTAGGACACGAAGCGCTCCAGCAGCCTCTCCCGGACTTCATCCGGTGTCCTCAGCTTTATTACCGCTCTACCGGATCCCTCTCCAACACCCATCCTTGAGTCCCAGTGTACTGACTATTACTGGATTAACAATTGGTATAAAATGTGTAATGCATCCGTAATATAATCTTCCTCGTATTATGCTTAAGTGACAGGTCCAAGGTACACAGTCATAATCAGAGTCTGCTCTCAAGCTCCATATAGAGCGTTCCATAGATCAACGAGTTGATCTCTTCACAAAGAGCTTTACCCTATCCGTCATACTCTTGAGCTATGATAATAATATTAATAATAGTAAAAGTTTAACGTCCGTTTCATCAAGTAAGGATGATGTCAGGCACCTAGGCCATATTATTCTCAAACTATAGGCTATAGCTTGAGAATAATATGGCTTGTAAGGTGATTTCTCACTGTCTCCCTCAGATCTTGCATAGTCGCCTGTTCTCTCTTGGTAAGCCAATACATGCTGGCAGGTCCATGGCATAAAATGCCTCCACTCACCTCTATCTTCCGTTTTCCTATTCATATCCACTTACTAGTGGGCCTTTAAATTAGCTACAGTCTTCCTTTTGATATGCCATTATTCTTGGGGATTCTGCTTACGACGAGGTGAGCCCCCTATGCCTTCCTCAGCTTCGACTAACATTTACTGGGCAGGGGCGTCACACCCTGAGAAAAACAGTCGTGATAACCCAATAGTCGCCTGTTACAACATTGTTAATGGTTGGTCTATACTACAGCGTTATGGGCACAATACTATAACTGTCATTCATCATCATCATCATGTTCCATTAAATCTTGGTTTACTTCGGTCGGTATATGAAAATTGTGTAGCAATTTCTGGAGCCTAAGCGCTCATCAACCAAATGCCCTTTCTGACATTGATATGATCTTAGTGCGCTATCGCCTTTTACAACACGTGCAGTACACGGTTGGCCAATTCTTCAGCAGCCAGGTCACACCATGGAACTGTAGTATAATAACGACTGTAAATTTAACCATTAGTAATCCAGGCGATAGGTTAGTACAAGAATTAACTGAAAACGTACCTCAGTGCAGTATAGTCTCATTACAGTGCGAGAACGAAGGTTTCGTCCGTGACAGAGAGTCGAACCTTGCACCGATGGAAGAGAGGACGCTGAATTCAGTAAGGTACATGTATCAACTAAGCCACTATAGGAAGCTAGAATCTACGAAAAAAATATACTTATTTGACTACAGGATACTGCCTTCAAATTGCTTTTAAGCAAATTTATCTATCTGAATTTATGATATGAGTATATTACTGCCTAGTTAATCTTATACTGTTTATATCATCGGCCTGTAGCACCATTTAATGTAAAATGCATAGGGCCTAATGTAAAACTTTGCAGGGTGTTCTCTGAGGTCAGCACGGATGCACATCTATTTATTATATTATTTACTTTTTATCTATATATATATATATATATATATATATATATATATATATTTATTTAATTTGTATAATATTACATTTTATTGTATTTTTGAGTTAACTGCTACTTGCGCCTGGAGCCCTCGACCGAAGTCACGACTTCTCAATGATACAGTATTTCCTTCATATACATACATAAATGATGCAGAGAGGATCTCTGAAAACATGATTCATACTGTAGTTTATTTGAATAGATTTTAGTCCTTTTACTATTGCTTGCTTTAATATGACTGCAGCAGTTTATCGAATATATATTTTTCTATATCGCTTTGTAAGTAACTCAAACATGGATGATTAATTATTAGGCCCTAGCAGCAGGCTGAGGAATACTTGCTTAATATGTAAGACATCACGGGTTCGAATCTCGGCAGCATCTATCTCATCATACAGGCCTATCGATCACACTTGTACGGAAAAGGACGCTAAACTGGCTTTGCATCTATCATTTTACAACTATAAAATGTTCACTGAAACACACCAAAATTTGATCAAATTTGAAATAGACCTTATTAAAGATAGCTATATCATTGCCTGGGTACTTAGGCCTAATATCTCCAAATAGTTACCACTAATATTGTAGACGAGTTAAAGTAAAGTAAACACGCATTGCAGTGTAATGATCAACTATGTTGATATCTATCACTTTTTAATATCACATGTTTACACCATTAGGCAATATAGACCATTTTCCGTATAACCAGTCCAGTGAATGTCCGAGATTTTACTCTCAGATCAGCGCGGCTGGGAATCATTATTTTACTATTAATCAGAGTTATTGGCACTTATTGCTTTATAAAACTCAAAAGCTATACTGAGATTATAACATGTTGCTTTATAAAACTGTAAATATTGCTTTATAAAACTATAACGCTATACTCAAAAGCTATAATGCTATATAATAAGTGTATGCTAAGATCTACAATTCTTAAATACATTACCCAAATGTTTGAGCGTGTGCAAACGTACAGGAATAAAGAGATATGTTACTGCCGTCTACAGTAGGCTATATAATAACAGATTGAATAAAAAGCTTTATGTGATCCTGCCTAGAGCACCGAGGCTTTGTTAGAGCCCCCGCATGACCTGTGCTGCAGTGCCTTCACAAAGATGCCTGCGTGACTACCCAAAGCCTTGCTAGTAACCACTGAATAGTTTGCGAGTACGCCACAGGCCGGCCTTCTGGCTGTTCATTCCTTATTTATTTTATATCTTAATTTATCTTTTTTATATTTATCTTATTTATTTTATTCTGGCTATTCATTCCTTATTTATTTTATCATATTTATATTTATCTTTTTTATATTTATCTTATTTATTTTATTCTGGCTATTCATTCCTTATGAAAACAAAATACGGACAACTGCATCAATGGCTAATGATTCCATAGTATTATATTATGATATGATTCCATTGTATTCTATTATGATATGATTCCATGGTACTGTTCTCATTAGTCTCAGTTAGCTGATTAATTTTGCAGCTTAGAATTTGTTTAGGCCTGCAGTAACCAATTTCCTTAAATACTATCCATGCGCATGCTTGTCGAATATCGTATGACGCATTGGCGTCTGCTGATCAAGAGTCGTTCGATCTGCTTGAGACGTCCCTGACATTGCCTTATGGCGAGGAACCGGACGTTAAATATTAATTGATTTATTCATTTATTTATTGCTTGACTGATTATAATTAAGTAATTGAAAGATAATTGACGCAATTGATTGATTGATTAATCGATTGATTGATTGATGTGACCATTATCAACTATAGCTGTTAGAATTTGAAGGTTCATTTGATTTTTTAATTTAAGAATTTTAATTTTCAACTGGATGCAGAAATTGAAGATTTGAAGTTGAGTCAAGCCCGGACAGAGTCTGTAAAAGAATGAGCATTAGTTGTGGCGTAGACTCTGGAACACTGAGTGTTAGTTATGGCCTGTAGGCTGTAGGCTATAATTTTAATCAATTAAATTAGTCTTGCAACCTCAGGTGAATATAAATATTGAACTATAGTTAATTGATAGGCCTGTGCGCTAATTAATTCGCATTTTGAAAGCAATTTATTTTTCTTGGGTAAGCGTAGGCCTATATGCTTCAAGTCAAAGAAATGAGTCAAAACCTCGAAATTGGCAATCAAAAAGTTAATTTTTGAGTTATAATTAGCTAGATTGATTGTTCATCAATGAATGAGAATGGTCCGATTAAGATAAAAGGTAAACACGCATTACAGGGTGAGTAAAAAAAAGTGATAACACCTGATAGAAATTTGAATATCTCAGGCTATTGTCAATATTTTCAAATGAAACTTTTACCAATTACTACAGGACTAATTTCTGATGGGGTGGCCAATTTTCAGCAATTTTCAACTATAGATTGGCGAGTTATACAAGTTTCAGCAGAGCCACCCCCCATTTTTCACCAATAAATGGCTTTTGCTACGACGGCAAGGACAGATTGCACTTCAATGACGAGAAGGTAAAGATGAACGCTCAGAAAAATGTCCATACTTTGCTTTCCAATCTGTTTGATGATTGCAATGCTCTTCAACCAGTTTCATCTTTCAGCTGGATGATTCTTCGGCTCATGCATCACGTAATGGATCAGGAATGGATCAGCGAGAGAAATCCGCATTTCATCAAGCTGAGTGAATGGCCTCCAAACTCTCCCGATCAAAATCCTCTGAATTACCATGTCTAGGAATCATGCTGCATCTCTATCAGAAACACCATGTAGTCGAAGCCTAAAAACAAGACAGAACTGCAGGAAATGCTACAGTCAATTTGGGAGAGACTGACCCAAGATGGAATCAACAAGGCTGCTGTCCTAGCGTTTCTAAAGCTACTGCAGTCCGTGTAGCAGCTGGAGGAAAGCATATCGAATAGGCAGTGATGCTAGCAGATACAACTGGTTCTTTCTGAACCACCGCAACGACCCTTTTCAGGGCAAAAAATAAAATAAAATAAAATATTTATATACAGTACATTCAAAAAAGGGGGTTGCTCTGCTAAAACTTTCATAACTGGCCAATCTATGTATTAAAGTGGATAAAAATTAGTCACCTCATCAAAAATTAGTCCTTTAGTAATTGATAAAAGTTTGATTTGAAAATATTAACAATCGCCTGAGAAATTCAAACTTTTTGCAGGTGTTATCACTTTTTTTACTCACCCTGTATAGTGAAATGATCACTTACGTTGAAATCTATCACTTTTAATACCACACTTTCAGATCAGCGCGCTGGGATTCGAACCCACGTAGGATCAATTCACCTCAGGATCTGTCATTTAAACGTTCATGAGGTTTCCCCTTGCTATTAAGACATTCAAATTATTAAATTTGATCATTTGTAAAACTGATGTTTAGTGTTCAGTAACCTTTACGACGGGATTAATAGTTGACCAATAAAGGGCCCTTGAAGAACGTGAAAGCATGTAGCTTGTAGTAGTCCGAATACATAATTGGACCTGTCATTTGGCAGAACACTATTAGAGAGACAAAGAAGAAGAAGAACATCTACTTCTGCTTATCATAGAAAGTCTTTACTTAGATAGCAACATGGCAGTGTTGTTAGTAATAAGTGATTATTTATTAATTCATTATTTTTCTTAATAAAATATCAATAAATTTTCTAATACTGGTGTAATATTACGAACTGTTATTATAATAAAAATAAATTATTTGTATTTCTATTATGTATATTTATTATTTTAGTGTAAAGTGAAGTTTACATTAATTAATTTCTGTTATGCTGATGTATATGCTTATAGGGCATTTAACAAGTGGAACTTATGGTTGTATGGAAAGAGGTTATGTTAGGCCTAGACTAACTCCTATTCTTGTCCTAATCATTTACGTACCTCTATTGCAAATTTAAACAAATGGATCGCACACCTGACTTTGTAGTCCAGTGTTGATAGTTGTGATGCTATTTACTTTAAGGACGATTCTCAGGGGATTTCGGGTTTCGGGACATTTTATACACTTCTACTGAGTACTACTTGAAGTTGTTAGATATTTATCCCGTCCAATTGCATATCACACTGTAGAGGCACTATTGATATTTTTATGGCAATTTTAAAGTCCTTAAATAACAAATTAATTGTTGATTTGTTGTTAAAGTCTTCTTTAATCTACCCTGACTATCATATTTATTCATGGGCTCAGGGAATGTAAAGATTTAGGATCTGGCAATTTGTATTGCCATTTCATGTGAGCTGTTTACAAATCAGACCTTTTAATTAAAACTTTACGTTATTTTACAGAATATAATCTAGTGGGCAATTTAATGATTAAAACAAAGTAATTGAACATTCTTAAGATAATAATCTATGAACTGTTGTGCAAGATCCATTAAAAGGTGATGCATGGGATATTATGATTTTACTCTATCAGTTTTTAAGAATTTGTATTTAAATTAAGCATTTTCAAATTTACTTCTATGTTTCATTTATTGATTGGTGTATTACTAGTCTGGCCAATTGAGTTCATTTATATCTATCGTTGTTAATATTATCTTGAAAATGAAGACCTAGAGTGCCTTTCGCATCGGACTATCAGAGAAGCGTTGCCATCTATGATATCTTCTTATCTAAATTTGATATTTCCTCTGCTGTATTAGGCTGAGATAAATATCCAAGAATGGTAGAATTATTTTATTGGAAATAAAATTATTAACCTATTTCGTTAATAATATTATTATTATTATATTATAATAACCTCTGACAATTTCTATAGCAGTGTTATGGCTGGCGACCAATCTTCAAGACTGCTTTACCAGGTTGATATTATTATTTCTTTCCATGTTTAATCATATCTTTGCTATTTCAATTCTATAGTACTTATGTGTGTTATTGTATGATACAAGGATGTACATGTCGTTGCATGGTCTCTAGGTATCGTTCTTGACCATTTTAAGAGCGATAGCCATTATGGTTATTGAGGGGCAGCACTAGCTTAATTTGTTACTGTTTCAAAATTTGTTATTCAACATTTGCTTCAAAGTAGCAAATCAAGGTTATAGATAAATACATAATATACTAAAACATGATAAAGACTCTCTACGATAAAGACTATCCCATGATAAAGATTATCGATGGTAAAGGCTATCCATGATAAAGGCTATCTAGATAATGGCTATCTATGATAAAGACTATTCATGATAAAGACTATCCCTGATAAAGGCTATCCCATGAGAAAGGCTATCCCAAAGACTATCCCTGATAAAGGCTATCCCATGAGAAAGGCTATCCCATGAGAAAGGCTATCTTCTACTAATATATATATTTGCCGCTGGATAGAGAAATCGAGACTCCAACCCTGTCTTTAGTACCGCTTTACTAATTGACAGCAAGGCTTGTTCTTTTCTCATTGTTTTTTCTTTGTTCATCTGAATTGCAATTTTCTCTTTTCATTTCAACTGTAGCCGTTAAGATATCTAATATATTATGTTTAAATTATTGCATTATTCTGCTAATAGAATTTCCCACCTTACATTTATAAAACTCATTTTATGGACTCTTTTTTTAGTCAAGACTATGTGAAATGTGTATAAATGTATGTAATTTCTCAGGTATTTTGAACAACTGTGCAAATATCAAAATTTGAAATCTTATTAGCATCTTTACGGGTGGTAGGACATCGACTTAAGGGCTGATAAAAATTATACGTTTTATGATTTGTATAACTGTAGGAATTTAAATCTTATCTTGATCTTTATGTCTAAATCTTGTCTAGGTCTGTAATGGGCTGAACGCTATCTGCTAGCCGGATTATTTTAAAATTAAATTGTGGTTTGCTAATATTTTCAGATGTAATTAGTATTTTGGAAGAAGACCAATCCATGCTTCAATATTGATTTGGATTATTAAAAGTAATCCATATTTAATAATATTTACACATACCAAATTAAATCAAATCTAACAATTCCTCCTAACCTACAACCAATTTCTATAGATTTATTGAATCACTAACATTTATAACGTGAGAACTAGGAGATACCGCTCATGCGAGCGTTACCGCACCGGTGGTAGCGTCTGCGAGATATGAGTGCTCTCGCTAAGGTTGAACGAGTCAAGGATACTTCAGTTGCGGCTGTTGACAAGAAACGACAGACGGCGTCGTCCAGACAGATGGGGAGAACAGGGCGGGACAGCTCCGCCGGGCAGACGGGCAGTGGCGTGCTCATGGTGGGCCCCAACTTCAGAGTGGGCAAAAAGATAGGATGCGGAAATTTCGGAGAGTTGCGGCTAGGTAATTAATCTAGCATCTTACTTTAGAATACTGTACTTTTGAGTTTCTAGAGAAACTTCAGAGCTAATCTCTACTAGACTCCTAATGCGTAATCTGATGTGTTCGTGTGCCTGCAACTCTTTTGGGCCATCTACAGATTCTGTCTTAGGAAAGTTAGCAATTTTTGAAGCCATCCAATTGTTCATTGTTTATGGTGCTTGATTCGGATTGTGGTGTTAATCTGGTATTTGTCTAACAACCGTTACCAGTTATCTGTGTGTGGAGAGCAGTAATGCTTTGAGAGCAGCTTCAATTGAAAAATATTGGAAAACCTGAGAATTAGTACTGATTTAGATTTTAACATTGCCTTTTCAGCCATACAAGAGAATAGTCGTGTTGTTAATTGTTGACGTGTTAAGTTAATGTACTTTATTTCATTTATCCAACGACAAATTCACAAATTCGTAGAAGCTCTTTTCCTACACTCATACTGTTATAGAATTGTCTTGAATTATAAAAACTTTTCATATGTAGGTTAAATAAAGAGCACTTTATTTTCTTAGCTTTGGAGGCTAAACAATTTAATTTATTGAAGTGAAATCAATTGCCAGTTCAATAGTTTCATTAGTTGTAATTATTTACTTTTTAAAGAGGTATGACATTTACTTAGCATGTATCCATAAAAACTATTTGAAATATGTATATCTAGCTATTTTAAATCCTGAGTACAGTTTGATACTACTTAGAATTGCGATCAAAGTTGAACTATAAAGTACAATTTGGAGATCTAATTTGAAAAGTAAATGACAAAATCATATTTTTTTTATTGGATTCTATGTGTTATTATTTTACATGTACAGTCTTGTGTAGCAGGGATGCATCACTTTAGAAAATTAGTTATTTTTACCTATATATTACTAAGTTACATCTCAATTATTATTTCAAGCATTTAATACAAATTTTATCAGATTATCTATAATTCCTACATATTATCCTTTGAAACACTTGTTGCCGAGTCATGTATAGGGTTTTTAAATCGTTTGGTAACACTAGATGGGTGTTTTCACAGCCTTTTTACATTTCAAATGGGCTCCAAATCAGGTTTGTTTTTTAATTAACATTTTTAATTTTTGATTGGTAGGTGATTTTAGCAACACAATAATTATTAGTCATTTAACACATTAAAGGTTTGAAAAATACTAATTAAATATGATTAAAATATATTATAAATCACTACTTAGTAAAATTTATGATAGTTAAAAGCCGAAAAATTAAAAAAAATTAAAAAACAAACCTGATTTAACGCCCATTTGAAATGTAAAAAGGCTGTAAAAACACCCATCTGTGTTACCAAACGATTTGAAAACCCTACACATGACTCGGCAACAAGTGTTTCAAAGGATAATATGTAGGAATGATAGATAATCGTATAAAATTTGTATTAAATGCTTGAGATAATAATTGAGATGTAACTTGGTAAAAATAACTAATTTTCTAAAGTGATTCATCCATTCTGCACAAGACTGTACATTAATCTAGCTATATCTAGGTAATATTTTAAAATTACGAGTACAGTTTGATACTATTTGAAATTGTGTCGATGCAACAGGATGTGAGCATATTTTTTGAGGGAGCTAAGCTATAGACACACTGTAATTTATATAGTATATATCTATCTGCATCACCCTCATGTAAGAAACATAGAATTAAAATCATTGGTATTGTTTTGCATTGTAGTGATAATAATGAAAAATAAAGTAACAAACGGGGATTTAAAGGAAGATGAGGATGATGTATTGATAGCAATGATTTCAAGTAAAGGTGAAAGTGACATAAAATTAAGGTGATACTGGACATTGTATCCGAGTTTTTTCCTTATCATATCTAACCTTTTCGTTCGTAGCACTTATCTTAAAGCTAAGGACTAGATTGGTTAACTCTTAATCACTTGGATCATACCTGGTATGATCCATGATTAATGCAAAGATTTGTGCTTACTTTAAAGTATTCTGATGCAGTCATTTCTAGAATAGTAACTGTCTGCTTTGATATTGTTTTTAATTGCATTTTAGGCAAGAACTTATACAACAGTGAGCATGTTGCCATTAAACTGGTTCGTATTTAATTCACAAATTTTTATTTATGTTGTTAATGACAAAATATTTTTCCTAATACATCAATAAAGTAAGTACATGTATGTGGAATGAGCATTGCATACTACTTATTGAGCTGTGTTTTACAGAGTGATTTTGAAGTACAATTCAGTTGTCAAGCAAACTTCCCAATTCACACTCAATATTACGGATTTGATTCAGTTTATAATTTATAAACATTTTATTGTAGCTTAGCAATTTAGAGGACCAAACAATAAGAGTGTGGTCTGCCTTGCAGTAAGCTCTCCAAGCGCTCTTTCGAGCACACTGCTCCATAGATCTGGACTCTGTTCCTTCTTTGCGCACCCCCTCTTCTTCTCCTGATCATACTTTCCTTTTGTATAAACAGTTTCATAGGCGGTTAAAAGCTATTCTCTTTAATCTCTCCTATCCACCCATTGACCAGAAATTGAGACCAACATGTAAATCTCCGTTCCACTAGTAACCCTCTTTGGACTGATTTCCCAGAATATGGTTTGTACCGTTTTGAACCCCACACTGTAATCATCGGATTGGACTTAGTACCATAGTGCTCAATGTTGTGTTGGACGACAGTAGCACTTTAATTCCGTAGTTGTTGTTATTGTTGGCTGAGTTATGCTTAGAATTAAATTTAACACCCTGTTTCATCTTAGGAAGATCTTCATACTAGGAAGCACACACACAAACACACATACACACACACACACGCACACTATCTCTCTCACACACACACACAAACACTCTCTCACACACTCACGCACACACACATTCATGCAGTTGTTATAACTCTGTTTCTCTCATTTACCTGTTCTCTCTCCCTCTCTCTCCCTCTCTCTCTCTCTCTTTATCTGTCTCTCTCTCTCTTTCTGTCTGTCTCTCACCAAATCTCTCTTTTCTCTGCAACTCTCTGTCGTTTTTTGATATCTCCCAAGACACCCATGCTTAGAGTTTATCAATACCTATCGGACATTATAATGCTAGAGACTGGCTGATAGACAGCTGATCAATAATACATGTACTGGCTTTAATGGCGGTTATACAAACTTACAAAGCACTTGAGAAAGATTCTAATTGTATACTAAACGCCCTGAGAGCACCTGTGTCAAGGCAATCGTCGATAAGTCAATAGCTGTACAACAACTGTGTGGAGAACTAGAGATGATATTAAGTGTTCTCTACGCAAGGCTGTCAAGCGCTGGGGTCATCCTGTGGCTTCCGTGTGGCCAACTTCAAGTATAGAGTGTAAAAATAGCTCACTGTGTAGAGTGACAAGTGACGTTAATAAATGTTAAAGGATCGATCCCTAGGGGAATTGAACTCAGTAGGTGTCCGGCTGAACAGATCAGAGAATAAAATCTCGAACGTTCTAGGACCGGTAGCGTGCCTAATTGATGGAAGTGCCTAACGATTTAACAAACATCACGTGGTATTAAAAGTGATAGATATCATCATGGACATTCATTTCAGTATAGTACTAGAGTGGGTGTTTATATTTGTCATTATATCGGGCGGCTGATGTTGATGACGTAGTTGAATCAGAATATCTTTTAAAATCTTTATGCATTTTAGGTGGCCAGCTGGATAAGATGCAGTGTGATTAATGACTGTTTGATTTTGAAATTTAGACTTTTTTCCTTTTATTTTTCTTGTTCTCTTGCGCTGTTGTCTTTCTCGATTTTCTGCTATTTAAACTTTTTTGTTGCTTAGAATGTTATAGAAGACTAAATTTTGGACTAAATTTTGATCACACTATAATGGATGAATTGTACAACTGCACGTCTCTTAAAAGACGAACTGAGGAATGTAACGGGAAGGCACCTCAGAAGCCATATTTTGGCCAATGAAGTAACACAACCCATTTTGACTTGTTAACCTTTTCAATTAAATGACAGTTAAGTCTGGCAGCAGAAATCATATAACTAGTTACTTTCGATTCTTCAGTCTAACTGCAGTCTTACAATAAGACTGAACGTATCTGTTAATCTCTGTTTGTGTGAGGACGAAATTATCCTTACAATTCTACTCAATGTAGCTTACTATTGTTGTAGTTGCTTTAGAAGATTCTTTGAATCACACTTTTGCTGTTAGGCTATTTGCTTTAGAAAAGTTTCTGTTATGATACTGCTTTAATTCTATTCATCTGTATTTGTTTCTCTGTTGACATGAATGATATAATTGTGATTGTGTATGTAATAGTCCAACCTGAACGTCAAGTCAAAGGGGACTAAGCAGGAACTGAGGAATATAACGGAAAGCACCAGAAGCAGAAGCTTGTATTTTGGCCAATAAATTAACAGAAACCTTTTTGACATGTTAACCTTCTCAATATAATGAAAGTTAAATATATATATATATATATATATATATATATATATATATATATATATATATATATATAATATTATACATGTAGAACTATAATATTATACATGTATATATAAATATCTCTCTCTCTCTCTCTCTCTCTCTCTCTCTCTCTACTAGATATTATATATATATATATTTATATATATATATATAATATTAATGACATGTAGAACTATATATATACTGTATATAAAATATCTCTCTCAATCTCTCCTCTCTCTCTACTCTCTCTCTCTCCTCTCTCTCTCTCTCTCTCCTATATAATATATATATATATATATATATATATAATATTATACATGTAGAACTATAATATTATACATGTATATATAAATATCTCTCTCTCTCTCTCTCTCTCTATATATATATATATATGTATATATATATATATATATATATATATATATATATATATAATTAGTATATAGGCATATTTTTCCTATATTTTTGCTTAGATAGCCCTACATATATCGTTTTGGAACTTTTTCTGGGACATATCATCTCGGGTAGATATGGTCGTGTTTTTATTACAGTTTTCTATTAATTCAATGCCGAGAAGCAAAAGGTACTAATTAAGATCGAATTAAACATTTAATGGCAATGTTTTCTCAGTATTTTCTCATCTGAGTAAGACTCCAGAACTGCCTCAACGGCATATATGTAAATATAATCCTGTTCACTGTAAACTGTTCTAATAGCTAAGTTTAACGAAAACAGACGTCTGTTTTCTTGTGACAAGGGACATCAGAGACGGTGACTATTTTTTGAAGTGAATCATTGTTTTTTGTTTATAATTTAACAGGAACCTATGAAATCGAGAGCACCTCAGTTGCACTTGGAATACAGATTTTACAAACAACTAGGGCAGTCAGGTTGGTTTGCACTTTCTGAAAATATATAACTGTTACATTTGATGTTATCGATGATCTAATGCATTACAAAGTACATGTATGTTAAAAGGTTATATTTCAAAATAATTGCATAAATTTGTATTTCTTACTGTGGTACCACTTATATGCTATTTCGTACTATGGATAATTTAGTACCACTTATATGTTATTTCTTCTGTGGATAATATAGTACCCCTTATATGCTATTTCGAAATTTGTTGAGGACGAATAATCAATCTACAAATATTATTTGTCTTGTCAGTAAAATTACTATGAAACATGTAAATTCGTTAATTACTATTAATGATTTGACAATCTCTATGATCTCTTACCAGTTGTATTGAACCTCAGGCGTGAAGCTATTATACCATGTATTGTTAATGATATACCAGCAGTGAATGTTATTGGCACTTCTACTCTGAATGTTCAACTCAATCTAGACTCGGGCAATTCTATAAAATAGAATACTATAAAATGACAAGGGAAAAATGTTATCCGTTATTTTTGTTACTAAATGAAACTGATATTAACTCATATGTGGAAAATCTGGTTTTAAGTACCTAATAGGCAAATTATGGGTAAGCGATTAGCTATTTAATATGAATTTTAGTTCTGTTGAGTTTTATTTGTGATCACAGGGAATATTTTTGTGTTGTATCTTGTAGGTGATACTTGTTTGTTTTTCTGTTTGAGTTTTTGTTTACTGCCATGATTTTTGTGAAATAAAGATTATAATTCGTACTGTTGATAATATAGTACCACTGATATACCGTTTCGTACTGTGGATAACGTACTGCAGTACTACTAGTGTACTGCATTGTTATACTCATCCAAAAATTACTTAGTTTTAATTGTGCTCTCTCTACTTAGCATCGTATTGTATCACCGTGCTTGTCGTTAGTTATGTGTACTAGGTATGAAATATAGTACTGCTGGGTTACTGCTTTTTGGTGTGCGGTTGTTAGGTGTACCATTGGTATACTAGTTTGCATGTACTCTGAGTTAAAAGTTATTTGTGTGTACTGTGAGTTGTTGTATGTATCATATAATACTACTAGTGCACTACTAGACTAAATGAAAATACTCCAATTAGAAAAGATTTAAAATATAGACTACTAAACAATAAAATGAGAGTAGGAATGGGAAATAAATACGCATTAAATAAGCAATATAATAATGATGTAAGTCAATTAGATACAAAAAATAACCAAATTCAGTCTTACGCAGGGTGATGTTTATGACTCTCAGGATCATGATAGGTGGAGGCAGAGGGTTGAGGAGGCTGCTCTGGTGTCCACAGAGTGACGTTGGCCAGAGTTAAATAAATATAGTGCACTCCATTGCCTGGTACTGTATAGATGGAGTACCTCAGGTGTACTACTTTGGCCCGTGTGGTAAGTACAATGCTCTGGTACTGGAGCTGCTGGGTCCAAGTCTGGAGGACCTGTTTGATATGTGCGACAGGAAATTCTCTCTACGTACCGTCCTCTGTATCGCCATGCAACTTGTTAGTTATACCTTCTCTCTACATCATATTGTATCATATGTTCTCTCTACATATCATCATATTGTATCATATGTTCTCTCTACATATCATCATAGTGTATTATATGTTCTCTCTACATATCATCATAGTGTATCATATGTTCTCTCTACATGTCATCATAGTGTATCATATGTTCTCTCTACATATCATCATGTTGTATCATATGTTCTCTTTACATATCATGTTGTATCATATGTTCTCTTTACATATCATCATATTGTATCATGTTCTCTCTACACATCATCATAGTGTATCATATGTTCTCTCTACACATCATCATAGTGTATCATATGTTCTCTCTGCACATCATCATAGTGTATCATATGTTCTCTCTACATATCATCATATTGAAGCATCATACAACTCGTTAGTTATATGTTCTCTCTATATATCATCATATTGTATCAACATATAATTCGTTAGTTATATGTTCTCTCTTCACGTCATCATATTGTATCGTCTGCAATACGACGCGTTGGCTAGATTGATAATGATCCAATTGAAAGATTGCTAATATTGAATTTGAAATTTAGAATTTGCTTTTCAGAATAAATTGGCACCGGTACTGAATTCTGCTAGTATTATACCAGTGTACGTATGTTGCAGTTTAACTGAAGATATAATGGAGGATGCTTAATTGTAGTGGTGTAATGATTTATTTTTTGAAGGAGTGATGACTAGATTATGGTAGTCAAAACTGTAAGCAGTTAAAGAGATATCGATATATTTCTGACTCAGGGGAACGTATACTGATGAACTTAATTCTTATGTTGTAATTCATGAGTCTGCGTGATTCACACTTTATGATTTTTTATGACTCCTTAAACATGGTTCACATTTCTAATCTAAACTTTCAACTGTTCTTCTGTCTCCTTCGTATGAGAAAATTTTGTTGCTAGACAGACAAATGCGCAAACTATAATTTACCGTTTATACTACATGCAGTTTATATTTTCAACTGTAACGTTTATGTTACTTGCTGCTTTCATATACAACTGTAATTTTATGTTGCCTTCTGTTTTTTATTGACAACTATAACGATTATGTTACTGGCTGCGTGCATATGCAACTTAACGTTTATGTTACCTGCTGTTTATATTAACAACTATGACGTTTATATGCTATTTTCTGCTTACATTTACAACTGTAACGTTTATGTTACCTGCTGTTTATATTAACAACTATGACGTTTATATGCTATTTTCTGCTTACATTTACAACTGTAACGTTTATGTTACCTGCTGTTTATATTAACTATGACGTTTATATGCTATTTTCTGCTTACATTTACAACTGTAACGTTTATGTTACTTGCTGCTTACGTTTACTACTGTAACGTTTAATTGCATTGTTTTATTAAACGTTGACGTTTAATTGCATTGTTTTATTAAACGTTATAACATAGATAAAACGCATGGAATATGTCCATTCCAAGCACCTCATCTATCGAGACGTTAAACCGGAAAACTTTCTAATTGGACGACAGTCTATGGCCAAAGATAAGACGATCTTCATCATAGACTTTGGTCTTGCCAAGGAGTACATTGACCCGGATACCAACAAGCACATACCTTACCGGGAGCACAAGAGCCTCACCGGCACAGCACGATACATGAGCATCAACACTCATTTAGGAAAAGGTTTGTCAACTACTTTTTCTTTTTCTTCTTCAGTACACTGCCAAGTGGCATG
The DNA here is from genome assembly GCA_905160935.1 of Enchytraeus crypticus. Lineage (NCBI taxonomy): Eukaryota > Metazoa > Annelida > Clitellata > Enchytraeida > Enchytraeidae > Enchytraeus > Enchytraeus crypticus. The sequence goes on from CAJHZI010000466.1 coordinate 1,086,708, forward strand.
TTCAAGATACATATTCATACTCAAAGTCTGCTTTCTCGCTCCATTAGAGCACTCCTTAGATCAACAAGTTAATCCCTTCACAAAGTCTATGCCTTATTCATACCTTATGTAGCCTATAGTTTGGGAGAAGTTTGGCTTCTGAGGTGGTTTCCGGTTGCCTTAACTATTCTTTAGGAGCTGTTAAATACCACAGCCAGGCTCGCTGAGGTACTACAGATGCTATCCCATGTTGCTAATAAAAATAAAGTGGCTGATGACAAGTCGGTGGTTATGCTAGAGTTGTTAGTAATGTGAATAATGATTTCACACAAGAGTTGTTATTATTGATTTTAACAATGGTTTCGTTCAAGTAATATTAGTCTAGTTGTGCATATGGCAACTGGACCCTTACAGGTTTGCTGTGTATTTCCTTTTTTGTGGTTTTTACTCACACTGATTAATTATATTTTATTTTTATTTCAAGTAACGAGGAATGAAGATTTTGCGTCTGCCATTCACTTAGCGTGTAAGCGCACATACTGAAGTATCAACGATCATTTAATTCTAAATCTTAGTTTAACGTCAGTTTTCTGTGTCATCAGTCACGGGTGAGCATTAGATTTCAACCCTGCACCTGCTGATCTGCATTCACACACCTAGCCTATCGTGCTACCGACTCAGCCCGTTTATGATTGGATGTCTAGTTGCCTGCTACTTCCTTTCTGAAAACTCTTTCACTATCGAGTGAGTGTAATGTATTAGTTAAGCCATAAATGAAGATGATCCGAGCGTTGAAGGTGATGTGTTCTTTGTTAACAGAACAGAGTAGACGAGACGACCTCGAGGCTCTAGGCCACATGTTCTTGTATTTTCTACGAGGCAGCTTGCCGTGGCAAGGTCTCAAGGCAGATACTCTGAAGGAGAGGTACCAGAAGATTGGAGACACCAAGAGAGCCACTACCATCGAGACTCTCTGCGCTAACTTTCCAGGTATCCTTCTCAAAGGTTACAGTTCACACTTGTAAGATTGTTCAGTGGATTGTGTGTAGACGTAAAACGTTCTGAACGCTATTGTGATTATAATTGGAAATATCTTTAAAATTTTAAGCATTTACATTCAGTATATTAAATTTATTTAGAATACTTAAACATGTATTTTGTGTGTTAATAAGTAAAGTATGATTAGGAAGTCCTTGAAAATGGTATTGGAAACTAGAATATTTTTGTAAATTAGGTGTATTAATTGAAGAATATATGGATTGGCGGACTACTGAACATATACCGGCGTGCACATTTTGTGTTGTATTCTATTAATGTTTCCTCCATTTCCTCTGATATTTTTACTTCCCACCACTATTAATATACGTATGATATGACTCAAATTGAACTGATTCTGTCAGTCTCCCTGGTGGTGTGATGGCTTTATATAGTTTAGCATTTTATGTGTTCTAATACGTACTTCGTCTGTTGTAGGATAAATTTGTATTGTATATTTTATTGTCTCTCGATCTCTCTTAGTGCGCTGCCTACTGGCAGGTCTATGGTATATAGCACTTCCACTCCTCTCTGTCTTCCACTGTCCTCTTCATTTCTACACAGGCGTAGGTCTTTAAATCATCTAATATACCTAATCTCGGCCTGCTCCTGCCTCTTTTCGCTTCCATTCCACCTTCTATGACCTCTCTTAATAGACCTTCCCCCCTTAGAATGTGCCCTATCCAGCTCTTCTTCCTATTTCTTAATACAGTTATCAACTGTCTATCTGTACCAACTCTCTCGAGAACTTCCTCATTTGTAACCTTTTGAGTCCAGCTACTACTCTCCATGCTTCTTCAAATCCACAATTCCATTTTATTGTATGATTTTTTTGCTATGTTTCTCTATTTCCTCTCTGCGCTGTTTAGACGAGATATCGACGTACATGAGATACGTGCGTAACCTGGATTTCTTCCAGGTGCCGGACTACGCGTATCTCTATCGGTTGTTTGCCGATCTCTTGGATAAGAACGGCTGGGTGAACGATGGAACCTTTGAGTGGACTGAAAAACAACAGGTAGAAATTTAGTGCTTCTTGGTGATCATAAACTGACATTTTTACCTGAAAATTGTTTAGTTTTACTCATAGGTTATCATTATAATTGATAACCCTCTATAATTGTCTAATTTTACTCATAGGGTTATCACTATAATAAGCCTCTGTAATTGTCTAATTTTACTCATAGGGTTATCAATATAATAAGCCTCTATAGTTGTCTAATTTTACTCATAGGGTTATCACTATAATAAGCCTCTGTAATTGTCTAATGTTCTCATAGGGTTATCAATATAATAAGCCTCTATAGTTGTCTAATTTTACTCATAGGGTTATCACTATAATAAGCCTCTGTAATTGTCTAATGTTCTCATAGGGTTATCAATATAATAAGCCTCTATAGTTGTCCAATTTTACTCATAGGGTTATCACTATAATAAGCCTCTGTAATTGTCTAATGTTCTCATAGGGTTATCAATATAATGAGCCTCTCTAATTGTCTAATTTTACTCATAGGGTTATCAATATAATAAGCCTCTGTAATTGTCTAATGTTCTCATAGGGTTATCAATATAATAAGCCTCTCTAATTGTCTAATGTTCTCATAGGGTTATCAATATAATAAGCCTCTGTAATTGGCGCTATTTGGCGTGGAACTTTCGGCAGTAGGATAATAAATGTCTTCATTGCAAGTTTTTTAACGTAATGTTGTGAAGATAAAGACGCCAATCAATGAGCGACCTTCAGCTGATCGCATCCTTTAGCAAGCCTTCATTGCTTTCTTCTCTGTCACTTTCACATTTTCTACAATTGTTTTTCATTTATACAAATAAGTTATAGTATTTGTGAATAATAATAATAGTAAAGGTTTAACGTCCGTTTCCTCAAACAAGTATATATCAGGGAGATATATAAATCGTGGTGTCATATTTTCAAACTGTTTCACATTTCATGTGCACCATCAAGTTCAACCGCTGCACTCCGTTCCTATGCATGTTGCTTAAGCATTTGTTGTAGTGTAATGGTCGTCCATGATGATATCTATCACTTGTAGTTGGCGAGTAACAACCAGAGACCCTCCACGCAGGAGACAGCCTCACCCAACGTCCTGGTCACTCCTGACGCTGCTGATGCCGCCAGGACCGATGGACACAGAGGAAGCAAGCCAGGATTAGGAGGACAATACAGGGTAGGTCCTCTTCAGAACTTTTTTGCTGATCTGAGAGTAAAATCTCGGACATTCACTGGACTGGTTATACGGAAAAGGGTCTAAATTGCCAAACGGTTTAAACATGTGGTATTAAAAGTAGGTATCGACATAGTTGATCATTTCACTGTAATGTGTGTTTTTACCTTTTTAACTGGAAAAGAATCTTTTGTGTAGAAGGATACTGAATTAAATTTGATCTCAAAATTGCAATTATTTGCACAAATGACATCGTGAAGTGTTTAAAATAAAACATGAATTTAAAAGTCCTATGAACTCATATTTTCATTCTGCTTTTCTCACTTTTATTGTCGTATTCTCTTTTTTGTCATTCCTGGCAAGGTGGAAATGAGTGGTGTTTTGCATAGCTTCAAATGTATAGGATTTCTTAATGTTTCTGTTTCGCAATGCGAAACATAAACAGCAATAAATAAATGGTTTACTTTAAACTATTATTAAAATTATTAAGCTTAATAAAAACAATAAATTATAAAATTTATAATAGTTATTGATTACTATTAATAGTAATATCCATTAAGTAATTTGCTTCTTTGTTGCAACTTTCATGGAATAGCTTTGAAAAGTACAACTTTCTGCTTGCATTCTAACAAGGGGCTTTGTTGGAATTTTGCCATTTGGAGCTATAGCAAACGTGAATTTGATTGTATGGCTGTGCTAGAAATTTATTGTGCACGCTGTAATATCTTAGAGAAAATGGGGCTGTGTACTGTAATTTCTGAAATAAGTATTTTGTTGATTATCACTGTGTGACGAAACTGAATAACCATTTCTATGCTATAAGAATATGATTGCATAAAATAACATCAAGGGAATTCTGAGAGGAATGAGATACTGTAGATATCAACATCTGAAAGAAAGGTAGGATATTTAGAAAGCTTGAGACTTTATGCCTTAAACTACCACCAAAAATTAAAATGGGGAATTACTATGAAAATGCTTAAAACAGTTTAACAGTTCAATGTTTATGAATGTGATGTAAAATTGAATCTATTAGATTAGATGAGCCTGCATATGACTAGGTAAACGATTCATGGCCATAGTCATCAAGTATATATAGTCATCAAGTCTGCCTGTGGTGCAATATTAATAAGAATTACATGCATGTAGGTTTTAATGTATATGTTCCCGCCAAAGGAAGATTGGGATCTGATTCAGGTACACTGTTGCTTCCCATGTATAAATAGAATTACTAAAACCGATTTACCAAGACAGTCGTTGAAGAGAAAAATGAAAACAGTTCAGATTGGAGGGTATAATGAATGTCTGACAAATAGCACGCTCTTAGCAGCAAGTAGAGGCGTAAGAGCTTATGTTAAGATATGAGCCAGTGCGTTTTCGGGAGTTGACTACAGATTACAATAAGCAATCTACCGGATGGACTTGAAGAATATTTCATATATCGAACAGGCAGGCCTCAGAAGAGGATGCTTATTGAAGTGTGATAGAAACTTAAAAGCTCATTGCCAAGGAGTTCTTTGAAAACTGTAGGGAACTATGCGATCTTGAAACTTTGATAATCTATAATCAAGTGCGGAGAATTTAGAAACAGACAAATGATAGATTGTACAGTCAAGTGTGGCAGAATTTAGGCATGTTGCAGACAAGTCATGGAATGTACACTTAAGTGTGGCAGAATTTAGACAATCATGTTGCAAACAAGTCGTAGAATGTGCAAAAAAGTGTTGCAGAATTTAGGCATGTTGCAGACAAATGATAAAAGTATGTGGCAGTGCCGACAACAATGAGATCAGCTGTCAAGCAGATGAACTGTGGACTTAGGTGGGAGTAAGAATTATGAACTATTGGAGTATTACATCTGTCAAGAGACAAACGCATCTGTCGAAGCTGACAGATTTGAAAAAAAGACGAATGAGATGCCAGAAATCGAGGTTTTCATCGAATTTCACTCCTAGATTATTTAATATATATGTAATAAACGGGTTATTATGTACCTACTTATTGAAATTCATTGACTTGAAGTCTGCTGACTAACACGATATTTCACTTGCGATACATTTCAGCCTAATATTAGTGAAACCCCCACGCCATCTATCGGTAATCTAGTGACCCAGTTAACCGCCGCTGATAGGCACGCTTCTGTACAGGTAACTGGAGTGACTTGACCTTCCGGTCATCGGTTGTGTTGATGTTGTTTAGTGGGTGTGACCTAGATGTAGTATTACATGTAGATTTCTGGTGTTATTTTGGTGTTTTGCTCGTTGTTTACATCTTATGGCATGGGCATCATTTAGTGGGTAACGTTGTTTTCCAAGGGTTTAGTCAAAATTTAATAAATTAATCATTTGTCAGATTAGTCATTAATTAGTTCATTTGATAAATTTCTTTTGTGATGTCATTGTTTTACAATGTAACTTACTAATTTCCTACAAGTTAAATCAGCTCTGACATTTTACTCTATTACTTTATTTCTTGTTTCTGTCTTTTGAAAAAAAAGCGTTTTGTTACCTTATTACTTTTTGAGAACATTTATATTTCTTATTTTTGTCTTTCAAAAAAATGCGTTTTGTACTGCTTTTGAAGAACGTGCCTTTATAAAGCTCAGCTCTTCTATGTAGTTGAATCACTGGAGAAATATTAATTCTATATTTGACAGTGTTATGTATTGAATATTTACAATATTGTGCTATTATGATCTCGTGAGCTTGCAACGGGTGCTGGCTTTCATTAATAGTTTTAACATTGGGATCGGGTTTCCTCCTTCCTCTTTTGTTGTACTCATCTTTATGTCCCCCTCTTCGAGAAATTATAAATTTGTGTCACCATCTTAGACTACTGCAATGATTGAATAGTTGCTTCAACTGATTTAGTTCTTTTATTTTTTGGTTTTCTAAACCATAGAATGGTCGCTCTGATTTTAATGGTATGGTAGCGGAGTTGCCTACATTAATTGAGCATACATCGTTATATTCATTATTTTGTTCAATAACCCGGATGATTTTGATCAATTAATATTAGGTTTAAATTATTTTACCTTTATTTCTTTCATCAGGGTGTGAATAAGTTTTCTTTGTTCATTAGGTGAGTTTGCTTTAGTTATGTTTCATTCTCGTCAAAGAAAATATTTTTTAAATATAATACTAACTGATACATTTTTTATCGTTTTGAAGTTACTCATTAGCTACTTTAGAGTTACTTTATATTTAGGAGTTAATGAATTAGAGTTAATTTGACACTTTTATTTCCTGTTAAAATTTAAAAAAAGAATTTAAAGTTAACGTTTGTATCAGAATTATCAGAATTGATAACTATCGAATCGCATTCATTTATCATATTATAATCAAAACATTTTATCAATAGGTTTTTTTATACTGTCCGACAAATGTACCTTAGTTCAACGTTGCTAGCAGTGAATGTGTTGACTGCCTAAAAAGGTCCAAATCGTAAAATTGAGTTATTTTAAATTGCAAGCCTTACTTTATAGCATTTCATGATATTTCTATCAGTTATCCATAAATTACTGAAGTATTTTGACAATCTCTAACCTAGCTATACATGATCAGTATAGCATTTATAGCTGTTGGTAGATGGTAACTTATGCTTGTTTAAACTTACTGTTTGTTTCGCTTTAATTCTTTTGAATTACGCATAATTTATATTTATTTTGCTTATATTTACTAACCTTGTTTAGTTAATTTATACTAATAAGCGTGAAACAACTCAAAGCGAGCTTAACCGGGTGTTTGCACTCTAGATAAGCGTCAGTCAGACAATCAATTAATTATTAATTTAATTCAATTGTTAAATCATTCGCCGGTGGTACGTCGAAAGAGCAACAGAAAAATACTTCACTGGACTAGTCTAAGCGTGATAAATGAACATAATTGTAATCCTAGTCATTTGTGGTGTGAGTGGTTACAACTTATGAACTTAGTCTGCAATATACGCCATACATGTATGGGTGTACAGTGTTTACAATGTTAACTGTGTAGTGTTAAACTGTCTGCGCGGTACTGAAGGAATAATTTAATTATATTCTACTCAGATATCATGTTCTATTTATCTCATATTTCGTTCTGTACCGTGCCAATGGTATCGTTACAGTTAAATTTTTATATGCGATACCATGCTTGAACAATGTGAATATTTATAGAATTCGTCTGCTATCCTACATGCATACTGGTACTACGAAGGACACTATATCTTTGGCAACTGTGCACCATTTGTATGTTGCAAAAATTGTTTATAAGATCGAGGCATTCACACCTGGTTGTTAATTTTGATAACCCGAATACCTTAGCCGCTGTTATTCACTTTACTTGACTGTTTTTCATTTTACAGAGTTCTAGATTTAAATACACTCTTTTGAGTGATTATTTTATAGATTATCGTTAGATTTGTTAACGAAGCTTGATCTGTATTCTTGCTCCCGTTTGTATTGTTTAATTTAAATACTACGACTGGAGCCAGTGACCATATCGGTAAGATATTCGACCGCGGATCAGTATATGCGGGGTTCAAATCCTGGGCTCTCCCGTCACTGACATCGCTTTCGAGTAGGGAACTGACGTTAACATTAGCACTACCAGCTTTTTACTAAGGCCCTCCTGCTCTGGAAGACCGATCGCTTTCATGTCAGACTAACATAAACTGAAAAATTACTCACAAATGTATAGTAAACTTATAATTATAGTTTTTATGGGACATCAAATCATTTCTGGCAGTTAAGTCTTTCTATCTCTGATAGATTAATCGATGATTCTCGCTTGATTGATTGATTAACTGATGATATTTTCGGTTTGTTGATAGAGTAATCTAATGATTGATTAGTCGAGCGATTCTCGCTTGATTGATTGATTAACTGATGATATTGTCTGCGTGTTGCAGCCGTTGACGTCGACGACAGAAGACGTGTACGGAGATGACCCTGCCGCAGGTCAGTCTGACTCTCCCATAGCCGCCCAGCCTGATCACGAGGAGATCACTGAAACTAAGTATGTCTGTCTGTCTGTCTCTCTCTCTCTCTCTCTCGCAGCAGTCTGATCACAGAGTTATGAAAGACATCATGGTTGTTTAAAGCTGCTACCGTGCAAGACATATACTGTATAGACAACTTAAATAAGTTAACGTATCTTTCGCTTGTGATTTAGTATTTGGTTTTAGTCAAAATTTCATTCGATATAGTTTTCTCTTTTAATATAGTGCTGTTGTTGCTTTTATGTGTAGATGCTGTTTTTTTAAGTAGAGTAAGAAGAAGAAGTCGACCAGACACACGTAATCTGGGTCTCACTGGTTCTCTTGCTCTTCCTGGACTTATCTGGATAAATCTGGATACGTCTGGTTACATCTCGATATATCTAGTTCAGTCTAGATGCATCAAGGTAACTCTGGATGAATGTACTGCATCAAGGTAACTCTGGATGAATGTACTGAATCTAGCTAACTCTGGATGAATGTACTGCATCAAGGTAACTCTGGATGAATGTACTGCATCAAGGTAACTCTGGATGACTGTACTGAATCTTGCTAACTCTGGATGAATGTACTGCATCAAGGTAACTCTGGATGACTGTACTGCATCAAGGTAACTCTGGATGAATGTACTGCATCGAGGTAACTCTGGATGAATGTACTGCATCGAGGTAACTCTGGATGAATGTAATGCATCAAGGTAACTCTAGATGAATGTACTGCATCAAGGTAGCTCTGGATGAATGTACTGCATCAAGGTAACTCTGGATGAATGTACTGCATCGAGGTAACTCTGGATGAATATACTGCATCCAGGTAACTCTGGATGAATGTACTGCATCAAGGTAACTCTGGATGAATGTACTGCATCAAGGTAACTCTGGATGAATGTACTGCTTCCTGAACGTATACCGCCTCTCACTGGAGTCCCTGTCAAGAAGATTTTAGGGATCTAGTCTCCACAGTGTTATTGCGCTTACGTTGTAAAGTACAAATTTCATTATCAAAAGACTCTGTGGTTTTCTCCAATCCTCTCGGTATAGTCTCGGAGGCCCGAAGGCTAGCCTAGAGGATAAACCGTATTATAATTGCTCGCTGCCACTCGCTACGTAATATATTTCCTCGCCAGTCGTTGTACCGCCATGACGACTAAATTGTGAGCTCGCTGTACTTGTGTGATACGCTCTTCTTTCTGTTTCAGCTTCGTTTTTTGTAGTTTTTTGTAACGCAGTCCTATAAGTGTCGTACTAAAGAGGCAAGAATCATGTTTTTGTGAACTACGAGCACTGAATAGCTGCACTAGTGCACGCCTGTGCTCAGTGACCGTTGCAGGTTTTATTGACATTTAAAACGCTATTAGAGTGTCAGATGACCATGGTGTATCTCTCTCTCTCAGCACGGCTACATTCAGGAAGACAGAAGATGCTCTATCCTGTTTGACATTTTTTGTCATATTCCATCAGTCAGCTGTTGACTGGAATATTTAGAATTAAAAAATCTCTTTATGACATTTTTCTAGGTAAACAGTTACTATGTATTTACTTTCAATTTCGTTTCTTTTGCCATTAACATGAGTTCTGCCCGGTAATTAAGACGACGCTGTGAAGTTAGTTGTTACAATTCTAATCCTGTGATGTGCATGTGAGCAACAAGGTCGTACGGTGTCGAGTTGATCAAATGTAGGCTGATACAGTTGGTCTGGCAGGACTAAGAGTTTTAGTTTAGTGTGTTGCCCAATTGACCATCCTAGCCGACATGGATTATACTGAACATGGGAATATATGAGCAATACATTTCATGTGTAATAATGATTCTTGTAGACCCATGTAAAGCTTATCTGCAGCTCAGTTGTTGTTGCATCGGCCTAAGTTATGTTTGATTTCCAGTTATGTCAATTGAGAGTAGAATTGTAGTTAAATGTTACCTATACTTTCAAGGGATATCAATACATTGCATATATATACATATATATATATATATATATATATATATATATATATATATATATATATATACATACACACACACACATGTATATATATATATATATATATATATATATATATATATACATGTGTGTGTATATATATATATATATATATATACGTATACAAGTAGTGAACATGTAATGTATGTAGTATAGAATGTAATTGTATATGTTATAAATGGCTTTTATATATGTAAGTTCTCAGACATATGTGACGTCCCTGACATTGCCTTATGGAAAGGAATCGGACGTTAAATTCTTATTCTTACTGATTGAAGTTGTAAATGATTTTAAATCATGGATGAAAATGCATGCTTACATTTCTGCCTGATTTCGTGTCAGGGTATCAGTGTTCTTAGTTATCGGCTGGTTATATATACAGTGACATTTATGTATGAGCATGTAGTGCAGATATATCCTGTCTTAAAACCGAATGTCAATTGAGCGATGTATTTACTGTGTATATATATATATATATATATATATATATATATATATATATATATATATATATATAGATATACATACATATATATATATATATATATATATATATATATATATATATATATTATATATATAGATATATATATATATATTTTATATATATATATATATTATATATATATATATTATTTGTTATAAAAGTAACAATGAAATTACTATGGGGCTGAAAATAAATGCTAATTTTCCATATATATTGTTTCAATTGGGTATAACATTCGTAATTGAGTTTATGGAACAGCTTATTCTTTGTGCTTTATATGCTTGAGTGTTTTTGTCATATCGTTGTTTGCTATTTCTTTCTGTTGCTCCATTTTTGTCTGTTATACTCTTCCAGCTGTAAATTTTGTGTTACCGAAGCTAATACACCTAGGCCTAATTAAGTTAACTATCTCTCTCAAGTGTTCTGCCAAGCGACAGGTCTAAGGTACATATTCATACTGTCGCGTCTGCTTTCATGCTCCACAAAAAATTGGAGCACTCCTTAGATTAACAAGTTAATCTCATCACAAAACGCTATGCATTAATACATACCTTATGTAGCCTTTAGCTTGGAAAAAATATGGGTTTTGAGGCAGTTTCCACTTATCTTCCTCATTTTATGCTTTATTTACGACATAAGCAGTTAACAGTTAGTCTATTCTTCAGATTCCCGGACACAATACGGGAAAGTCACTTAACAGCTAATAATCCTTAACGGTGGCATGCAAGGCCACTGTAAATTGTTGCTGTTAATTTGCGATAATTGATTTGTAGTAACGCTTTGTTTCTATTTGAATGAATTATGGAAGTAAACAGATTACACAGGTGTCACTGTGGATTGTATACGTTGTAATACAGAGTTTTGATTTATGAAAGGTTACTGTGTTAGAGAAGCTATAGGCATAATGGCGGCCATTGATGATTGATAGTTTGTAGGTTTCAAAACGTTTTCGCCTGGTTAGACTGTGATAAGATGTAGTAGATCTCAACTCGATTCTCTCGCTTATCAGATAGGAATTAAGGGCAAGATACTCTATGAGTGTAATTATGAATTTATTTGTGAGTGAAGCCTTGGACATTATGCTAGGAGGATACGATTAATTTTGCTAGGTATAAAAATGTAACCTTGAAGAAGGCAAGAGAAGATTATACGTTAGTACTCTGTAGCTAATAGAGAAGCTGCAAGAAAGCTGTCAGTTTAACGTTTTCTCTTCTGTAACGAAAAATAAGGGTTAACTAATGGATTTCACAAAATACTTACTTAGCAACCTTACTATGGTGTTTGAAGGAAAGCGTAGATATATTGAATTGTATTGTATTGTAGATATATTTTACCTATGTTTTGCTGGGCATTTGTCATACTCCATTTCCCTGTGTGTTTGCTATACTCTTATTTGGCTTATAATTACAATTCTTATAGTCGTTTGATTAATTTTGTTTGCAAGTGACAGTGAGTTCCTATAAAAAAAGTTCACTTTCTGTACCTATATTTCATTACACCTTTACTTTGATCTTGCTTTACGCGACTAACCAATTGATTAATTTATTCGTAGCCTATTAAATGTGTGTTTACAGTTTGATCGATCGATTTTCCGAATGACAGATTATTGAGAGATAGATGTATTAACAGACTGATTGTATGATTGTTGATTGATAGATGGATTAACAGACTGATTGTAGAGTGATAGATGAATTAACAGACTGACTGTAGAGTGATAGATGGATTAACAGACTGATTGTAGAGTGATAGATGAATTGACGTAACTGATTGTGGAGTGATAGATGGATTAACAGACTGATTGTTGAGTGATAGATGGATTAACAGACTGATTGTTGAGTGATAGATGGATTAACAGAATGATTTGTCAGATTGTTGCTCAACATGTTGACCGTTAATACCTGTGACTATAAGCCTTCGATGAGAAGCCTCTTTTTTATATCTATTTTAATTTTATTTACTAATAACTTATGTTCGACTTGACGATCTTTATCTCAAATCCTCAGACCAGTGATAACCTATAGTAATAAATCAATGAATCAATAAATAAACTTACCTTAAAGCTCGACCCTGTGCAGAATGCAGTAGTCCTGTTGAAAAACGATATTTGGTTGGAAAGCCTGTATCGTAATATTGGTAAAAGGTGCATAATCTCTAAGAGGCAGAAATTTGAACTAGAGGCTTGTCTCAATATAAAATCATTGCTAAATGATGACAAATCTTTCTACTGGTGTATCTATCGGCTTTAGTCGCTTCTAAGGAGCACCTGCATTGTCTGTGGATTCATGTCTCAAACTTTTCTAACCCGCTGATTCAACTTTTTCTTGATTCTGTCAATTCGAGTTGTAACCTGCATGTCAACGGTACTTTAATAGGGTAGTAATTTTTTAGAAGTTTCATCAAAAATGTTAAATGGTGTGGAAGCTTGCAGTTACTTTAACTGCTTGAACACTGAGCATTACTGATAGCGACTTCAGGGTTTTATGTGTAATTTCTAATTTGATGTAGAGATTCTTCATAATTGTGTTAGTAATTTATTTGTGTTGTAATATTTTCTGTAAATAGTTTCTTAGAAAATTAAATATTGCTGTAGCAGACAGATATACTCGTACTTCCCTGTTTTAGAGATAATAATTTGTTCCTTATATCGAACGTTTAATGATTGGTAAAAGTTAATCCGAGATACTGCCTCTAGCGTGTAACATACAAGCTAGTAGTTTCTACAATAGCAAAGTTTGCTTTAGCGCCATTTCATTTAAAAGATTGACAATTTTCCAAACGCGAATATGTTGGTGCTTTCTTTAGATTTCATTTCTGTTGGAACTACTGAAATTACTTATTGATATCTATGCTGCTAATTTACGAAAACGCCAAACAAAGCCAACAAAAGGGATACCTTTTTAAAATAATTAACTATAGTTCATTCAGTGTTAGGTGTCGGTAAACAATGCATTCACTGCCTGCCAAACTGAAATTATTGTTGTGTTAGCGTTAGTTACTTTGGTGTATTGTCTTGCTACTTATCAATCAGTTTCTTGGAACTATCATCCTACTGAGAAATAGCCCGTACTGTGGCAAAGGCTTGTTTTACTAGCTAGGTGGCGTAGAGTTAGAGGCCTGTGATTAGAGTCCTGTTAGAGTCCTGTGTTGTACGCTTCCGGGTGAAACGCATCCCGGTAATTCCAGGTCAAGCGGTAGACGAAGGGATTTGATGCTTCATCAGTCTCGGTGTTAGAAGAAAATATATGTGAATAAAACGATTCATAAAAAGCTTCTGTTTGATCTAAAAGAACAGACTATTGATGTTTTGTTTCGTTCTTTGAATGGCTGATATATTACTGACGTTATACTAAAGCTATAAATTAGCTACATTGGAAATGCTAAAGAATTCAAATTCTTAGAATGTGAAATTATCATTTTACTAACATAATTTATCTTTAACAATTAGTATGTTATGTTATATACCAGCAATAGCAATGGTAAACTACCTCAGGAACAGTTTTCCTTAAGTAAAACATACATGTATGCTATTTAAGGATAGTAGATCGAAGGGCTGATTCAAGATTGAATCTGATGTTTGAGAAGACAAAGATAGAGAGATAGGTGTAGCTTATATCTCTAGGGTTCCTCTCCTTGAGTTTTGTATTTAAATTTAATTTTTATTAATATTTACATATCGTGTTGAATAATATTTCCATTTGGATTATTTGATTTGATTAACTTATTTATTTATTCTAATAATAATGGACTTTAGTAAGTAATTATCATCTTTTGAAGACCTTTATTGTATGTCTAATTTAAGCCTGCCAGTACCTCCATAACATAAGAAATGAAGGCATTAAGCACGGCTTGGGCTTCAGGACCACAGCCATTCATTGTCGAGCAAGCTAAATTCTATTTAATGTCTGATTTAGAGTTTTGCAGAAGCTGTGTCGTAAAATTATGATTAGCGTGTCTCTCTTCTGTCACGTAGAACAGAATATCGGGAAATTCAGAACAGACCTGCTGGTCTGATGATTTAGAACTAGCCTGAAGGTCGAGTATTTTAAATGTTACTTAGATATATGATTAGAATTCTAATATCTATGACGGTAACTAACCGGGGTCTTAATGATATAATAACGGGGTCTAATAATAAAGGTCTATGACGGTAAAATGTCTATGACTTTATATGACTGTAGTAAATGTAAATGACTTTAGATACTGTCATAATACATTTGCGCAGATTACTTGTGGTTGAGTTACAAATCTAGGTATTTGGTTAGTTTTATAGAAAAAGTAAAAATTTTTGAACTTGTCTGTTCTTTAATTAGGGTAATTTAAGTTATCCAATATTCTGTTGAATTGTATTGTATACACAGTTAGAGATGTAGGGATTTATTGCTAACTATCAACATTTTGAATCAACTTGACACAGCTTGTTTGCTGATATCTAGTAGGGCCTATTTGTTTTTTATCGTGTAATACGCTGCTTGTTTGACATGAAACGAATTTCGGGCTCTTTCGTCATCTTATTAGGACGAAATGGAAATCTAATATTTACTGCTAGAGTAATTAGTCAATTTCTCAATCAGTTTCATTAAGTATTTATATATTACTCATTTAATAGGTTTTAAGTATTTATTTACTGTTACAATAAATATTATTAGCAACGAATGTAAAAGAATAATTTGAATTTTTGTCTCTGAGATTCATGTGTTGCTGTTTGAAAATATACACTTTTAGCTTTTCGCCCTATATTCAGGATGATTTAATCTTCTGTGTAATCTTCTATAGGGAAGGTCTAATCCATCCAATACTCTATGAGTCTGAATTGCTTGCAATTAACTGCAGTCTAAGATGATGATTAAGCTGACGTGTTAAGCATGGGACTTGCGATTATTTCAAATTTTTGGATGTAGACGAATCTAATGCTCACCGTCAAACGACAATTGTCATCTATGTCCTTTTATATTTAATTCTGGATCAACGCCCGTGTAATATAACTGTTGATTGATTGTGACAAAAACTGTAATATCACTGTTGACGTTCTAGCTTTGGTTTGTGTGTGAATGTATGTTCAAGTGTATGCGGTTATATTAAAGGTGACATGATTTAACTTAGAATATAGAAGTACATTAGGAAATTGGTCGAATGCAAAACACAATTTCAGCGTAGATGTATGACTTTTTAACTTTTACATTTGAAAAAGCCACTGTTAACGTCAGTTTCCTCAGTCGAAAACGGTGTCAATGACGGGCGAGCCCAGGATCAGTGAAGTTTAGTTCTCAATCTTTTAGGTGGATCCTTGAATAATTCATATTGGAATTGATGCTTCGCATATTAAAGCATAAAATGACTAAATACTGCGCTTTACGCAGTGAGTATTCGATCTCCTTCTAAATTCTGAGTTCCGTACAGGTTTTAATTGAACGACAGCTTTGTAACGTATTGAAGTAGTTTATGTTTTGTAAGTAACATTTAATTACTAGTTATTACGTTAATAGGAATATACAGTGGCTACTAATTTACGATTTATGACGACTGCTTATTAGTAAATTACGTGCCAACATTCGACTGAATATAATTGGAGATTGACTGAAGTACTGGTTAACTGATGGTCTAGCAATAGAAGTAATGGGTTAGCAATAGAATTACTCTCGTTTCTATAGAATTTCCTATCAGTTTTTCTTGCGTTGTTTGACAGTGTAATACTTTATAGGATTTCTGTTGCATGCACTTACATCCATTGATTATCTTTATAATGATATGATTGTGTTGTAAATATTTCCATCTATCTCTGTGTACATAAAATTGCTTATCAGGAAAGATGCCTTTATCTTCAGTTATTATTAAGTCATTCATAGGATGACTTAAAATATCTTATGACCAGTCCGAACATATTTCAGAGAAATTTTAGATTAGTTATAGAGAGTATTCAATTACAGAGAAATTTTAGATTAGTTATAGAGAGTATTCAATTACAGAGAAATTTTAGATTAGTTATAGAGAGTATTCAATTACAGAGAAATTTTAGATTAGTTATAGAGAGTATTCAATTACAGAGAAATTTCAGATTAGTTATAGAGAGTATTCAATTACAGAGAAATTTCAGATCAATTACAGAGAAGTTTTAACTTGAACGTTTAAATCTTCGATGGTGTAATGAATATTTTATTTACCTGAGAAACCAGAAATATATAGTAGAATTGGACTTAGTAATAATTTAAAGGAAAGTCAGAAAATAAACTCTGTAGGCCCTTCTACATTGAATGCTAACTAAGAAGCCAACAGCTTGCTATGATGCTGCTGATATAGATTTTAGAGATGGGAATCGAACCCGAACCGAATCGAACCCTAAAATATAGAATTTAGATCGAACCGAACCCGAACCCACACTCTGGCCGAACACGAACCGAACCCGAACCCAGACTTCGACCAAACCGAACTGAACCAAACTCTTAAGAGTTCCTCTCTTCCTCACCAGCCTGACATTAAATAAAGATAGTAAGAACAATACAAATATATATTAGTTTTTGCATTTAAATGTCTTACAGTTTCTAACAACATACATTCAGGTAAGGCTGGTTCAGACACAAATTTTAAAATGGTAGCGGTACAAAGGATTGGTAGCGGGAAGCGAGACGGGTCTACAGAAGATAATGAAAAGTCTGAATGATACGGCATTGAAATATGGAATTAAGATTAACATCCTAGAGACAAAAGTGATGAGAGTATCCCATAAAAATCTGAAAATGCTTGACTCAATCTAGGTGGATTTGTTATTGTTAAATTCAAATTATGATTTTTTTCTAATTTTAGTTTGCTACCTTAATATTTTTGCAGCCAGATTTACAAATAATTATATATGATATTCTATATGTGTTAAGGCTATCTGGAGTAAATAATTTTGCACCATAGCAATGCAATAATTTTCATAACTATTTTCGTAACTTCATAATTGATCTGAGAGTTTTAAATTTGAAACCCTAAGGCAAATTATGAAGCTTATTACTGATCAGTTGATAGCAAACGGTGTATATTATAATCATTTTTCTATGGAAGTACACGTGTTTACTAAATCATCTTTATTTGACATTTTAATGTTATTACTAAATTGCACTTTGTCTCTGAAATATTGGATCAAATTTTAGCCAAGACATTTCCACTTAATTATAAACGTATCTAATATATAGGTCTATAGTGACAATAAAAATTTAAAAATTGAAGCATTCTAATTGCTCGTTATAATTATGGAAAATATTTCAGATACAATAGTAAAGCTAATTATCTATATTATGAACGTTTGTTGGTCAACTAACAATTTTTAAGAAATATACAGGAATAAATACCACTTCTGTTCTTTTTTCATTGTCATATTTTTACCCAGGGGAAAAATATGGCAGCTATTGACTTAATTAATTTTTAAGCATATTTACCGTAAACCATTTTAAATATGTTTGTCATAACCATAATTATTATAATTAAAGTTAAACAATTGCAACATTATCCAAACCAAACCATTTCAAACTCGAATCGAACTCTTGCGAGTTGGAAAGCTAGCCGAACCCGAACCCTTGTTAGAACCGAACCGAACCGAACTTTTATTTTCAACGAACCGAACCGAACTCTCAAATTGTCAACTGCTAACCGAACCCGAACCGAACCGAACTTTCATTTGCAACGAACCGAACCGAACCAAACTCTGGAAATTCATAAAATTCCCAGCTCTAATATATTTTTATTGGAGTAAAAGTACGGAGAAATTTTCAGTCGTTCGGATATTTATGTTGCTTTAATGTTTGAATCAAATAACTTGTGTCGTATGCAAGGCTACCAGACTTGTTGCTGCTCTTTATATTGACTGGTCCCTCTCGAATGAAAGATAAACAAATTAAAACGATGTTTGAATTAATAACTTGGACTGATCTAGTAGAATGATACGTTTTATTTCCGAGTGTTGATCATTAGATGAAGGATTCAAATAATAACAGAAACTGACGTTAAACTCTGATTTAACCTTTAAAATTTGACAGTTGGTTAATATTTTATGAATAAGAATGACGGATATGTTAATAAAGGTCACTGTTTACAGACAAGACAGATATGAGGGTCAGTGACTAGAGCGATGTCTAATTGACAGAAATATGCCGCGTGCGATTTGACTCTTCATTGTGATACCTGAGTTAGTCGCCCTTTACGAAGTTTCATTTTACATGGATGTTCATTCACTAGTTTTATATATCCAACACGATAAACGTTGTTTTCTTCTTTACTCCATCTATGAGATTGTTTTTCATACTGACCTGTGACCAAGTCTTGTCATACTGACCTCTGAACTAGTCTATGTAGTTCACGTAAAACCTCTTTTGCTTCATCTTTATCTTATATCCTTGGATAGGTTTTCTGATTATTCGATATACATCTTGTGTTGGATCTTTATTGTTTTATTTGTCGGCTTGGCTTTGGTTCCTTAGTAATCAATGTAGTCATCAACTACAGTAGCACTCTAATGGCTATTATTTACTGTTGTTGTTGGGGGAACGGGGAATTTCGGATTCGGAATTGATTTTCCTTTCTGATTCATAGTAGGCCTATCTATTTTAAGCACATTATTATTTTTGTACTAACTTTTAAATTAAAATTCTTGTATGAAATGTTTCTCAATAATTTTTCTGAGGCTTGAAAGGCAATTATGTTTAAATACCATTAAAAGCTTCATAAAATCCAACTGATTTAATACTTTGTATACGAATACTGAAATAAATCAGCTTAATATACTCAGCTATTAATCTCTTTAATGCTTTATTCGCATTATTGCCTATTATTCTATCAAATAAAATCTTAAATAATTAAATTTAAATGGCAATTTTATTTCAAACAAATAGAATAATCAAGGCTTCGTTCATGAGTTATCGGCAAGCGATGGTTTAGTAAGAGGCATTACCACGAGGATTACAACAGTCGATAAAACTGAAGCGAACAGAAATAACCAGAACAGAAGCCTGTCCATGATATGGGCCACTAATCTCCATTCATTTATAATATCCTCATATTCCTTGCCAGACTCGTGTCTGTTGATATAGATCTTCATCGTTCGTGGAGCCACTTGAGAGCACCTCCTAGCACCTCTTCGATGTAGTCTGGCAGCCTTATCTTTGGAAGAGACTACCTCTGTAACGTCCTTCGTGTCTAGCGTATTCTTAGAAGATATATTTCTCGTATCGAGGGCTTCCCTTGAGACTGTGCAGTCATTTCTATGGCTCTCACTGTTCCACACGTGAAGCTTTTCAGCATCATTCGACGATCCGTTGTGACTTCCCGGCACTGAACGCGATCTGAAGGCTTGAAGGAATCCCAAGGAAGAGATTTTTCCAGATGACGAGTGTCTATTATTCAAATCATCTCCCATCTCGAATGAATCCACCGTGCAGACACCTCCAGCTACGGACGTGCGCTGATTAGAACAGGTTGATGATTTTCTAAAACCCGGAATTCGGCTAGGTTGAGATTCTTCATCGTAAGTCCACTCCGGACCATAGTATCCCGACAGATGTCCTCTCATGCACAGCAGTCTGGCTATGCGGTCTATGACTGCGATTCTTAACCAATCGGGCACGGGTTTCTGATTTGGCCCAGCGTGGTGAAGCTGTAGAACGAAAACTGTTAGCATGATCGACAGTGACGTCATGGCCATCGTCACAGTCAAATATACACCTGAAATTATAGAATATACACCTGAAATTATAGAATTAGTTAATACTTCTAAACAAAGAAATACTTTGTCACAGTTAAATAAACACCTGAGATTAGTTAATACTTCTAAATAAATAAATAAAAATACTTAGTCACAGTTAAATATACATCTGAAATTATAGAATTTAAAAAAATTCTAAATAAAGAAATAAATAAAATAAAAATACTTCATCACAGATAAATATAAACCGAAATTATAGAATTAGTAAATACTTCTAAATAAATAAATAAAAATAAATTTACATTTATATTTATATTAATTTATATTAATATTTATAAATAAACGTTACAGTTAAATATACACCTGAAATTATAGAATTAGTTCATACTTCTAAATAAAGAAATACAAATGAAAAAACTTTGTCACAGTTAAATATACATATTAAATTATAGAATTAGTTAATACTTCTAAATAAAAATAAAAGAGGAAGTTTTAAATTGCTGTTCCTGAAGTCCTTAGATCAATTTCCGGTAGTGCTTATCGGAGTTTAAAATCTCGGACATTCACCCTTCAGTGCACAACGGTTCACCTGTACTCCTGACTTCTTGAAAAGAAGCCCTAGGGGATTCTGACCTTGACGTTAAACCCACTCAAGCAACAAAATGCATATTACATTCGTACGGGTAACTAATTCCTGAAAGAAGAATTAAGTGTGATCACAAACTTAAATCTGCCGATTGTATGGATTGATTACATTGACTGAATTGAATGAATTGATGCTTGAAAGTTCCAATGAAATTAGTTGAAGTCTCTGACATCTCCTTCAGCCTCAGAGCAGTACGTTAAACCTCGGGCGTTTAACGAGTTGATTGATTAATGAGTCAATTGATTAAATGATATGTTTCATTGATTAAATAATATGTATAATTGATTAAATAATATATTTAATTGCTTGATATTGACTGTTTATCGGTTTGACTACTTGGTTAGTGGATTAGTTGATTGATTATATCGACAAATTAAAGGAACTAAGACTACGTATTTCTTCTCAGAAATATTTATTAGTATCTGTTGAATTCATTAATCTCTAAATAATAATAATAATAATAATAATAATAATAATAATAACAATTAGAGTGCTACAGTCATCAATGACAACATCGAGCACTATTGAGACAAAATCAAGCCCGCGAGCAAAACGAAGGTACAAAAACGGTGCAAATTCCAAAATCCAGAAAATCAGTCCAAAGTGAAAGAGTAAACTTATTCATTCGTACATTTTGTTATTAATTTATAAACGTTAGCTCTCAGTTCATCCCAACCAGTCAATTCAACAGCCAGAAACTAATTCGTCTTACCGATGAGAGGAACAAACTCCGATGTGGCCGGCATGCTCTCGGCAATGAGCAGCATGAAGACAGAGAAAGCGAGCAGCACCGTGATGCCCAATGTGATCTTCTCACCTGAGTCAGGGGGCAGCCAGAAGCTGAGCAGACTGAGGACGGTGAGCCAGAGGCAGGGAAATATGATGTTGAACAGATAGTAGAGAGTTCGACGTCTGATGAGGAAGACAAAGGTTACGTCGGGGTATGGTTCAATGCAACAGGCGTAGAAGACTTCGTTACGCTGTAAATATTTTATGATAGAATAAATCTAGAATCCTCTCACTATTTTTATCCCTCTCTTTCTATCTCTGTCACACACACACACACACTCTCCCTTTCATAAATTAATAACAAAGGTCAAACGATCAGTTCGTGTCACATCTACTAAAGACCTTACTGGTGTGTTTATTGAAGATAAAATTAGACTCAAAAACAACATCCAAACATTTATAATGTTTGGGTGTTGCATCGTCTTATGTATTGTTCTAAATAGAAATGTTTAGTTTCAAACAGTGATGTACATGCAAATGAAGAATTTCTGGAAACCTTGACAGTAACGTCTAGCAAGTCCCATTCTCCGCTGTAAACGTAATTGTTGAGATCCACAAAATAAGATCTGTTTGTCACATCGACCTGCAATTATTAAATTATATTCATAAGTTTTACTGTGCTGGGTCCAGGACACGGAAGATTAGACCAACAAACTGCACGTGTCGTAAAGCTAAAAATCTAAAGGAAAAAGAGCTAAGGTTAACGTCAGTTTCCTCACTCGAAAAAGATGTCAGTGACGGGCGAGCCCAGGATTTTAACCCCGCACCAACTGATCTGAGGTCTAGTATTTTACCGACTTCGCCACGGGCTTCAGCCAGTAAGAGACGACAAAGCATAAACTTCGGTAGGAAACGGGAAACCACCTAAGAAGCCATATTTTTCTCAAGCTATAGGCTACATAAGATATGACTAAGGTATAGCTTTTTGTGTAGGAATTAACTTGTTGATCTATGGACTGCTCTATATGGAACTTGCAGGCTGATTCTAGAGTAAGAAAATGTACCATGGACCTGTATGCCGCATGGAAAACACTAGAGATCCAGAGATTAATAAGCTCGAGTCCAAGATAATGTGGACCCTTCCCCACTGCAATGATCGCAATGTGTAGATCTAATGAGCAGTCGTAAGCTAAGTTAAAATAACAGCATCAGCATCTTGTCAGTAACTTAACTATTTCTACAATTTTATTTCAGACTTATATACATTTTGTTTTCAATCTTATATCGCATAAAATTCTAAGATTATTCAACTTATAATTCAAAGATGTTTT
Source organism: Enchytraeus crypticus (assembly GCA_905160935.1). Lineage (NCBI taxonomy): Eukaryota > Metazoa > Annelida > Clitellata > Enchytraeida > Enchytraeidae > Enchytraeus > Enchytraeus crypticus. Next base: position 1,109,729 of record CAJHZI010000466.1, read on the forward strand.
GATAAACATTCACATTAATATGAGCTTATCACACCTTATCAATCCGTTTCATACCTAATCAATCCGTATCTATCGTTATCAACCATCCACATGTTCTCAGCTCATCTGCTAGTAATCACTTTTCTCACCATGATCTCTTATAAACCATCAATGATGTTCAAAATTTAACTTGAGGTGTAATTAGGATCGAACTGCAAAACAGATGTTAAGTCTTCATTAAAATTTTATAAATTAGCGAATTTTCTCCAATTTCTAAGCAAAATCTGAATGTT